>CAJVGC010000065.1:61861316-62287200 GCA_910822075.1 Senecio squalidus
CTGCTAAGTTTGAAGCTGTTAAAGGCGGAGTTGCACCAAAGTCACCGACCGAAATCCGTTCGTTTTTGGGTCTTGTTGGGTATTATCGTCGATTCATCGAGAACTTCTCCAAGATCGCTTCACCTATGACAGAGTTGACACAGAAGAGTGAACCATTCGTTCCGATCAGAAGAAAGCCTTTCAGATACTGAAGCAGCGGTTGTGCGACGCTCCTATTCTTAGTCTGCCAGTTGGTTCCGAGAATTTTGTGGTTTATTGCGACGCTTCGCACAAAGGTCTGGGTTGTGTGCTTATGCAGAATGGTAAAGTTATAGCTTACGCTTCGCGTCGGTTGAAAATCCATGAGCAGAATTGCACGACACATGATCTAGAGTTGGGAGCTGTCGTCTTGTGTTGAAGATTTGGAGACATTATCTGTATGGGACCAAGTGTACTGTATTTACCGACCACAAGATGTCTTCAACACATTTTCGATCAGAAGATGCTGAACATGAGACAACTGCGCTGGGTTGAGTTATTTAAACGACTATGATTGCGACATTCGCTACCACCCTGGTAAGGCGAACGTTGTTGCTGATGCACTAAGTCGTAAGGAAACGGTCAAACCTGTCCGTATTCGTTCTATGGTGATATCTATTCAGACGAGCTTGAAGGCTCGGATTATTCAAGCACCAGAGGGTATTATGACAGCGGACCGTGTTAAAGATGAAAGATTGTATAAGTTAGCGTTGGAGTTAGAACCGAAGGAGGATGGAGTTCTGTATCTCCTCGAGCATATTTGGGTTCCGGTTAGTATCCGTCAGTTGATTCTGGACGAAGCCCATAAGTCTAATTATTCCATTCATCCGGGTTCCGACAAGATGTATCATGACTTGAAGGATTTTTATTGGTGGCCGGGTATGAAGCGCGAAATCGCCGAATATGTTAGCCGATGTTTGACTTGTTCTAAAGTGAAGATTGAGTGTCAGAAACCGTCTGGGCTACTCCAACAACCGAAGATTTCCGATTGGAAATGGGAGCGTATTGCTATGGATTTTGTTACGAAGCTTCCGAGATCTTCGAGTGGTTATGACAGTATCTGGGTTATCGTTGATCGTTTGGCGAAGTCTGCTCATTTCCTACCGATTCGTGGGAATTATCCGATAGAGAGATTCGTACGTTCGCACTAGATTTGCCGGCAGAACTGAGCAGCATACATTATGTATTTCATGTATCTCAGTTGAAGAAATGCCTGGCTGACGAGACGTTATTAGTTCCGCTTGAGAAACTCCAGTTTGTTGATAAGCTTCATTTCATTGAGGAACCGATCGAGATCGTTGCTTGTGATGTTAAGCATCTGTGACGAAGTGAGATTCCGATTGTCAAGGTTCGTTGGTATTCCCGTTTGGAGCTGAGTTCACGTGAGAACGCGAAGATGAAATTCTGCGGCAGTATCCTCACCTCTCTCCCGGAAGTAGTACCAGGTGATAATTTCGAGGACGAAATTCTTTTTACTTGGGGAGACTGTGACATTCGCGAATTTCGAAGTATAATTCTATCGTCACGTATTCGTTTTATTTATTATGTTTATGTATGATCCTATTGTTTTCCTTTTTATGTTTTATCGCATTCGTATTTTATGAGTATTGTATTCGTATTTCTCGTATTTTATGGGTATCGTATTTGTATTTTATGCGTATTTGTGTTTATCGGGTATATAGTATGTGATTCGAATCTTTATGTCGGGAACGGATAGTCTAAAGTGCCTTTAGTATAAGTCTAGTATGCTCTTATGATAAGTTTAGGGGAATTATGCCTTAATTATATGATTAAGATTAACGTTTAAAAATATTTCATTTTTAGTCCTTTCGGAAATTTTATTACAAAACTAGTCCTACGCGAGAAATTCTATTACAATTTTAGTCCTATTCGGATTTTTATTACAAAAATCGTCCCTCACCTAACTTTTGTCTTATCTAGATCTGGATATTTGTCCTTATCCTCATTATTTCACCTATCCACTCTCTCTCTAAAAACACACACAAAACACACACACAAAACCTCCACCTTCTCTCTAACTTTTCCGGCGATCCGACCGTTGGATTCCAAATCCGAGACCGGATTATTGATCACCATCATCATCTTCATCTATCCTCCAAGTTTCGTTACGATCGGGTAAGTATTTCTCCATTTTAGTTCTAAACTTTGTTATTTTGATTGAAACCCGAAAATACCACTTCTCACCGTCAAAACTTAGATTTTATTGTGGATTATTGTATGTTATCATATTCTGGACATAGGGTTCCAATTTGGGGTCATTTAGACCTTTAGAACACTCAGAAATCGATTTCCGAATGTATTTTTCGTAAAAACTCAGTTACATGCACGTAACTGTAGTTACATGCACGTAACTGATCATCTGAGAGTTACGCTCACGAAATTACCATTCCCTCACGTAATTAGGGAGTTACGTGACCCCTAAATCACGTAACTGTCATCTCTGACACGTAACTCTCATCAGATTTGCATATCTAGTCCTTTTGACGCGTAATTGTTCACGAAATTAGTCCTTTTGTCACGTAATTAGTCCCTTATGCACGAAATTGCTTTCTAATTCACGTAATTGAAGTCTAAGTCACGTAAGTGACTTGAAAGTCACGTAATAGACTTCATCCTCACGTAACTCCCACAGTTACGTGATTGGTCCCTGAAATTCATAATTTATCACGTAATTGGTCCTTTTCACGTAAGTCTTCACAAATTAAACCATATGCACGTAATTATGGCTTCATATTCACGTAATTGGTTCCCTAAGTCACGTAAGTGACTTGGATGTCACGTAATTCCCTTGCGGAACACGTAACTATGGTCCTTATTTCTTGTTTTGTCCCGTAACTCTTATATAGCACGTAACTTGATACTTACGTGACTTGTAGTGCACGTAAGTATGAAAATCACGTATCTAGTCTGTTGACTTTCCGAAACACTCGTTATTCCGTTATATTGATATTCCTTTCGGTTATTTTAAAACCCGTATAAAACGTTAATCATTAAGGCATAACCCTACTAGACTTAGAGATACTTAGACATGTTTATTTACGTGATGTATAGGGCACTTAGACGTTGAAGCTTGACGGTATTGTAGTATTTCCCGACATATAAAGATTTGGATTGCTTTGCTATCAGTGAGTTATTCGTTGCCCTTTTTTACTTCTTTTACATTTTTGGGCATGATTAGCGTTAAACAAATATATTTTTATGGTATGTATGTATTATGTCTATGTATTATGGTATGTATTTGGATATGGATGCCTTAGGTTAGCATTACCCAACTCGTTCCGCCTTTGTGGTAGAACGAGGCCCCGTATACACACCTGTTAGCTTTTGCCGTCGGAAGTATATATAGCGCTATATGGGTCTAACAAACCCTCATCCTAATACGTTATTATGATAAGGGAGGAGCCCTGTCCGTGTTAGTGATGTTATGACCGAGTATTATTATCGAGGACAACCTAGCGTAATGCACTAGGTGGGGTTAGTTGCCATTATTATTGTGGAGGATCAGGTGTATCGTATTTACCAAAGGCTATTATTATTCTATCCAGTATGGTATATTTATGAACGGAGTATGGTATCATTTCCGAACTGAGTATGGTATTATTTTATGAACCGAGTCTGGTATTATTTTATGAACTAAGTATGGTATTTTTATGAAATGATTATGGTATTTTATGTACAAGTATGAGTATTTTATCAAAAGGTTTCGTATACTTCACGCATATTTCAAAACATCATTTTCAAATGACTTATCTTCAAACCGTATCACCTTTGGGTCAAAAGCTATTGAAAACCTTTTTTTTTTTTTTTTTTTTTTTTTTTTTTTTTTTTTTTTTTTTTTACTATTATGTTTTTAACTACTATTGCGAATAATTCACCAACTTTATGTTGACGTCGTATTTTAACGCTTTTCAGGGATTTGAGGTTACACCTTTTTGTTGCTATGCTTTTGGCTACGTGGATCTTTTGCGTGGATTTATTTTGCTGTATTTAATTCCTTAGTATCCCAATGCTGTAGCCGTATTTTGATATTATTCGGATGATTGTATTAAGTATTCTCCTTCAAACTCTTTTATCTATGTTGATGATGTATTGTTTACTTATGTTATGTAACCTTGAATCTCTGATACCGTATACACTGCGCACCTCGGTTCCGTCATTTCTATGCGGGGTGTGACACTTGTTTATGAGGATTATAAACTCGTTGATCAATGGATCTAAAGCACCTCCTGTGCTCTGATACCACTTGTCAGGATCGGATTAGCTAATATAAACTAACCAGTTCGCCTTCGTTAAGATCGTGATCTATTGAAGAAGTTCAGCAGCGGATGAACACTTCAATATTAACGAGTTATCGAACAATATAATGTTATATGAATAACAATACAAACAAACAAAATATTGTCGAATTATAAGCCTCAATTGTATTAATGAATTATCTCAATACAACGTGTTTTTATCAATAGAAGGATCTATCTATTTATAGACCTTGAGGCCGACCTAGATAAACTAGGAAACATCTTCTATCCTTATCTAAAACGATCATTATCTAGAATAAGGAAACTATATCTAATTACAAAAGGAAACATAAACATAATCTAATTATAATTCTAATTAGATTATTCTTGTACGGCAAGTTGGTCTTCCGTATTAACTTGTTATGACCGCATCAACTTGTTATCTTCCGTAGCAACTTTAACAGCAGTAGTAACTTGATTGGACAGCCGCACTAACTTGTTCTTCCGTAGTAACTCTTAATGTTTTCCGCATTAATCGTTTAAGTTACTATTCTTGTTGTTAAGCGTATTGTTTATAGGTTAAACTGTTTTGGCTAAGTTATAACCCAACATAAACGATGATAAAACGGATGTTGAAGAACGAGGCTTTAGAAGATTGCTAAACAAACGGTGATAATTTTATTTTATTATGGTTTTGCGTTATTATATTAGTTAGGTTTCATATCTGAGGATGCTTCGTGTTTTAGAACTAATTATCACTTATCAAAACTTGAAGTTGCATAAAAGGAGCTTTTTACTGTTTGGTGTAGTAGTCGATTTAATAGGAGTAAACACAAAACTGATTTTCCAAGGCTAATATAAAATTACATCTTTATTGTTTCTTACAAATCAACATTTTTATCATTATCATCGGACGTTTATATATGTTATCGTATTGTAGCCACAATTTTTGAGAAGGTGATTTATGGCTTAGCTATGACATTTTGCCAAGAGTTAATTATATAAATGGTTTCTATGGTTTGTCGGATTTTACGGGTTTAGTCACTAAACATTTTTTTCCCAGATCAATTCTTGTGATTTGATTTTATTACAGGTCCGGTCCCTCATGGAGTTGTTGAAATGACCAGAATGCCCTCACTTATTCATTCATTTAACTTTTATCTTATATTTTTTTAACCTTTAAAACATGTTAAAATGTTACTGGTTATAATTACCCTAATAAAATCAAACCATATGGATTGGGCCCTGAAAAAAAAGTTTAGAGAGTAAACCCGTAAAATTCGACAAACCACATGAACCCTTTATATAATTAACTCTTTTAATAATAACGAGTTTCGGTTAAACTATAATAAACTGTAAACAATAATATTAAAAACAAACATCGACTGCATATTGTTAAACTACCATACTAAGCTATAAAAAACTTAAATACGTAATACATCTCCAAACAAAAAGTTATATTATTGTATTTTCATATTATTTTCCGTATTATCGCAGGATATAAGCTACTTTAACTTTAAAGGAAACTACATAGCTTAATTTGGGTGGATTTCACATACACATGTCAGTCGCGAAGTGTATTTATATTGTGGGCTTCGTAGACATATGACGGCCTACAGGTGGTTGATTATTCTGTTGACGTGTAGCTTATTCTTGACATTTTCTTTTCTTTTGTGCGGAAACTTTCTCGTACATTGTTATCCTCTATGACTTAACATTGGGCTGACCATACTTGAAAAATGTTTTTCTCTTTTACTATTACGTAATTTTAGGAGGTTATTTTGACCGAGTTTATAATTTTCCATTAATAATCTCAAATATTTGCAATGACATGCTAGAAAATGATGTAGGACTAATTTTT
This sequence comes from Senecio squalidus, assembly GCA_910822075.1. NCBI lineage: Eukaryota > Viridiplantae > Streptophyta > Magnoliopsida > Asterales > Asteraceae > Senecio > Senecio squalidus. Next base: position 61,867,452 of record CAJVGC010000065.1, read on the forward strand.
ATTTGAATTTCATGTCTTTATGTTTGTATTGATACAAGATTAAACTTATATAAATAGTTGAAAACTTGTGACTATATATTTTAAGCTAACATTGTATTTAGTCATTATAAAATTCTCTCTTTTTAATGTTTTTTCTTCTGTTTAGTTTTCTTTGTCTAATAGTAATGTTTTGATTTTACAAATCTTAAATAACAATTAAACAATGATTAATCAAACTAAAATTTATATTTAACCGTCTAACCGATTAATGAAAATATGAAACCATTCATTCATAACCATAACCGATTGGTTACTAACCAAAAGCAAACCAAAGCAAACCAAAGTTATGATCACTAAACATAAAGTCATAATGAAGGGGTGTTTGTTTCGGCTTATGAGATTATCAAGTTAAACTTATAAGTTTAAATAAGCCATAACCTCAACTTAATAAGCTTATAAACCAGAAAAATAAGCTTATAAGTTTATCAAAATTTACATAAATTCATAAGCCCGATACATAAACGATAGATTAACATTTTGTTACAAAATGAGTGTTGCAAAAAAGATGTGGTCACTAACAAGTAAACGTCATATTGATTAAATTTACTCATTAGTCTTCCCTCCTTTCTCCCCAACCAAAATATCCAGTTTTCAGAAAAAGCTATGAATTTGACCATCAATGGCGGACCTAATCGCGTCATCTCAAACTATCATCATCGCTCACACAAATTCACGTCTGGTTAGTTAAATTCACTTCATCAGTTCATCTTCTATTTCCTACAACGATTAATTGAAAAACAAAACTAATTCAAAACTATAATTTCTGTGTCTAATTCTGAAATTGAAGGAAAATATGGATTACCTATCAAAATGATGAAGAAATCTATTAGTACAGATGAATTGAGTAAGGAAATATCGTCTAGTTTGAAGATTGAGCAGAGTTTGAGCCTTAGAATTGCTTCGTTAACGACTGCGATCTCAGGTAGCGGTTTCGATACGAAGTTTTTAATACTGATTGTTGTGAGTTAATGTGGTAATTATAGTTATTATGAGTTTGATTTTTTGAGATAGATATTGATTATGTAGTTAGAGGTTATTGAGTTAAAACTCGATAAAATCATTTTGAAAATGTGTATCCGAACACTACTGTAGGTACTGATGATTTGCTCAATTTTGCTCTGGATTGCTGACTAGCTTAGGTTAATTTTATGTGTTAAGCTTAGGAGGTGTTTAACTAGATTATGGTTTCGATTATCCAGATAGTTATAAAGTTAAGTAAATTATAGCTTTAAGCGACTCATAGAATTATCAGATTTTAGCGATAATCACTTCAAAAACGCTCATACAAACAGTCACTTAGCTGTTTGTATATACTGGTAAATTAGTTGTCAACTCGTAAGCGGTGATACGAATCGTTTTCTCAAATTTTGGTTGAGTCAATATTTTAAAAAATATATAATATAATTTAATAATAAGTTTTTTTTTATTGAATATAATGATAATTTAAATGTATTTTCGAGTCATTGTACGAGTTATGGTAGAAATCGGATAATATATGGGGTTATTATCATCAAACAACGCTTAAGAGTTTTCTTTATAATAACATGTATGTTTACTCTCAGGAAATTATAAAAGTAGATGCTAATTATGGTATGCCTTCCATTATTTCATTAAAATTAAAAATCTCTTTAAATGTATATGATGTTAAATGTACCTATTTTGATGTTTTCAGCTGCTAATTTGGTTTGTAGTCAGAGTGCACATGCCTTGAATATGGAAGATATCATGGTACGGACCCTTTTTCGTTGACCTTTGTCTTATTTTAACTGGTTGTCTCTTCATTGATGCTGCTCTCGTACATGGTTATTAAACTTATTAGTCTGCTTATGGTTTAGTATGTTTCATTGAGGTCGATCGAATTATAACTATGTATGTTACTAATGATTTTTGTTATGTTTAATTCCAATAGTAGATCTTTTGATGTGCGTTTTGAATATGTCTAAGAATTTGATCAAATAGTTGATTGATTAAAGCTAGTGATAGCTAGGTAGGTTTACATTTACCTTAATAATGGCTACCTCTTATTTGCTTCCCGGCCCCAACACCTAAAACTAATTAGAATTTGCAATAATTAGCTTAAATGCACATGAAAGGTACCAAGTTCGATTCATGTTGGGGACAAGTTACCGGCTCAAATAGTCATTACCCAAATATATAAAAAAAATAAATGCACATCCAAACAAATGAACAACCCGTCTTCCGTCAAATGGTTAATATTTCACAAATCTGATTTTAAGCTCCATGATCAAATGTTGTTGGTTGATGTTATGCATTATTTAGTTATAGTTATAAAAAGAGAAACTTAAAACACCTCCTGTCTCCTAAAATTTCAATAATTTGTAATAGATTACACCAGTTTTTTGAATAATTGTTGTATGATTTGAATGTAGAAACCTTTATCATGCTAATATGTATCAATGTAATTAGCACATTATAAGCTAAAGAACAAAATTATTTTCCTTCAAGTCAGGAAAGAACGGCTTCTTCTGTTTACACGTTGGCTGATGGAGGCATTGGAGATTGGTTTGGAAGCCTCATGTATTCAGCTGGACAGCAGGCAAATGAAGCTGTTCAAATTCAGCTAGGAGCTTTAAGTTTTACAAGGTGCATTTAAGTTCATCTAAGATTAAACAACTACTGATATGATGAGTGGTCTTTGGATATGCATTTTGGATCCTATTATCGCGATTTAGAATCACAATAATCAGTGATGTTTGAATAAGCAGATTCGATTTCTAATAATATGATTTATAAGGGGTAAAAAATCAGTTTTTTATAATCATTCCAGTTATCAACAATACTGGTTATCTAAAGTAAACTAAGATGGCCTATTTACCCCTTAATTTAATCTAACCTGAGAAATGAGAATGTCTTATGTTTTTTATGACAATGTCATTTTCGGTCATGTAATCATACTTTGGTAAACACTCAAACATATGAGTATCTGATTGTTACAATTTCAAATCGTAGAAGGACATCCAATACTTCGTTATCTTGTCTCCTAATACTATTTTTCGCAGTTTGGCAGTTATATTTGGCGCAGGCCTAGTGACCAGCCTTTCCCCTTGCACGTTAAGTGTTCTACCGTTGACCCTTGGTTATATTGGTAAAATTTTCTAGCATTATATACCTTTGTTTTGTAAGCGTTGTTTTTTATTTTGTTTGATGGTAATATATGGGCTTATTGCAACTGTTCAGGTGCATTTGGATCTGGAAAAAGTAGAGCAGAGGTAAGCGATTGGTTTTTTCTTTGTATAGTTGTATCTACCCAATATTGTACAATGAGTAAATTTTTGTAATGTTTCACAACAAAAAATATGCTATATGCGTACTTTATTCTACACAACTTAATGAAATGAGTAAATTTTTTCAAGTTGACTCTTATAAACATGTATAAGATGTTTGTGTGTATAAGCGCGGAGACAGATAATATTTGCCAATATTTTCAAGCATGCAATTGTAAATTGTAATTTTCCCTTATAAGCATGCAAAAACATAAAATTTGTGTACACTTCAGATTTTCCACCCAATTTCCTCATGCTTCTTCTTGTGTGAGGAAACTGGAAGCACCAAATTGATCTCTACAATTCTAGTCAGATGGAATCTGAAATGCTGAATATGTGAATAATTTACCAAATGTCCAAATGATCGTCTGATTTAGTTTCATATTTGGCATTCACTCGTACTTCACTCATATAAATGGTTTTATATTTAGGTTGTAGGTGACTCTCTTGCATTTGCATTGGGTTTGGCCACTACACTAGCATTACTTGGTGTAGCAGCCTCGTTTGCTGGGAAGGCATATGGACAGGTAGGACAAGGATTACCATTGGCCGCTTCTGGTTTGGCAGTCATTATGGGATTAAATCTTTTAGAGGTAATTCAGCTGGTGGTACATTCTGCCTTTAACGAATCTAATGCCTCAGCTAGTGTGATTATAAAGATGATTACCCTTTAATTTTCTTTGCACGTGAAATTAGAATTCGAAAATTTGTTGATAGTAGTTACATAAGCCGCCACATCGCTTCTTCCTTTTATTTCTGTTAGAGGTGGCTTCTTTGTCCTTTCGATTTTTCTAATTACTCTATTAAATATGATTACAAAATTTATATTATTAATTTATTTATAAAACATTTGAATACACTCTGTGAAATATTCATGCTATTTGACCCATTTGTGCAAAATTCCGCCTCTGTTATTTTAAAAATGAGATACATTGTGCATTTTAAACGACATCTTTTTCATCTTGGCAAATATTACAGGTAATAGAGTTACAACTGCCCTCCTTTATGGACAACTTTGATCCACGTGCTGCTGCAGCTAATTTTCCTTCAAGTAATCAAATATTCATAGTCATCTGTCATCCATCAATAATCTATATTTTTTTGGATTCTGGTTTTCGAGACGTACATTGATAACCTAACATACCATAAATTTCTCAGGCATTCAAGCTTATTTGGCTGGTCTTACATTTGCGTTAGCTGCTTCACCTTGCAGTACACCTGTGTTGGCCACCCTACTTGGATATGTTGCGGCATCCAAGGTTTATATTATATAGAGATAACTTGGTTATTTTTGATTGTATTTTATATCTCAAAGGTAGCTTAAAAGGGAACGCGTAAAATGGGTTGAAGTCGCACAAATATTTTATTTAATACATACATCCTTCTAAATCGTTTTAATTCAAAGAAATATTGTAACTTAATGGTCAAAAGAGTTGGCCAACCTGCCCATCTTACTACTTTTTCTAGGGTAATGAACTAATGATAGTGTTAACTCATTACTTACTACCACATATAATACAAAGGATGACCCCTTTTTACTTGATTACATCTTTTCAAGGGTTATAAATGCGTATTTTCCAAGTATAATATAAAGAAGGACCCTTTTTTACTTGATTACAGATTATATCTTATATTTAATTATAGGAAATGCAAGCTAAAATTTCTGTTGCAACAGGATCCCATATTAGGTGGCAGCTTACTGTTGACATACACCACTGGATATGTTGCTCCGTTGCTTCTGGCTGCTTCTTTTGCTGGAGCATTGCAGGTCTGTTATTCTACTGTGTTTTTTTCAACATTAAATGCAGAGGTGGCAATCTTGACCCATTTACTTATGTAAGGGTCGGTTCGGTTTGTGTTTAATCTTTAACTGGTTAAATCAAGAATGTCAGATAATAAGGAAACGGGCAAACGGGTCAAAAGTCGGCCAAGATGTTTCTACATGCATAAAACGTCTTAAATCATCATATTCAATTATCTAAACATATTTTTTGTAACCTTATTTGTTACACTAATTATTTATAATAAGTTTAATTTTTTTGCACAAAAAGAGTTTGAGTTCAACCTAACCCGACTTGACCTGTTTTGTCTTGTATAAAAAATTACCCATTTTGACGTGAACACAAACCCAACCTGCCCCGCTTCTTTTAATGCAACAAACCGTCCAAAATCATTCTTATGTAATATTGCAGTTATATAATTTTAGTAAATCTTAATCAACGCATTGATATTTCATATTTAAAAAAATGGACAAAAAATGTTTACCAACATAACACCATGCCCATCTTGTTTTATATTTAAATAACTGGATCTGTTACTAATATGCAGAGTCTGCTTTCTTTCCGTAAGTTCTCCGCATGGATCAACCCTATGAGGTAACCTATAGTACATTTGTTATACTTAAGCAGTTTATTTGCAAAAATTCATTAGGATCTACTTTAAAAAAAATGTACTGATTTTTGACTTGTGAGACTCGTTTGATTATAAACATATGTTGATTCATTGTTCATTTTATGGTTGATCTACAATACATTCTGAACTTTTGCTTGCAGTGGCGCTTTACTGTTAGGCGGAGGTGTTTATACACTTTTGGATAAAACTTTCCCATCTTCATCGATGATGATGATGTAATTTAGTTTTGTTTATCTTTATAGATACAACATGAACTAGAACGTGTATATTTTCAAGTCCCAGTATTCAGATAACATTTAAATGCAATGATTTGTATAGAACGGTATCATTTGATTGTCTTACTTTAATGTATATGTGTTTTCAAAGTTATAATCATAATTGCTAAAACGGTAAAACTTGGTGTAGTTTTGTAACACCCCTTATCGACTCTTGACTGATTTACCGTCAGGACCTATAATGGTTACCCTTAAAGTATATTAATATTAACAGTTCAGTACGCAAGTTTGTTAAGCAAATAATAAACCACATACATTATAACGAATCATCTTTTCCACTAAAAAAGGAAGCAGAAGGTTCGACCCTGACAAAAAGCAGTCTAATATCAGCACCTTGAGAACGTCGTAACAGCGTGTAATCGCTTAAGATTTCCTTTTCAAAAACATCCCAAAAAAGAGAATGAGAAAGGAGAAACAGACATTTTACAATCCCCAATTTATGCATTACCGACAAACGATATGATAACCATCATCCTAGGAAACCCGGAGTGATGAAAAACTATTTTTTTCTACAAATAATTTACATTTTTCAATTGGTTAATATCTGTTTTTTCTTGTTGAATTACTTTTTGTGGTATACTATAGAACTTGCAAAAAACAAAAAAAACCAAAAACGAGGATCATGGTTTTGAGAACATCCCTTGAGTCAATGACGAGAAATCGTACTCCTTGGCAGACTTTGAAGGAGACGTCGATGATGTTGAAGTAGATGATTGCGGTTTTGATGGTCCAGACGGACCTACATTGTGCAAAGGAGCATTTTGCGTCGTTGTGGTAGTGGCATTAATCCCCATGGTGTAAAAGCTACAAGAATGATAAACTAATTAAAGCCTAGATACAAATTAGAAGTAACACAAAACCAAGGTGTATACATTTCCAAAGGCTAGGTTGATGTTGATCTACCAACATCTTATAATTTTGTTCGGTTCAATTTTATAAAACGGGTTGAATTCAATAACATTATAGATCCTTTTTGTAATGACTTCAGATTCATGCAATGCTTTTATGTGCGCGTCCACAACACATCAACTTATTTTTGCTATATACGTGACGACTAATATATAGCCAAAAGAATCAATATAGAACTATACCTCGATGCCGGAGCCTGAGCAGTACTCCCACCTGAATTTACTGCTCCCATGGTTCTCATCTATAGTTCAACAGAAATAGAAATTAATTATGGGGTTGCAAACAAACTCATTTTATTAGAGAACATTAAATATGTAAGTAGCATCAGTTGCAGATCTAGGATCAAAAGTGAGGGATATCCGACACAAAGATTTTTATAGACCCCGTTAAATTAACATACAATAAAAATCTCCGAAAATTTGTTACACTTTAAAAACACGTTGCTCGATGAGTTGAGGGGTAGCCAAGGCTACCCTTCACTGCATCAAAGGAAACCAGACTACTTATGAATGGGTCGATTTGTGTTGTTTTAAATCTCAAACTAGGTCAAATAACCGAACTGTCTCCCAAGTGTATTTTTTAAATGCATAAAACCTCCAAAGTGCTTTATACAAAGTTTTAGATTATTATTGTATAAATCTTATTTTTGCAATCATATTTAATCCACTGATAAATAATTAAACTGATAATAAAGTGTTTTCAGGTCAACCTAACCCGACTCAACCAGTTTTGACCCGTACCCAGAATGACCCGTTACCCAACCCGTCCGATTCTCTCATCTTGCCACTATGCCACCTTTACTTGATGCTTCAACACTCATAATAAGTAAAGCTAAGAGTTAATGAAATTTACCTGCAGTAAATATTTTTCTACTTCCTCTTTTCCACCAGGTGGCATCATCATTCCGGGTATCTGGTAACTAGCAGCATTTGGCCAGTTTTGATTTGTATCACCCGGCTTAGCTGCAGCTGCCATGAGTAAGGATTGCTGTTGTGCCAGCATTGCAAGTTGCTGCTGGTGAAGAGTATACGGTGTAGTCGTATTACCCTGCTAACATACAAAAGGATCAGAGTATTCACATGCTAAAACGACAATAAAAAATAAATTTGATTACTATACCTTCTCAAAAAGACTCAAAATATCACTTTTAACGTCCTTTTGAGGTTTTTCTGTTGCATTATGTTGTGTAACTGGAGGTGAAACTTTGAACAAATCCTCAACTTCGGAAGTGGACTTGGCCTTATTATCTTCAGGTTTCGGAGGATTTGTTGTCCCTGTTGCCGATGTTACACCAACAGCTGCATTTGTTCCAAATATTACATTCAATTATATTCACATCTTAAATGAAATAAATACGCTTTAATTTTAAGCTACTTTTTTATTTTTCACATTTGATGAGTTAAAAAGGATAGTAGACCCATTCATAAGTAAATGGGTCAAAATTGCTACTTCTAGTAAAGTTAATAACATCTTACGGTTACTGGGGACATACATTGAAATCCTGCCCATAAATCATCTGAAGAAGTTGCTTCGGGACCATTCAGACTATCTTTCATGGAAAGCATGTCAAAAAGATCAAGAGCAACCTCAACTTTAGGAGAAGAGTCAACTTCAGCAGCCACCTTTGAAATGTCAGAATATGAAACAGCTTTCCGTATCACCTATTAAAGTTTTCAAGTATCTGTTTGTAAGCGTTAACCTTTTTGTACCATTTATGATTTAAAATGAAACTTCATCCAAATTAAAAAGATCTTTGGGGTTATTAGCTCACAGGTTTAGATCCTTTTGGAGGCACCAGGAGACCGTTTTTTGTAATACCGATGTTGTTCTTTGTACTCTGTGTCTGAAATCTCTTCTTTTCATCAAATCGAGATTTTTCAGCAGATTTTTGCCATTGTGTAGGGGCTTTATCTTCTTGCAATTTAGGTGAATACGATTTTCCATCTTGAGCAACCCATCTCTTTTCTTCATACCTTTGAACAAAAGCAACACATATAAGCAGTTACGACAATGAAGATACTGGGTCATTACATTATAATACTAGAGGTGGCGATTTTGACCCATTTACTTATAAATAGGTCGATACACGCAATGAAATAACTTAAAAGAAAATGGGTCCAATTTGTTACTCAAAAAGGAAACATACTTTGCCCGAATGAAATTCGCAATGCCAACCCTGTCATAGTTTGGAGGCAGTTCTGCTTCCCAATAACTATTTGCTTTCTCATTTCCCATTGCTGAATTCACAACGAAAGTAATTCCATGATACATACTTTCTTTTTATCTTCTTTCATGGAAATACATTCAGAAACTTATGATATTAAACCGTCTTACATTGGATATATGCAACCTGTTCGGGAAGCCATGTGTCCAGCGTAGCAGATCTCACCTGCATTGGCATTTATAAGTAAATAATGCAAATTAACAGACATTTGTTTCTAGCTAGAGAGATAAACGCACGTAGGAATTATATAATAAATATGCGCTAGCTTCATTTGTGTGTTAGAATTATAAAGTAGACTGGTCTTTTGAACGAAAATGATCTTGAGATGAATAGATACAATATTAGGTAACAGAGAATTGTGGTTTAATTATATTATCACCTTTGATATGTGGACTCCAAGGCTTCGGTGAGATCCAGAACATTGCATGCATATAAAGATGCCGAGATTTACACTAGCCCATCGCGGACCTCTGCCAAGTGAAAAAGGCCAGCATTAGCGGTTAACATACGAAACAAAATAAACTTAATGAAACACGTACTTGGTTTTGCAATCAGCACATTCCCTATTCTCTGGCTTTTTAAGAAGCCCTTCCAGAATCTGTAAAAAATCATTACTCAAATATTAAACATTACGAGCATAAAAGATTAACGAGACTAGACGTGAAGCTTCATTTAGCTCATAATTCAAATTTATAAACCTGTTTTGCAACCAATTCTCAAATGCATATCAAAATGTCAAAGAAACATGATCAACAGACACTTAATTCGATATCGTTTTAACCTCAAAACACAACGTTGTTTCGATATCATTTTCAATAACACATTTGTACATAAAATTCACATATACAACAAATGAATCAAATAATGATCGATGATTTAACAATTATATATACTTTTCTGTGTTTATCATTGAGCTCTTTTGATACATTTGCTTTCTGATTCATATTCTCCAACGAAGATTAATTGATCGTTGATCGAATTTCGTGGTTTTTGTTTTTATTTTTATTTTTATATTTTTTCCGTTTCGGGAACGGAAAGTGTGAAAGGATTTCGCGGGTATTTTGTGCTTTACGCTAAGACGGTTATTTATTATATTTTACGAATCTTTTTATACATGTTTTAACGTGTTAAATATACGATTAAGATGATTATTTATAATATTCCACAATTCTTTCATACGTATTTAACATTTAACATGTTAATCAAAACTTGGTGATTTTATTTGCATTTTTCTGTTTTTTCTTTGTTTTGTTACGGAAACGGAAAATGTGAAAAGACTTTGCGGTTAGGGTCGAGTTTGAATGTAGATCGTTGGATTGTTATTGTTATGATGTATAACTTGCGAAAAAGGATCATTGAAGTTAAATATACCATTTTTTTTCTTCTATTTGCGGTATTTTCAATATGATACACGATTGGTTTAACCCAATAAATCGATTTTAGGTGATTAAACATAAAAAAAAATGTTGAAAAAGAAGGTGTCAATGCGTTTAGAACCTGCAAATAATATGATAAACTCCTTAGATAAACAAGTTGTACTTTCGGAGTTGTCAAAAGTTGTTGTAAAACAAACGTTTGCAAGTCATAAACATGACGGAGATTGTTAATTTGTCCTAAGGTTTTCATAGATATCGATACTACAAAAAATTATATTTTTGAGTAAAAGATCATAATACAATCGAACTGACCAAAACTTGAGACAAAATTGAATTACCCAAAACGAAAGAGATTAAAACTAAACTTCCGCAATTCGATTTCAATTTAGATAAAAATAGATCCACATTCACCCCTAATTTAACTATTTTTTTTTTAATAACATATGACAATCACCCCATGGGTGTTTAATATGCAAGTGGAACTCGAAAAAATCAAAATTCGATTCAAATTTTTAAAACAAATTGGATATTCGGATTTCGAATCAGTTTTGAACCCGAATCGATTTTTTAAATTCACCTGGTCTGAAATCCAAATTTACATCATTAGTTATATATAATGTTTATATATGTATCAACGTTGAAATTCGTGTTTTCTTTCAAATTCGAATTTATTTTCGATTTTGCCTCTTAATTTTTATGGGTAGAGATAAGCCTGGCGTGTGGGGGGTGGGGATGCTCGCCCCCTTTTCGATACTATTTTATATAAATTCTTTATAGAAAAACTTAAATTTTACATGTCGGTCAGTCTAAAATATTCAAAATATTACATATCATATCGGCCCTCTAATGAGTCCAAAATATTATATAGTCGACTTAAATTTTATAAAATAAGTCACCGACCCTGTCAATATCAAGTTCTGACTCTTCGGTTTGATTCGAATAACTCGAAAACTCTGAAAAGAGACTAGATGACATGACAAAACGGGTCGGGTTCTGAAAGAGTATTACTGTATTAGTATACCCGAATCCGTTTAGTCCCATTGGTTTTTCGGGTTTGAACTTTTAAGTAAAGAACAGGAATATAAACCCTAATTTCAGGTTTGATTGTGAAAGAAAATGGAACAATTTAAGGTTTTACATGGCAGTGGGTCGTTTAGTGATCCGAGCAGGCATATGATTGAAGCGAAAAATGGCGGAAAACAACTGGGAAATGATGAGAAAAAAGCTGCAGTTCATGAAGAAATCAAGAAAGTGAATCAGCTTCCTGCTCGTAGCACTTACGCAACTCATCGAATGCGGGTTCTTAATAAAATCCTCCAGCTTTTATCTGTTCCGGTATTCATGTTTTTTCATAACCTATACGATATTACCATGGGCTAAGTGCATGAAAATGTAACAAACTTTGTCCGCTTTCCTATTTGTGTGAATCAAACTCTCAAAACCTCTATTGACCGGAGTTTTTGTGAGAAATTTCCAATAATTAATCCGGTTACAAATTTCAAATAATTAAACCGGTTACAAATTTTCAATAATTAAACCGGTTACAAGTAAGCAAAAATCTGGTCCGTTACATCACTGAAGAGAAAATAAGAGTTGAATACATACAATACAAATATCCAATTTTCAGAAATTTCAATAGATACGACTAATTCAGATTTTATTTTTTGTGCAATTGCGTAATTTAGTTGTATGATCTATGAATTTGATTTATTTCTATTTTTTTTTAAATCTAGAGGACTATATCACAAGATGAGGAGCTAGAGTTGCTTTTCGCAGGACTATCAATCTGAACTTGCGTGGATTTCCAGAGCATTGGTCAGTTACCCTAAAGACGCCTTGGACAATATTTATGTTCACTTATGTGTTATCAGCTCACTATAGTTTGCTACCGTAGGTTCTAAATATTAATTATACTTACACAAAGTTTTCGTATTACATGATTTATAATAACATGTCCGCATTAATAGTTTTGACTTGTAAACAAACAATCAAACATAGGATTCTTATAACACTCGTGAATTTCTTAATAGTACATGTATATTTGTTGAAGCAATCTTCGTTCAATGTACAAGCACTATTGAAAGTCACTAAAATCTTAACTGTGTGACGGAGAACATATATGGCGTGTTTGCACTTGTGTGATTATAGATCCTAATAATAATACCTGATACTGTCTGGCAATTTTTGTCAGTTACCTTATTGGACATCGTTATATTTACTGATATAAACCCATCTTGAGTCGTCCATTGCAGCTCTTGTATACACTAACAAATATTGTGGCAAAGCTTATGGAGGACCGGAAACAAGGCAACAATTGCTGGTGCATTCTCAGTTTCTGTTCTTTAGTGAAAAATAAAAATATTGTGGCGTTTGGTTTGAGAAGTGAGAATACTGTATAATATCAACAACTACGTTTGGTTTTATATAATGTTACTCGGTAGGAATGTGTAATAGCGTGTTTTCTGGTCAATGCTTCTTGTTCTCTGTTTTGTGTTTTCTTAATATTTTCTTGAGTGGGCGAATCCGTTTCATTCTGTGGGTTTCATTTGTACTTTGTATGGTAGTGAAGGTGAAACCTAGAAGCACGTGTGCAGTGAGATGAATAAATGGGCGGGTCATATGAAATGGGTAACGGGTCAAAACAAGTCTTTTCTTTGTAGACTGGACCAGTTGTGTTAGGTTCACTCGAAGAATTCTTTGTCCAATATTTTTTTCTGAAAATATATGTTGCGTGACATTCATCTCGTTAACTTGTTCCAATGAAATAAGCAACATTTTCAGAAAAGTATATTGACTTTTAGAACCTTGATGACTATTTTTAATCTATCAGAACTCATAAAGTTTATTCCGGGCTATGTAAAATAAGCGTCTTGATAACAACAACCGCAACGGTTGTTAATACGGAGGTTTTTTTGTTCTAAAAGTTTAAGTACACAGTAGGCATCTAGGAATTATTTAAAGTTCTTAATCAGTCATGCTCATTTGATGTCTTATTTTCCGAATGGATTATTATCTGGTCACAATCATCTCGTAGTTATATACTTTCACGACCCTTATAAAGACGTAATCAATTACACTAGTAATTGAGTGATATTGTTCAAATGGGTTTCGCTGCGGACATTATTTTGGAGAAAACTACAAACTTCGTATAACACAATCATATTTTAAAAATAATCACTAAATTCATGAAAAACTATTGGGTCAACTTTTTTTGTCGTGAGAATTAAATATGTCTCGTTCCACATTCTCGCATCATATCTCGCCTCTAAATGAGATATTTAAATCATGCCACGTCCTCACGTCACATTCTCATGCCGAAAAAAAAAGGTTTAAATTATGTCACATTCTTGCATCATTTTATTATATACATTAAATTTTCGTGACCGAAAAAGTGAGAGATTAAAATGATTCTTTTAAAATATGGTTGCTTTAGACGAGTATATCCACTTATAACAGCGGATAGCAACAACCACTCACTCCAAATAACAAAAACAAATCGCAAATCCTCTTTCTTTCCACCCAAAAATGGGAATCTGGAACGACCTCAAATCAGTCGCCAGCAGATTCACCAATCGTACCGCTTCTCGTAAACCAGTTCTCGAATCCGATCCTGATCGCCGGGACACCATATCTCGAGTTCTCACCGGATTCGGCAAATTCGCCGTCGATTCCGCCGTTAATGACTCTCTCAAAGGTTAGATTTCCTTCATCAATCATATCCTACTCAATCGGAATTGTTAATTGTCTCTGTTCGTGTTTTAATGTGTTTTTGAAAGTGAAATTAGGTATAAATTGGTGATTTGTTTCGATTTCAGAATTTGTGCAGAAGTTAGAGCTATAGACTTTGTTTGTGTGTATGATTATTGATGTAATGTGTTTTAGGAAGTGAAACTAGGTGTCGTTGACGATTCGTTTCAATGATCGAACTGCGAGTTTAGGTTTACTATAGGTTATTATGCGTATTCCTGATTGATAATTTCTACAAAAACTACAGCTCCTGACTCTGTTTTAAAATTTGAATTATTGATCTATAGGCGTGTAAAAAGTTACGGTTTAAGGTGTATTAGTAAGTAAAATTAGGATAAATAGATTCGCTGTTAATGATTCTCTCAAAGGTTAGATATCGTTCATGAATCATATCCTCTGCTAAATTGAAATTCCTAGCTGATATGAGTGATATTGATTTCTGTTTGATATTAAATTATTGATTTAGCCATTTCGGTATTAGAAATGGATGCATCTGTTGGTACTAGGTATAATTGACTATTTGCTTGGATTATTGAGTTTCAGTTAAAGGTTTATTTTAGGTTATTATGTGCTTCAGAATCGAAATTTTGTTCAAAATTTACTCTGTTTTGTATGATTATTGTTTTAGGTGTAAGAAATCTGGCATGTGTTCGTGAATTAATGTGTTTTAGGAAGTGATATTAGGTGTAATTGATAATTTGATCTAATAATCGAATTGTGATCTAAGGTGTACTCAGTTACTCTATGTGATTATGCTATGCAAAGTTTCCACAAAAAATTAGAGTTTCTGTCTTTGTTTTAATTGAATGTGCTCAGTTTTAAGATGTTTTAGTAAGTAAAATTAGGATTAATTGATAACGCGTTTCGATGACCGAGTTCCAGGTTTAGGTTTACCAATATTAGGGCTCATGGCACTGTTTAAATTGATTATTGATTTAGGTATAAGAAATTGCTGCATATTCAACGTGTTTTTGTGATTTGTGACATAAGAAAGTAGGTATAATCTACCGTTCATTTCAGTGATCGAATTTCAGTTAGCTGTAAGAATTCCTGCATTTGTTCGTATTTCAACTTGTTTTGTGGGACGTGACATTCAAAATTAGGTATAATTGACTATTCGTTTCAGTGATTGAATTTTAGTATTAGGTTACTGTAGGTTTCTATGTTGATTAGTGATTTATCTGTTTATGCTTTTGATGTTGGGCCTTTAATAGGGACGGTTCTTAAGACTCTATAATAATTATAAATGATGCATTTTACTCAAATTTTGATCTCATTATTGACCATTTTGGTTATCTTAAGGTGGGATGCAAGTATATAAGATGGTGAAGGAAGGATTGAAGGATCAATCTTCTCTAGAACCTGCAAATCTCAACACTAAACCGCGACATACATTAATGATGGAGGAGATGCAAGCTCGCATGGTGAAAATGGAGGAAGATTTGCATATTATAAGGTTAGATGATGAAGATTCCATCTTATGTGCAAAGGATTTGGATCCTCGAAAGGAGGACTCAGATGAATCAAACGAAAAATCGGCTCCTGAGAAAACTGATGTCAAAAAGGTTTTCATTCGGTCACGCTTGTGAAGGAATCTTGATCGACTGTAAAATACATATACGTTTACTGGTATCTGTAAATTAGATTGTAACCTTTTGCAGTTTTGTTGTTTTAATTTGCATCTGGTGTGAAATAAAACTCTGATACTTCTTTTTACTAATGTTTATACCATAGTTTATATTTTTATTATATAGTGTTTCGTTTCTTTACAGGATTGTACGAAAACCTAGGGAAAAGACAACCAGCAATAACGTCAATGACTAAGAACACCCGTACGCGTGTGTTCTTGATCCGTAGTTGTATAAGAAAATATAAAGTTTTGAAAGCTGGAATATTTTTTTGTCTAAGACAAAGATGAACAACAAAACATACCCTTTATTAATTGATCTAAAGCCTCTTTTGACTAACTTATTAGCTTATTCCCTTCAAAAAATGTCATAAGCAGTTTACACTAGCTTATATAAACACCTTCAATGGGCTTAATAGTTTTATATAGACCCAATAAGCTATTAAGCCTTCAAATAAGCTTTTACCCAAACACTCCCTAATACTATGAGCATAAGTGTTATGATCCTATATTGTCAATAATTCTATTTTATATAAAGAAAACACTGTGTATCCATAACTAGCAACAATCAACAAGATTCTCCTATATCAAGATTAAACACTTATATAAATCCGACAAGCTCACGTTTCACTAGGAACTCGCTTAAAAAAAGAAGGTACACTACATTAACAAAAGAAAACGTTGATAACCGGCAACTCTAGTGGCCCACAAACCCCATCCTAAGCGCAATATATCGAGGCAATGTTGAGCTTGCTCGACTTGGCGGGCTCAGTCATGAGAGTCATTCCATGTTGGGAATCTTTGGCCATATTATTGAACCCGAGTTTTCACTAGAGAATACGAAACACCAACCAATAACTTTAGGTTACACCACATTGATTATTTTCGTGAGCTTGCCGGATGCTCATTAATAGTATTACTTCTCTACATTATTCAAATGAAAACCTTTGAAAATATTATTGTTTATTAAAATTATGTATATTTATGTAAATAGAGAAATTATCAATTAAGACCTATAAGACCACTCCCATTCGTAACACCAATAACACCATTTTTCGTTGCCACGTCAGCATAACACCAACTTAACATAACATAACATAACCCTCATTCATAACACCAAAAACTGGGACCCACCACCTTTTTTATTTTTCATTTTCTTTCTTTTTCTCATATTATTTTTAATATATTCAAAATATTAAAAATACATTAATAATAAAAATAAACTAAAAAAAAACTATTCCCATAAAAAAAAACAATACATAAAAAAAAAAAAGAGCATCTTTCTTTATATATACATATTTATTTGGCTAGTATTGTTTCTTTATATATACATATTTATTTAGGTAAACAAATTATTAAAAGAGCATGTTTCTTCCCATAAAAAAAAAAAAAAAAAAAAAATTGAATTTGTCTCTTTCTCTCCCCACTCACTTTCTTCTTCCTCAATCTTCTTCTTCAAAATAAAACATAAACCTGCAACAAACAATTGTCCCTTATTTTCTTTATATATACATATTTATATATATGTATATGTATGTATAAGGAAGAAAGAAAGAAAAAAAAAAAAAAAAAAACAAGAAACGCGATGTTGCTGGAGCAACACCACCGCTGGAACGCCGCCGGAACGGCGTCCCCCCAGCCGTTAACGGCGTTGTTGGGGGGAAAAACGCCGCGTTGCTTCTTCCGCTGGGAGCGGTCTAATTGTTTTGAGACCAAAAGACATTATTTGGCCCTTCATCAATTTTAATTTAATGACTAAGATTAAAACCAAAACTCATTTTTCTTTTATTTTTTTAAATTAAATTATCTCACAAAGCGTTAATTGTTAGACGAAACAAAATATACCGTTGCGATCGTCTCGCTTTTATCTTTAATTAGAGCAGTGGTGTTATATATATTAGACAATTTTTTTTTTTTTATGGGTATTGAAATTGTAACGATAATATCAAATGTGATATTACTTCAATATGTACATATTTATAAAAGAGAATTACTATAAAATGTATAAACTATCTAAATTTAGAAAAAAAAAATCGAATTTTAACGAGTTTTATTTTTTCTCGTTTTTGACATAAAATATGATATACTAAAATCACATATGATAATACTATATCATATGTGATATTACTGTAAATCATATGTGATATTATGTATGTAAATTTCAAAAACTCAAATGACAATAACACACATGATTTTAACTCCAAATATGAATTTTAATATACCAAAATGTCATACAATGTATAACCTATATGGACCCGGAAAAAAGTTTGAATTTTGACGACTTTTTATTTTTTAGTTTATGGCCAAATGTTGAAATTCGTAAGGCAATATCACATGTGATTTGAACACTAAATACGAATTTCAAAACATAGATTTGTTATATTACGTACATTCAACTACAATAAAAAAGAACAACAAAAAAAATAATATGTCAAACTACTGATATCACATGTGATAAAACAGTGATTTATAATTTCAAAACCCAACCCGAAAATAAATTTCGTCAAAAGTATATTGAGTGGGTGCTCTATAGAAAGAGGAGAGAATACTCGTTTTAATGGTGCAATTTTTTCGTTTAATACATTTATCGTTTATGAGATAATTAATTTTTAAACAAAAATAAATTATGGTGGATTTTTAAATGAATGAATGTTATTGGTCCATTTGGTCTCAAGTTTTTTCATTGTCTTTCTTCATCTCAACCCAACTAAGAATATATAAAATTATAGTCATAAAAGAAGAAGAAAGAGTATAATGCTTTTGTGTAGAGTTTTATAAAAAACTTTTTTAAAGTATGATCAAAAATATCGTTGACGTTGATGGATATAAGAATTTCTGTTGAGATTTGGGAGTATGGGAGAGATATAAAAGCTGAGATTATTTAACAATTGGTTGAATATAAATAAATCAAATGTAAAATTTTTGAAATGAAAATGTTAAATTGATTAAATAAATTATTTATTTTTAGTGGTCAAAAATTACATGGCTAAATTGAAATTATGTATAAGTAATTGGGTATTAAATTATTAGAAATATGTTGTGACAACCGTCTTATTTCAGGTGAAAACCGCATTCTCTATCTTTGACCAAACTCGAATTGATCTTGTTATTACTTGTCCCGTAAACTCGTGTACGTCGGAATCGAAATCGGAATCACAAAATGAATCCTAATACCAAGAAAATACTTAGTGAACTTGTCTAAGTTCCTATCTAAAATAACTGGAAACTTTCAACTAACGAAACACTTAACAAAGAAAACTAAACAAAAACGAAAAAGTCAGAAAATCAGCCTCTTGCGGAGCAACAGAATCAGTTGCGGCGCAACTCAGCACAGGAATTCAAAATTTTTTTTGTTGTTGCTAGTGCTTGGTGACTCACCCAAAAACGACCCTCATGGCCAACACCTGTAAAAACAGGTGTCAAACACCCCTTGAATCCAGAATTATGACCTTGGTATTACCTCCCATGTCCACATTCATTTCTTGCAAATCAAACACACAATTACACACATATGCTCTCAACTTTCACATACAAACACACAACTCTTTCAAGAACAACCTCATCTAAGTCCTAATCTAACTAATTCAAGGTCATTTTCCATACATTCATCACCATCATTTCATCATTTCAAAGGTAAAAATCTTGTTCTTGAACTTATCTTTTATATTTACTCAAGCTTTTACATAAATCATCAAATCTATATATGTTTTATAACTAAAATGATGAAAGCATATCAAAAAGATCATTGCATGCAATTTTTGTTGGTAAAAATGGAAGTTTATAAAATGGAAAACCTGGAAATTTCATTAAAATAAACTAAAGTTATGTTTTTCAACTTAAGATTTCGATTTATGACTCTAACCGAAGAAATCGACAGAATCTGTTGCATGCATGTAAAAATTACGAAATTTTGACCAAAGATGTAAACTGTAAAATGTAGCTTACTGTCAAAAATTGGGAACCTAAATCCTATTTTTCGATTTATTATGAATTTTACAGTATTTAATCTGATTTAAACTTTATTTTCGAGAAAACATACCAAACGAATTTATCAGCTTACAAAAATTTGACATAGTCTAGAATCTATCAAAATATGATTTTACAGATTTTACTGGAATTTTTGGAATTAATCTACTATTATTTACTGTTTTTACGGTTAAAACGCGTTAAATACGTAAACGACTCTAACTTCTTCAAAAACTGTCGTATTGAGACGAATCCAGTTCCTATGACTTCGTATTACAGAATGTGATTTTTATGATATTTTTATAAAATATTACAACAACAGAATCTGACAGTTTCATATTCGGTATAATTTAGGTTCACGCGATTCCGATTCCCATTCCGGTCACTCCACGCACAATCCTAGTACTACTCTCTCGCTTTAGCGTAAGTCTTTGTGATTCATTAGATTCATTTCACATATTTGAGTTCAGTTTGTAAAGCGGGAAAGTGATTTGTTATTTTGGACATTCTTTAGTTAGCGCGGAAGCTCTGCCGGATTTTCGTTAGAACCAACTCACCTCCGTCCGAGCTATCTTTTCACCGCCTCATTTTCACGTGAGTTACAAACCCCTACTTTTTAAACGCTTTTAATACTTTTTGGGGTGAAATGCGAGTCTTAGGCTTAGACACTACACTTAAGCTGAAGCAAACTATTGTGAAACGCTTTGATACTCGAAAACTATTATGAAAACGATTTGATACTCAATGCTATTACGAAAACACTTATATATTTTGAATACTACTATGAAATGCGTTGATATTTTGAATACTAAAACGAATAACTATTTTGCCGGCATTGTTGAGGGTTTTGCCAACAATGCCGAGGACACGAAAGCTATTTTTGCCAATGACTAAAACTATCGATCGTCATGTTGCGGACTTTGTACAACATGGACGTGAGAAACCATTGAAAATTCCCGAAAACTACCAAGGACATTAGTTGCTATTAATCCCTTTGGAAAGGACCGTTAGTAGATATGGATAGCGCTATTAGGGTAGATTGACCCTCACCACAACGACCTATAACGATGGTGCATAATACTAAATGGGTAGGCTTTAGGCTTAGCAACGATCATTGGGCAACACTAGGATTGTCACATAGTCGCGCTATGTGGTCAATGCCTACGAACACGAAAACTAAACTACGCATTGCTATGCGTCAATCTTTGAAAGCTATACTTTACGCATGGTTATGCGACTACTTTTGAAAGCTATACTTTACGCATGGTTATGCGACTACTTTTGAATACTATACTTTACACATGGTTATGCGGCTACTTTTGAATACTATACTTTTCGCACGCTTATGCGACAACTACATGAATGCTATATTTTTACGCATTGCTATGCGTCGAAACTTGATTTACTTATACTTTACACATTGCTATGCGTCAACGCTTTGATTACTTAAAACTTTGTAGCTCACTAACTACGTCTCCCGTAGTTAACACTTGACTCGTATTTTCAGGTTACGATTAAGCTTGCGGATGACTTTATGCTTTGGGCTGATGACTTCAAGAATGGGAAAGGGTTCGGGTGGCTTGGCTATAAACACTTAACTTGTATTTCGGATATGCAAACGATGCTTTAAACATTTGTAAACCTTTGAAGCTATGTTTCTTTTAATATAATTTGGTGTGGAATTATAAACTTGTGTATCGAATGCTATTTCTCTTCACATCCTGCGTTCCGCTTTGGCGGGGTGTGACAGACTTGGTATCAGAGCGCAAGGTTATAGTAAATACCGATTTTTTTTTTTCAAAAATCAAACTATAACCAATTTCTAAACGAAAGATTTTATTTAACCAAAACGCGAAGGCATTGTTTAACTTGAATTATTCGTAGCCTGATCACCTATGAATAATTTGGACTAAATTATGCCAGAACGGGATTGGTAAACATTAAACGAACCTCCCCGGGAATTCTTGAAGTCAGACCCACACAGACCTAGATGCTATACTTAAGATACTCTATGTGCTCAGCTTATTACTAACACTAACATGAGCCGTATCTTCGATTTAACTCGTTTCCGGTCTAGGCTACGCCGAGAGGGAAAGAGTTAGCTACGTTCGACAACGAAACGCTTTACGCTTTAGAATGATGCTAAGATGACATTAATACTTAGTGGGAATTTGATCCCATTCACCTTTCTATGATACGACGAAAGGAAGAATACAACCATGTCAGACAGCGAGGTAGATACCCGACGCATACTCTTGAAAACTCACATTTCCCTACGAACCTGATATAAGATAGTGATACGTTATCAAGGTATAGGAGCGTTGAATTAACATTAACGAAAGCCATTCATACAATCGTAAACTATTGCGTTACCGTATAACCAATCGGATCAGGACTGGTTTATACTGTCCCAGGCCGACTATTTTCTCCCGTTCTTTAGGCGGAGACAACACATTCTCGACTATCGACACCGTATACGCCTTATCCCACTAATCCTTACGTGAAACCCTTTTATGACAACTGGGAAGTATTCCCAGATCACACATGAGTGTAGTGCAACTCGACATACTAAGTGATGCACCCAAGATATCCGATAGCTAAGCACTGACACTGGAAGACATGATGGATTCATGCGACAAGTTTACGGATCTCCAGAAATGATTCAGAAGCCGATGTATCATGACACTCGTATTCGCAAACTATCACTTCACATACTTCATACCATATAAACGATACATAGGGCAGACCAGAACACTCGATGCTAGTGGTGGAATTGCTACACGTAAGGGTTTTGAAAATCAATGTTATCGCTCGCTCGCCTTAGTACACCCAATATAGTAATCTTCGATCGACACGAATTCTTAATCTAAATCACATGATATGCCCCTAGCATAAACATGTATGCCGCATGCCTTACTTTCATTTAGTGACAACATAATCATGCGAAATAATGAACAATAAGTGATAGTACTCGATTAAAGGACTAGCATTTACGAAATCGCAAGGATATCGCAAACTTATCTAGGGAATCGTTGGTCATTTTGGATTCCTAGACTTGAATACGAATCTAAGTTAACTTCAAACCAAGGTAGGTTTTGGAAGTATATCCTAAAACGAAAGATCATCACGAAGATACGATCACATTTTTATGATTACGATGAACCACATAATAGTTATTGTCAAACATGTTGAAGTCATGTCTCTACAAGGAAATTATCTAACCATCTGCTCTACAATAAGACCTTATTCACGCAAGGCGACATGGAAAGGACAAGGTTAAACCTTATACCCGAAAAACACTTACGACCGAGGTTATGGCTCGTTGCAATTTAACCAAGAAGGTGCCCAAGGAAACCGATTAGTAGTAAGGGAGTACCGGAAGTATTTCCCGGTGACTCGCCCGAGCTATTACTAGTCCATTAAGTAAACTTAAACATTAACTCGATACTCAACACAACTTTGGCATCCCGAGCATCATACAAGTTAGAGCCTTCGTTATACGAACTGAGGAAGCGAGATACGACCCCCGAGTAGTTGCAGCTCTGACACAGTAATAGAAACGAATTGGTTGACCATTCAAGATGCGAAAATATTTTGTTTAGATAAGACGATACGAATGCCATTAGGAGATGGATGAGAATTGATAGTATAAGGAGATAGGCCGGGCCAAACTTCGAAACTTATACCGGTGATGAAAACGCGCAAATACTTGAATAAGGGTTGCTTTACATCGTTAGTAAACGTAAAGGACAAACAAACACAAGCAGCAGACCTTAAGGTTATACCGATAGTTGGAGACTATCCGGAGGTATTCCCGAAGGACTACTAGAACTACCACCACTGAGGCAAGTCGGGTTTAGAAA
The DNA here is from genome assembly GCA_910822075.1 of Senecio squalidus. Lineage (NCBI taxonomy): Eukaryota > Viridiplantae > Streptophyta > Magnoliopsida > Asterales > Asteraceae > Senecio > Senecio squalidus. Next base: position 61,891,174 of record CAJVGC010000065.1, read on the forward strand.
AGAAGAAATTATTGGAGCAACACTAGTGGCAAAGACGCCATATCGACTAGCTCCGACTGAAATGCAGGAATTATCCAACCAGGTTCAGGAACTATTGGATAAAAGATTTATCCGACCAAGCTTATCACCATGGGGAACGCCGATCCTATTCGTTGAGAAGAAATATGGATAGTTCCGCATGTGTATTGATTACCGAGAATTGAATAAACTAACCGTCAATAACCGATATCCCCTTCCACGAATCGATGACCTTTTCGATCAACTACAAGGCGCGACATACTTTTCAAAGATCGACTTAAGGTCTGGATATCAATAAGTCCTTGTATTTTTCGACGACATCTTAATCTACTCACGTACCAAAGAAGATCACGCGGAGCACTTAAAACTATTATTGGAATTACTCAAAGAATAACAGCTCTACGCAAAGTTTTCTAAGTGCGAATTCTGGTTGCGTGAAGTCAAATTTCTCGGTCACGTAGTCAATGGATCTGGAATCCACGTTGACCCATCAAAAATCGAGGCTATAGAGAACTGGAAAACTCTCAAGAGTCCGACAGAAATCCGCCAATTTTTGGGATTGGCTGGGTATTATCGGCGATTCATTCAGGATTTCTCTAAGATAGCTAAACCCCTAACAAAGTTAACACAAAAGAACGAGAAGTTCAACTGGGGAGATGCTCAAGAGCAAGCCTTCAATGTCCTGAAAACGACACTGTGCAACGCTCCGATCTTAACTCTTCCCGAGGGAAATGAAGACTTCGTGGTTTATTGTGACGCATCTAACCTAGGATTAGGTTGTGTATTGATGCAGCGAAATAAGGTCATAGCTTATGCATCACGACAACTTAAGAAACACGAGGTCAACTACGCTACGCACGACTTAGAACTAGGAGCGATAGTTTTCGCACTGAAAATCTGGAGACATTACCTCTACGGAACCAAATGCACCGTATTCACGGATCATAGGAGTCTGCAACATATACTAGATCAGAAGCTACTCAGAAGCTACTCAATATACGACTGTGATATTAAGTATCACCCTGGCAAAGCAAACGTCGTAGCAGATGCCCTGAGTAGGAAGGAGAGGCAACAGACGACTCGAGTACGTGCATTAGGAATTTACCTTAAACCCGATTTGAGAACGCGCATAGCAAGTGCCCAGCATGAGGCCTTGAAGGCAGATAACATAAAGGTCGAAACCTTGCACAATCACGACAAGGACTTTGTGAGGAAGGGCGACGACGTCTATTATTTTAAGGATCGAGCCTGGATTCCTACGACTAACGAATTAAGGAAGACCATTATGGATGAAGCACACCGAACGCGATATTCCATTCATCCAGGGTCAAGCAAAATGTATAAGGACCTCAAGGAACACTATTGGTGGCCGGGAATGAAAAGAGACGTTGCTTTATATGTAGAGAAATGCCTCACTTGTGCCAAAGTGAAGGCTGAATACCAAAAACCCTCCGGATTACTTCAACAACCTGAAATTCCCGAGTGGAAATGGGAACAAATCACCATGGACTTCGTCACAAAGTTACCTCGGACATCAAAGGGTAACGACATGATCTGGGTTATAGTAGATCGACTAACGAAGTCAGCACACTTCCTTCCGATTAAGGAAAGTTTTAACGTAGAAAAACTTGTCCAAATATACATCAACGAGGTAGTGACACGTCACGGAATACCCACCTCAATTATCTCGGACAGAGATACTCGCTTCACTTCCAGATTCTGGAAAGCATTCCAAGAGTCGTTTGGCACACGATTGGACTTGAGCACGGCTTACCATCCGCAAACCGATGGTCAAAGCGAGCACACCATACAAACATTAGAGGACATGCTGAGGGCATGCGTTATCGACTTCGGAGGAAGTTGGGATAACCACTTACCACTAATAGAGTTCTCTTACAATAACAGCTACCATGCTAGCATCAAATGTGCGCCCTTTGAAGCCCTATACGGAAGGAAATGCCGATCTCCGTTGTGTTGGTTGGAACCAGGAGATCGACAACTAATTAGCATGGACATAGTGCAAGAAACGATTGATAAGATCACAACAATAAAGGAACGACTAAGACTACTAGAAGTCGTCAAACGATTTGCACTGATGTGCGTAGAAAAGACTTAGAATTTCAAGTCGGCAACAAGGTGCTTCTTAAGGTGTCACCTAGGAAAGGTGAAGTACGCCGCGGAAAACACTAGAAAACTTAACTCCAGATACGTAGGACCATTTGAGGTACTCGAAAGGGTAGGTCCAGTTGCGTGTCGTTGGGAACCACCGCAAGAGCACGATAACACGCATAACACTTTTCATGTGTCGATACTGACAAAGTACTCCTCGAACGAAACGCTTACCACACCTATAGAGGAAGTACAACCACACGAAAAGCTCCAATTTATCTAGGAACCGATTGAAATCATAGAACGCGAAACTAAGAATTTAAGACACAGTAAAATCCCCATAGTGAGGGTACGATGGAACGCAAAACGAGGCCCCGAATATACCTGGGAACGTGAGGATCAAATGATGCTTAAGTATCCTCATCTCTTCACTTCTCCCACAGCGAATACCACAAGTTGAAATTTCGGGACGAAATTCTTTCAACGTGGGGAGAATGTGACAACCGTCTTATTTCAGGTGAAAACCGCATTCTCTATCTTTGACCAAACTCGAATTGATCTTGTTATTACTTGTCTCGTAAACTCGTGTACGTCGGAATCGAAATCGGAATCACAAAATGAATCCTAATACCAAGAAAATACTTAGTGAACTTGTCTAAGTTCCTATCTAAAATAACTGGAAACTTTCAACTAACGAAACACTTAACAAAGAAAACTAAACAAATACGAAAAAGTCAGAAAATCAGCCTCTTGCGGAGCAACAGAATCAGTTGCGGCGCAACTCAGCACAGGAATTCAAAAAAAAATTTTGTTGTTGCTAGTGCTTGGTGACTCACCCAAAAACGACCCTCATGGCCAACACCTGTAAAAACAGGTGTCAAACACCCCTTGAATCCAGAATTATGACCTTGGTATTACCTCCCATGTCCACATTCATTTCTTGCAAATCAAACACACAATTACACACATATGCTCTCAACTTTCACATACAAACACACAACTCTTTCAAGAACAACCTCATCTAAGTCCTAATCTAACTAATTCAAGGTCATTTTCCATACATTCATCACCATCATTTCATCATTTCAAAGGTAAAAATCTTGTTCTTGAACTTATCTTTTATATTTACTCAAGCTTTTACATAAATCATCAAATCTATATATGTTTTATAACTAAAATGATGAAAGCATATCAAAAAGATCATTGCATGAAATTTTTGTTGGTAAAAATGGAAGTTTATAAAATGGAAAACCTGGAAATTTCATTAAAATAAACTAAAGTTATGTTTTTCAACTTAAGATTTCGATTTATGACTCTAACCGAAGAAATCGACAGAATCTGTTGCATGCATGTAAAAATTACGAAATTTTGACCAAAGATGTAAACTGTAAAATGTAGCTTACTGTCAAAAATTGGGAACCTAACTCCTATTTTTCGATTTATTATGAATTTTACAGTATTTAATCTGATTTAAACTTTAGTTTCGAGAAAACATACCAAACGAATTTATCAGCTTACAAAAATTTGACATAGTCTAGAATCTATCAAAATATGATTTTACAGATTTTACTGGAATTTTTGGAATTAATCTACTATTATTTACTGTTTTTACGGTTAAAACGCGTTAAATACGTAAACGACTCTAACTTCTTCAAAAACTGTCGTATTGAGACGAATCCAGTTCCTATGACTTCGTATTACAGAATGTGATTTTTATGATATTTTTATAAAATATTACAACAACAGAATCTGACAGTTTCATATTCGGTATAATTTAGGTTCACGCGATTCCGATTCCCATTCCGGTCACTCCACGCACACTCCTAGTACTACTCTCTCGCTTTAGCGTAAGTCTTTGTGATTCATTAGATTCATTTCACATATTTGAGTTCAGTTTGTAAAGCGGGAAAGTGATTTGTTATTTTGGACATTCTTTAGTTAGCGCGGAAGCTCTGCCGATTTTCGTTAGAACCAACTCACCTCCGTCCGAGCTATCTTTTCACCGCCTCATTTTCACGTGAGTTACAAACCCCTACTCTTTTAAACGCTTTTAATACTTTTTGGGGTGAAATGCGAGTCTTAGGCTTAACTATATTTAAGCTGAAAAACGCTTTACTACTTGAATGCTAAACGAAAACTATTTGACACACGAAAACTATTGCGAAACGCTTTGTTAATCGAAAACTATTGTGAAACGCTTTGTTAATCGAAAACTATTGTGAAACGCTTTGTTACTTGAAAACTATTGCGAAACGCTTTGTTAATCGAAAACTATTGTTAAAACGCTTTGTTAATCGAAAACTATTGTGAAACGCTTTGTTACTTGAAAACTATTGTGAAACGCTTTGTTACTCGAAAACTATTATGAAATCGATTTGATACTCAATGCTATTATGAAAACACTATGTACTTTGAATGCTACTATGAAATACTTTGATATTTTGAATACTAAAACGAATAACTTTTTGCCGGCATTGTTGAGGGTTTTGCCAACAATGTCGAGGACACGAAAGCTATATTTGCCAATGACTAAAACAATCGATCGTCATGTTGCGGACTTTGTACAACATGGACGTGAGAAACCATTGAAAATTCCCGAAAACTACCAAGGACATTAGTTGCTATTAATCCCTTTGGAAAGGACCGTTAGTAGATATGGATAGCGCTATTAGGGTAGATTGACCCTCACCACAACGACCTATAACGATGGTGCATAATACTAAATGGGTAGGCTTTAGGCTTAGCAACGATCATTGGGCAACACTAGGATTGTCACATAGTCGCGCTATGTGGTCAATGCCTACGAACACGAAAACTAAACTACGCATTGCTATGCGTCAATCTTTTGAAAGCTATACTTTACGCATGGTTATGCGACTACTTTTGAAAGCTATACTTTACGCATGGTTATGCGACTACTTTTGAATACTATACTTTACACATGGTTATGCGGCTACTTTTGAATACTATACTTTTCGCACGCTTATGCGACAACTACATGAATGCTATATTTTTACGCATTGCTATGCGTCGAAACTTGATTTACTTATACTTTACGCATTGCTATGCGTCAACGCTTTGATTACTTAAAACTTTGTAGCTCACTAACTACGTCTCCCGTAGTTAACACTTGACTCGTATTTTCAGGTTACGATTAAGCTTGCGGATGACTTTATGCTTTGGGCTGATGACTTCAAGAATGGGAAAGGGTTCGGGTGGCTTGGCTATAAACACTTAACTTGTATTTCGGATATGCAAACGATGCTTTAAACATTTGTAAACCTTTGAAGCTATGTTTCTTTTAATATAATTTGGTGTGGAATTATAAACTTGTGTATGGAATGCTATTGCTCTTCACATCCTGCGTTCCGCTTTGGCGGGGTGTGACAGACTTGGTATCAGAGCGCAAGGTTATAGTAAATACCGATTTTTTTTCAAAAATCAAACTATAACCAATTTCTAAACGAAAGATTTTATTTAACCAAAACGCGAAGGCATTGTTTAACTTGAATTATTCGTAGCCTGATCACCTATGAATAATTTGGACTAAATTATGCCAGAACGGGATTGGTAAACATTAAACGAACCTCCCCGGGAATTCTTGAAGTCAGACCCACACAGACCTAGATGCTATACTTAAGATACTCTATGTGCTCAGCTTATTACTAACACTAACATGAGCCGTATCTTCGATTTAACTCGTTTCCGGTCTAGGCTACGCCGAGAGGGAAAGAGTTAGCTACGTTCGACAACGAAACGCTTTACGCTTTAGAATGATGCTAAGATGACATTAATACTTAGTGGGAATTTGATCCCATTCACCTTTCTATGATACGACGAAAGGAAGAATACAACCATGTCAGACAGCGAGGTAGATACCCGACGCATACTCTTGAAAACTCACATTTCCCTACGAACCTGATATAAGATAGTGATACGTTATCAAGGTATAGGAGCGTTGAATTAACATTAACGAAAGCCATTCATACAATCGTAAACTATTGCGTTACCGTATAACCAATCGGATCAGGACTGGTTTATACTGTCCCAGGCCGACTATTTTCTCCCGTTCTTTAGGCGGAGACAACACATTCTCGACTATCGACACCGTATACGCCTTATCCCACTAATCCTTACGTGAAACCCTTTTATGACAACTGGGAAGTATTCCCAGATCACACATGAGTGTAGTGCAACTCGACATACTAAGTGATGCACCCAAGATATCCGATAGCTAAGCACTGACACTGGAAGACATGATGGATTCATGCGACAAGTTTACGGATCTCCAGAAATGATTCAGAAGCCGATGTATCATGACACTCGTATTCGCAAACTATCACTTCACATACTTCATACCATATAAACGATACATAGGGCAGACCAGAACACTCGATGCTAGTGGTGGAATTGCTACACGTAAGGGTTTTGAAAATCAATGTTATCGCTCGCTCGCCTTAGTACACCCAATATAGTAATCTTCGATCGACACGAATTCTTAATCTAAATCACATGATATGCCCCTAGCATAAACATGTATGCCGCATGCCTTACTTTCATTTAGTGACAACATAATCATGCGAAATAATGAACAATAAGTGATAGTACTCGATTAAAGGACTAGCATTTACGAAATCGCAAGGATATCGCAAACTTATCTAGGGAATCGTTGGTCATTTTGGATTCCTAGACTTGAATACGAATCTAAGTTAACTTCAAACCAAGGTAGGTTTTGGAAGTATATCCTAAAACGAAAGATCATCACGAAGATACGATCACATTTTTATGATTACGATGAACCACAGAATAGTTATTGTCAAACATGTTGAAGTCATGTCTCTACAAGGAAATTATCTAACCATCTGCTCTACAATAAGACCTTATTCACGCAAGGCGACATGGAAAGGACAAGGTTAAACCTTATACCCGAAAAACACTTACGACCGAGGTTATGGCTCGTTGCAATTTAACCAAGAAGGTGCCCAAGGAAACCGATTAGTAGTAAGGGAGTACCGGAAGTATTTCCCGGTGACTCGCCCGAGCTATTACTAGTCCATTAAGTAAACTTAAACATTAACTCGATACTCAACACAACTTTGGCATCCCGAGCATCATACAAGTTAGAGCCTTCGTTATACGAACTGAGGAAGCGAGATACGACCCCCGAGTAGTTGCAGCTCTGACACAGTAATAGAAACGAATTGGTTGACCATTCAAGATGCGAAAATATTTTGTTTAGATAAGACGATACGAATGCCATTAGGAGATGGATGAGAATTGATAGTATAAGGAGATAGGCCGGGCCAAACTTCGAAACTTATACCGGTGATGAAAACGCGCAAATACTTGAATAAGGGTTGCTTTACATCGTTAGTAAACGTAAAGGACAAACAAACACAAGCAGCAGACCTTAAGGTTATACCGATAGTTGGAGACTATCCGGAGGTATTCCCGAAGGACTACTAGAACTACCACCACTGAGGCAAGTCGGGTTTAGAAAAGAAGAAATTATTGGAGCAACACTAGTGGCAAAGACGCCATATCGACTAGCTCTGACTGAAATGCAGGAATTATCCAACCAGGTTCAGGAACTATTGGATAAAAGATTTATCCGACCAAGCTTATCACCATGGGGAACGCCGATCCTATTCGTTGAGAAGAAATATGGATAGTTCCGCATGTGTATTGATTACCGAGAATTGAATAAACTAACCGTCAATAACCGATATCCCCTTCCACGAATCGATGACCTTTTCGATCAACTACAAGGCGCGACATACTTTTCAAAGATCGACTTAAGGTCTGGATATCAACAAGTCCTTGTATTTGTCGACGACATCTTAATCTACTCACGTACCAAAGAAGATCACGCGGAGCACTTAAAACTATTATTGGAATTACTCAAAGAAGAACAGCTCTACGCAAAGTTTTCTAAGTGCGAATTCTGGTTGCGTGAAGTCAAATTTCTCGGTCACGTAGTCAATGGATCTGGAATCCACGTTGACCCATCAAAAATCGAGGCTATAGAGAACTGGAAAACTCTCAAGAGTCCGACAGAAATCCGCCAATTTTTGGGATTGGCTGGGTATTATCGGCGATTCATTCAGGATTTCTCTAAGATAGCTAAACCCCTAACAAAGTTAACACAAAAGAACGAGAAGTTCAACTGGGGAGATGCTCAAGAGCAAGCCTTCAATGTCCTGAAAACGAAACTGTGCAACGCTCCGATCTTAACTCTTCCCGAGGGAAATGAAGACTTCGTGGTTTATTGTGACGCATCTAACCTAGGATTAGGTTGTGTATTGATGCAGCGAAATAAGGTCATAGCTTATGCATCACGACAACTTAAGAAACACGAGGTCAACTACGCTACGCACGACTTAGAACTAGGAGCGATAGTTTTCGCACTGAAAATCTGGAGACATTACCTCTACGGAACCAAATGCACCGTATTCACGGACCATAGGAGTCTGCAACATATACTAGATCAGAAGCTACTCAATATGAGGCAAAGGAGATGGTTGGAACTCCTTAGCGACTACGACTGTGATATTAAGTATCACCCTGGCAAAGCAAACGTCGTAGCAGATGCCCTGAGTAGGAAGGAGAGGCAACAGACGACTCGAGTACGTGCATTAGGAATTTACCTTAAACCCGATTTGAGAACGCGCATAGCAAGTGCCCAGCATGAGGCCTTGAAGGCAGATAACATAAAGGTCGACGACGTCTATTATTTTAAGGATCGAGCCTGGATTCCTACGACTAACGAATTGAGAAAGACCATTATGGATGAAGCACACCGAACACGATATTCCATTCATCCAGGGAAAAGCAAGGTGTATAAGGACCTCAAGGAACATTATTGGTGGCATGGAACGAAAAGAGACGTTGCCTTATACGTAGAGAAATGCCTCACTTGTGCGAAAGTGAAGACTGAATACCAAAATCCAACCGGATTACTACAACAACCTGAAATTCCCGAGTGGAAATGGGAACAAATCACAATGGACTTCGTCACAAAGTCACCTCGAACATCAAAGGATAACGATATGATCTAGGTTGTAGTAGATAGACTAACGAAGTCAGCATACTTTATTCCCATCGAGGAAAAGATTTAACGTGGAAAAACTTGTCCAAATATACATCAACGAGGTAGTGACTCGTCACGGAATACCCACGTCAATTATCTCGGACAGAGATACTCGCTCCACTTCCAGATTTTGGAAGGCATTCCAAGAATCTTCTGGCACACCATTATATTTAAGCACGGCTTACTATCCACGGACCGATGGTCAAAGCGAACTTACAATACAAATCTTGGATGATTTGCTAAAAACATGTGTTATTGACTTCGGAGGAAGTCGGGATAACCACTCACCACTAATAGGATTCTCTTATAACTAATTAGCACGGATGTGGTGCAAGAAACGATTGATAGATCACAACGATAAAGGAACGACTAAGACTACTAGAAGTCGTCAAACGATTTGCACTGATGTGCGTAGAAAAGACTTAGAATTTCAAGTCGGCAACAAGGTGCTTCTTAAGGTGTCACCTAGGAAAGGTGAAGTACGCCGCGGAAAACACTAGAAAACTTAACTCCAGATACGTAGGACCATTTGAGGTACTCGAAAGGGTAGGTCCAGTTGCGTGTCGTTGGGAACCACCGCAAGAGCACGATAACACGCATAACACTTTTCATGTGTCGATACTGACAAAGTACTCCTCGAACGAAACGCTTACCACACCTATAGAGGAAGTACAACCACACGAAAAGCTCCAATTTATCTAGGAACCGATTGAAATCATAGAACGCGAAACTAAGAATTTAAGACACAGTAAAATCCCCATAGTGAGGGTACGATGGAACGCAAAACGAGGCCCCGAATATACCTGGGAACGTGAGGATCAAATGATGCTTAAGTATCCTCATCTCTTCACTTCTCCCACAGCGAATACCACAAGTTGAAATTTCGGGACGAAATTCTTTCAACGTGGGGAGAATGTGACAACCGTCTTATTTCAGGTGAAAACCGCATTCTCTATCTTTGACCAAACTCGAATTGATCTTGTTATTACTTGTCCCGTAAACTCGTGTACGTCGGAATCGAAATCGGAATCACAAAATGAATCCTAATACCAAGAAAATACTTAGTGAACTTGTCTAAGTTCCTATCTAAAATAACTGGAAACTTTCAACTAACGAAACACTTAACAAAGAAAACTAAACAAAAACGAAAAAGTCAGAAAACCAGCCTCTTGCGGAGCAACAGAATCAGTTGCGGCGCAACTCAGCACAGGAATTCAAAAATTTTTTTGTTGTTGCTAGTGCTTGGTGACTCACCCAAAAACGACCCTCATGGCCAACACCTGTAAAAACAGGTGTCAAACACCCCTTGAATCCAGAATTATGACCTTGGTATTACCTCCCATGTCCACATTCATTTCTTGCAAATCAAACACACAATTACACACATATGCTCTCAACTTTCACATACAAACACACAACTCTTTCAAGAACAACCTCATCTAAGTCCTAATCTAACTAATTCAAGGTCATTTTCCATACATTCATCACCATCATTTCATCATTTCAAAGGTAAAAATCTTGTTCTTGAACTTATCTTTTATATTTACTCAAGCTTTTACATAAATCATCAAATCTATATATGTTTTATAACTAAAATGATGAAAGCATATCAAAAAGATCATTGCATGCAATTTTTGTTGGTAAAAATGGAAGTTTATAAAATGGAAAACCTGGAAATTTCATTAAAATAAACTAAAGGTATGTTTTTCAACTTAAGATTTCGATTTATGACTCTAACCGAAGAAATCGACAGAATCTGTTGCATGCATGTAAAAATTACGAAATTTTGACCAAAGATGTAAACTGTAAAATGTAGCTTACTGTCAAAAATTGGGAACCTAAATCCTATTTTTCGATTTATTATGAATTTTACAGTATTTAATCTGATTTAAACTTTAGTTTCGAGAAAACATACCAAACGAATTTATCAGCTTACAAAAATTTGACATAGTCTAGAATCTATCAAAATATGATTTTACAGATTTTACTGGAATTTTTGGAATTAATCTACTATTATTTACTGTTTTTACGGTTAAAACGCGTTAAATACGTAAACGACTCTAACTTCTTCAAAAACTGTCGTATTGAGACGAATCCAGTTCCTATGACTTCGTATTACAGAATTTGATTTTTATGATATTTTTATAAAATATTACAACAACAGAATCTGACAGTTTCATATTCGGTATAATTTAGGTTCACGCGATTCCGATTCCCATTCCGGTCACTCCACGCACACTCCTAGTACTACTCTCTCGCTTTAGCGTAAGTCTTTGTGATTCATTAGATTCATTTCACATATTTGAGTTCAGTTTGTAAAGCGGGAAAGTGATTTGTTATTTTGGACATTCTTTAGTTAGCGCGGAAGCTCTGCCGGATTTTCGTTAGAACCAACTCACCTCCGTCCGAGCTATCTTTTCACCGCCTCATTTTCACGTGAGTTACAAACCCCTACTTTTTAAACGCTTTTAATACTTTTTGGGGTGAAATGCGAGTCTTAGGCTTAGACACTACACTTAAGCTGAAGCAAACTATTGTGAAACGCTTTGATACTCGAAAACTATTATGAAAACGATTTGATACTCAATGCTATTACGAAAACACTTATATATTTTGAATACTACTATGAAATGCGTTGATATTTTGAATACTAAAACGAATAACTATTTTGCCGGCATTGTTGAGGGTTTTGCCAACAATGCCGAGGACACGAAAGCTATTTTTGCCAATGACTAAAACTATCGATCGTCATGTTGCGGACTTTGTACAACATGGACGTGAGAAACCATTGAAAATTCCCGAAAACTACCAAGGACATTAGTTGCTATTAATCCCTTTGGAAAGGACCGTTAGTAGATATGGATAGCGCTATTAGGGTAGATTGACCCTCACCACAACGACCTATAACGATGGTGCATAATACTAAATGGGTAGGCTTTAGGCTTAGCAACGATCATTGGGCAACACTAGGATTGTCACATAGTCGCGCTATGTGGTCAATGCCTACGAACACGAAAACTAAACTACGCATTGCTATGCGTCAATCTTTTGAAAGCTATACTTTACGCATGGTTATGCGACTACTTTTGAAAGCTATACTTTACGCATGGTTATGCGACTACTTTTGAATACTATACTTTACACATGGTTATGCGGCTACTTTTGAATACTATACTTTTCGCACGCTTATGCGACAACTACATGAATGCTATATTTTTACGCATTGCTATGCGTCGAAACTTGATTTACTTATACTTTACGCATTGCTATGCGTCAACGCTTTGATTACTTAAAACTTTGTAGCTCACTAACTACGTCTCCCGTAGTTAACACTTGACTCGTATTTTCAGGTTACGATTAAGCTTGCGGATGACTTTATGCTTTGGGCTGATGACTTCAAGAATGGGAAAGGGTTCGGGTGGCTTGGCTATAAACACTTAACTTGTATTTCGGATATGCAAACGATGCTTTAAACATTTGTAAACCTTTGAAGCTATGTTTCTTTTAATATAATTTGGTGTGGAATTATAAACTTGTGTATCGAATGCTATTGCTCTTCACATCCTGCGTTCCGCTTTGGCGGGGTGTGACATATGTTTTGGTGATTATTGAAAAAAATAAATAAAATAATGGGTTATTATATCCATTTTATAGACATTATTTAGTTAAATGGTAGATATTTTTTATTTAGAGAAAATAAATGGCTAAACTGATTAAATTTAATTTTTTTTTGACTAAATTGATTTTATAAACGATTTGAAATAAATACTTTCTATTGGTTGATAAAATCTAATTTTTGAAATTCCTCTTTTTATATTAAGATACAAAGATGTTAAATTCTACCATTTATAGTAAGAGGTGTTTGAGATTATATTTTGATTAAACACATGAAAAGAATAATTATTCACTTTTTACTAGAGAGAAAATATAGTTTTCAAAAAGGAATAAAGATTTACTTTTTTCATAACACTTTTTAGTAAATAGTAGCAAAAAATCCACGCGATACGGCGGGACAAAAAACTTGTGAGCTATAAAATTAATTAATATATGTTCTGTCGTTTCGGACATGAGATTAATACATTGAAAATCACTCTAAATTTAAACTTATTTTAGATTGTATTTAAATATCTATGGAATAATATGAATTTATTTTAAAAAGTTTAATAGTTGTTAGGGAAAGTTGGGTTGACAAATTAATAACAACAATAAAATGAAGGGACATTTTAGTATTTTTCTTCTTAATTTTTTAACACTAAGAAAAACACCTCAAATGGTTTATATGTAATACAAATTAATTTTTCAATATTAAGAAAAACACCTTAAATATTTTATATGTAGTATAGATAGTCTTGTAAACACAAATTTATGTTACAAACACCCCCCTAATTGTATTTTTTGACATTTTTTTTAACTGATTTTGCCTTCAAAGTTTAAAAAAAAAAACTTTTGAAGTGTTAATAAGTATAAGTGTATAACAACTAATAAAAAAGAACAACATATTATAGTAACACAAGGTTCATGTATGTTTATATGTTATCATTACATTTGCCATTAATCAATAAAATGCTAAAAACGACATCGTTAAGGGTTTTTTGAGCTCATTTGGCAAAAGACATTACATCCGTCGATGTTATGACCTAAACTTACCATAACTTTTAGCCGCCTAGCATTTACCAATAAATATCGAAGGCCGAGTTTTGGACGTTCATTTCTAAGCAAAAAGGTAGGCTAAACAGCGGTGTACAATACCCACATTACGATAATGGCACAAGGTAAGCAATTTTCTATTCCTATCATTTTCATATGACGTTTAATTAAGTTTTCTTTAACAAAAGAAGTTAATGCTTATGCTATATGTGCCCGATTTTGTTTTCAAATGCGTTTTTTTGCTTGATTTGTTATATATTATTTAATTTAATATGTACTTTTACAATCAATTTAATTTTTCAATTTAGATCTATTTAATTGGGGACTTTATGATTTGTGATAGTGAAATTAGTTTGACAAATTTATTGATTAATTATTTACTACAAATGTAATTCTTTATCAATGTATGTAAATAAGTTTTCCGGATCTAACTTTTTTGAAGTATAATGAAATACCTTTAACAATCAGAATAGTTTATTAAGCAATACCAGTTTTAAATCTGATTTTTGGCAAAGTCCTATTTTTTGCCGTATTAGAATGAAAATGTATAATCTTGACATCATTAACATGAATTAGAGTTTTTTAACAATGTCCAAAGAAATTTTATCAGATGTCGGATTGGATTAGAATCTTCGCGTAAGGCCGACGCATAATTTTCAAAAAACCTCATCAATCATACATATTTAAATAAATTTCTAATTAATTCCCCTTATAAATGTTATTTCATAATTTTCTTTCTGGGTAACAATTTAGTGTTGATTTGGTTACTTTATTATTTTACTATTGAATTGGAAATTAAATCTTAGAATATAATTGAGAAATGATCATTGTTTTACTTATAAATAAAATATTTAAATCTTAGGATAAAATAAATGTGAATTAATGTGCTTTTACATATTAGTTGTAAAGGATAGAAAAGTTGTCAAACTAATGACAATCTAAGGAAGAACATCAACGGTAATTTAGACATTTCTCTACTTAATTTTTTAACATTAAAACTTTTGATTTAAATGTTTTTTAATCCGTATAGATTAGTATAAAATAAATTGTGAATTAATATGCTTTTTGAGATTAGTTGTAAAAGATAAATGAGTTGTCAAATTAATGACAATTAATGAACAACATCAAGATAGTTTAGACATTTATCTACTTAATTAATTAATATTAAGAATTTGACTCAAATATTTTATAATATGTGTATATAATTAGGGTTTTAACCTTTTAATAATCACTTTTAGTTTTTCGAAAATATAAATATTTTTCAACAACGATAATTTAGACATTTCTCTACTTCATTTTCAACATTACGACTTTTGACTTAAATGTTTATAATCTCTATAGATTAGTATAAAATAAATATGAATTAATATGATTTTTGAGATTAGTTGTAAAAGATAGATGAGTTGTTAAATTAAGGACAATTAATGAACAACATCAAAGATAGTTTAGACATTTATCTACTTAATTTATTAATATTTAAAATTTTGACTCAAATATTTTATATTATGTATAGATAATTAGGGTTTTAGCTTTTTAATAATTAGGTTTTAGTTTTTCGAAAATATAAATGTTTTTCAACAGTGGATGTATTTCCACTACATATTTATTTGGGTTACTTTCATTAGGTTTAGGGGTTGAGCATACTCGGTCTGGTTTGTTTTAGCATAAAACTGAAACCGAACAGAAAATCAGAAAATCACGGTTAATAGAAATTAGGAATCGCTTGGATCGATTTTATATTGTGTTGGTTTTTACGGTTATGTTTAGTTTGCTTTAGTGTTTGATTGTTTTATTCTGGGGTTGGGGTCAAATCGCTCTAAGAAACAATTTTTATTTTTTATTTTTCTTATTTTCTATTTTTTGTCAAGTAATTATTACTTAGCCAACAATTTACCAGGAATCATTTTCCCTATTATGTTGTAATGATGGGTTTTATCCTACGTGTTGCATATGAGTCTTCTTTCAAGTAATAAAAATACTCATCTAAAACTTTAAACAAAGAAAAATATATAACAATTTAATAAAACTACAACATTAACCAAAAATCACTCACTTTTTTTTTTTTATAAAGAAAAACACACATGCCTTTATAAAACTACAAAGTAAATAAACTAAAACAAAAAACCTTACTATTCAAAAATACTAACAAAAATTTAAGCCAAACGAAACCAAACTAAGGGGGCGGTTGTTTCAAAGCGAGGAATGAGAAAGGGAATGAGAAAAGCAATGAAAGAGGGGTTAATCATTACCCCACTTTCATTACCCTCGTTTTATTGAGTAATGGTTTATTGTCTATTAATGGATATAGTGGACAATGATTGATTACCTAATAACAAACCAAACACTATTAATGATTATCATTACCATTGATTAACCTCCATTAACCCCAACCAAGCACACCCTAAGAAATTGATATATTTGACTTATGAATAGTATCTAACACTTGGAAGAAAAAACACGTGTGTTGCATATATATGAGTCTCCTTTGAAGTAAAAAAAAAAAATACTTGTCTAAAACTTTAGACAAAGAAAAATATATAACAATTTAATAAAACTACAAACATAAATAAAACATTAACCAAAAATCTCACTCACTTAATATTTTTTTTTTTAATAAAGAAAAACACATAGGCCTTTATAAAACTACAAAGTAAATAAACTAAAACAAAAACCTTGTTATTCAAAAAAAATAAAAGTGAAAAATAATAAAATGAATTAAGCCAAGAAATTGATTTATTTGACTTATGAATAGTACCTACCATTTGAAACAAGTTATAATTAGCCAAAAATTTCACCTGCCTTTATAAAACTACAAAGTAAATAAACTAAAATAAATACCTTGCTATTCAAAAAAATAAGTGAAAAAAATAATAAAATAATTTAAGTCGAATCAAATCAAACCGAACTAAGAAATTGATCAATTTGACTTATGAATAGTACCTAACATTTGAAAAAAGTTATATAGGTTAACATTTGAAAAATGTTATGAATAGTACATTAACATTTGAAAATTGTATATAGGTAATGTTTTTGTCTTAAATAAAACAAACATAAGAATAATATATATATATATATATATATATATATATATATATATATATATATATATATATATATATATATAAAATACAATTTTATTTGTAACGTGTCATTATTACATATTTTCTTACCAATATTTTTTCCTCAAAAATATTTACACTCTAACCCTTTGAATATTGATAACTACTCCCTCCGTCCCATATTATTTGTCCGGTATTCCTTTTTGGGATATCCCAAAATAATTGTCTACTACTAAAAATAGATGGAAAAATTTGATAAATTTACCACATTACCCTTATTTAAAGTTATTATTACATATTATATAGAAACCATTAATTAATTAGCTAAGGCTAAAATTGTCAATTTGCAAAAAGTAAGAAAGAGAAAGCAGTAATGATTATGTTTTTCTAAAACTGTGTGTTTTTTGTGTGAGGACAATAATTTTGGGACGGAGGGAGTACATCATTTATAATTAATCTTTTTAAAGATTGACAAATGTATTTTATTTTTTACTATTTTCATCGTTTAGATTTTTATTGATTATTATGAAATTATGTTTATTGAGTAATGTAATTTTCTATTATCACTATTATCATTTTCATCGTTTAGCTTTTCATAATTATTATCGGATCTATGTTTATTAAGTAATAAAAAAAAATATTCCGAAATTTCAATAGAAATGTCATGAAAGTTTTAAAAATAACCTATATTATGGGTAAATAACATAGTTAATATATAAAACTCAGTTTTTAGCAAGGTTACAGATAACGTAAGGCGTGGCGTGGCGTGGCGACATGAGTAAGCCTCAAGTTTTGCAAGAAAATGCGAGACATGGCGTTTTTCAAAGCGTGACAAGGCGGCAAATTTTTTTAATGTATTTTATAATTTTATATATACTTATATATATATATTTACTATTATTAAGCTATATAAATATCAATAAATTATCAAAAAGTCTGTTTTAACATTTAAGTACATATATATTCTAAGATATAGTCACAAATTTTACAATCAAATGATTTTTATAACCAATTTTAACTATTTTTAAACTTTTTTTTGTTTTTTTTAAATTTTTTTCATAACGCGTTACAAAAAACTCGCGTTATTGCTCGCCATGAGACGCCATGACCACGTTTTTTTGCCGCCACGCCTAACAAAGACGCCTTGCATGTTTTCGTAAATTCTCGCCGCGCCTCGCCGCCATGGCGCGCCTTGGCGCCGCCATGACGCGTTATTTAGAACCTTGGTTTTTAGTGATATATTTTGTAGGCTCCGTTCGATAAATGAACCAAATATATTTTTTTCTTCTTCTTTATTTTGTTTTATATAAAAATCAAACCATCAAATATTAATTTTGTTCAATTACTTTTACTAGAGATTTGGTTTTTTGTTGTTTTTGTTCATCCCTGGTTATGGGACCATTTTACTATGTTTGCCCTTCAAGTACATGAGACATTGATTCTTGTCCTAATTTAGTGATATGGAACACATATCATTTAGTATAACTCATCTAGATTATTAACTAACGGTAGCATAGATAAATATAGACAAAAATTTAATCATAAACTTTATATTTATATACATGTTCATTTAAGTTATTATGAGAAGCCAATGCTACACGTTTAATAACAGATACACTTCTACGTTTATACACATGTTGTGTATAGTTATAATAACAAATATATATTTACGTTTATACACATGTTTTAATATTTTGTATTAGTAGATTTTATAATAACAATTAGGTAAATTATAGTCCAAATTGAACGATTTATAAGTAAATTAGGATTGACAAAATGTGATAAGAGACATATGTTTTTTATTTTAATGGCGGTGAAATGGAAGAAATAATACAATTATCCCCTAAGTAGACGTAAAAGGATTTTTTTTTTTGCTGAAATCATCAATCTTATCTAACGACTGAAATCAAATAAACTGTTTAGATGGAGATATTACCTATTGGATGGAGTTATTACCTTCAAAATACATGGAGTTATTACCTTGAAGGACATACCAAATATTTCAATACTACTTACTCTCTAGTTCATAATCCGCAATTTATACATCACATATAATTGTATTTCCTCGGGCATAACGTCAAGTCAAGTGGGTTTAGTCACCAACTATATATAACATATAACAGACAATGCGTTTTCTTGATCACCCAATTGGATAATAAATATCTTATGTAACGAGTGAGGCCAAACATAGTATAATGCCCCTAAAAGACGATATTTAAAGTAATAACATATTTTACACAAAAAAAACCCCTTATTTACTTTTTATTACTTAGTAGTAGTTAAATTTAATTACAAAAATCGTCTCTATGATTTACTTTAAATTATGGATTTCGTCCCTAAGTTTAAAACGTTGCATAAATCGTCCACTTTTGAAAACTAATTACGCTTTTCGTCCCTAATTTCTAACGGACGCCTATTTTAGGGACGAAATGTGTAATTTGTTCACGGTGATTTTAACGGAAAATTTTAACGGACATCCATTTTAGGGACGAAATCCGTAATTAGTTTCAAAAAGTGGACGATTTATACAACGTTTTAAACTTAGGGACGAAATCAATAATTTTGGACAAACCATAGGGACGATTACTGTATTTAACTCTAGTAGTTATATTTCTCATTATCATATTGAATTATATATATTATGTAAAATTTCAGTTCAGTACATTGATTACAAAGATATAATTGTTTTGGATGTTTGAATATTTGAGAATTTTTGTAGTAGCACTAGTTTTTCTTCTCAAAGTGATAAAATGAAAAAGGTTGAAATTAACTATAAATAAAATTGAACTTCTCTCATAATTATGTTCTAACACTCTAACAGAATTGAGTTTCGTTGTTGTACTAGACACTATTTTCTCGAACGATGAATTAAGCATGTTTTTTGGCATCCAAATGAGAGCACCACATTACATTGAAATTGCGTGTGGTTGCACAAACAAGAAGTACGGAGACTACTATGGGATCCTAAAAATATGTGATGACGGCACCATCCACGTCACTTGCAAGTGTTGCGAAGGGTGCGATGAGGGTAGGATCAAATTAAACTATAGCACATTCACTATAACTTTTATATCTTTGTGCAAAATAAACTGAATTATGGTACTTTTGGTTGGTCACTAGAGTATAATAATCCTTACGGCTTTGCAAATCATGCCTTGAGAACTGCATACATTCCAAACTGGAGAACCAAGATTTGGATTCTCAGTTGCAATGGCAAAAAGATCAAAATTGAAAACACATGTCTCCTCAAATACTACATTGGTGATCAATACCAAAGACCACATCAAGAAGTCACCCACCGAGATGAATTCTTAAGTTGCAGTGCTTGCAAGAAGGTCCGTAGGTTTGAACTTCGTTCAAGGGTTGCATGTAGATACTATCATGATGCTGAATTGAATGAAAACCGCTCATGCTCTGACATGATACCTGGGCGGTAAGTAGATATTACAACATTGAACGATATATGTATTCCATTAATTTTTCACCATGATCCTGAACTATTATAACTTTTGTAAATGCGATATCCAACATCATAAGTTTCTACTTTTGTTTAATTCAGATGGACATGTGATGACCTTGAGGAGAGGAGCTCAAGGAGTAGTAGCATTGGATGCCGTAAGAAAACAAACTGCAAGGGCTGTACGTATTGTGTTTGTTTCGGATGCGAAGTTTGCAGGTTTGAGGATTGTGGATGTCGGGGATGCTTTGATTTTTACGCAAATGCACTTAATTAAGCTAGCATGCTTCCTGACTAGCTATTGGATTTTGTTTTCAAGAAAAAAAACAATGTTTTTAGATTTGTATGGCAACAACAAGACTAGGAGTTTATCTGTGGTTTCCTTAAAAACTTATGTTTAATTTATGCATCTCATTTTAGCTTAAAACCGTAACAAACATTGAGATATTTATTCCAATTTACCTTTTCAAATCACATTTTGATCCGTTTTTGGGATTTCTGTCGATGCATTTGAACTACAAACTCATTAGAATAATCAGGAAGGCGTGTTGGGATTGTATTTCAAAATATTGGACATAATGTTTTTGTAACTATGTTCTACCATTTCACACTTTTTTTTATTTCGTTATAAAGGGATTGTTTGCAAGCGAAAATTTATTAATGGAATCAGCCTTCATTCCATTATTCTTGTGTGTTTCTGATACAAAAAACAAAACCAAAGAAGCAACAAATATGCAAACTCAAGACAGATTGTTCAACAGATAGTTTTCAAAGCATCTGATATACTGAAGTGTGGCTTTTAAGGTCTGTCCGGGAATATGAGTATGGTCTGCTCTAGTCTCATATAAAAGCTTTATGTCTATCAGCGTCTCCTTTTCAGATAACTCAGTTAACGTAAACCTAGTCATGTATGAACAATAACCTTGATCCAGATGCCCTCCTTCCACTATTTCAAGTGAAATCTGATGTAACGATTCGTCAAGCTGGGCAATATTTTCCTTATGGCTACTCACTTTTGGTGCACCTAATTATTAAACAAAAGTTTAAGAAAAACCCATAAGCCAAAGAATATAAAATACACTCCGATAAAGGAACCAATACAAACCAGGACAGAATTTGAATAGTAAGATGCTCCCAAGGCCGCCATCTCCTTCAAGTAACTCAACTTCCTTCACAATATTTGGTAAAATTTGGGGCACAATGTACCTCATGTCCCTCGACATCGCCTTCCATAAGTCTTTGATGGGCACACTAACCTTCACTTGGGTCGTATCTTCCTTCATATTTCACCTCTAGATCTTAAATATTTGTTTCAACGAGTGCATGTTCTTGCTTCCGAATATGAATTTGATATAAATATAAAAGAAGGTAGTTGCATAAGGTTTAATAAAGTTTGAAAAAGATAAGAATCTTTTCTTGTATAAGACAAAGATTAGGAGATAAGCATCTATAAATTTATATAAGCATCTTTTCACTAATTTAATCTTGATATGAGGTTGGATTTAGCATTTGTTTTTATTAATTAGCACTTAGGAGGTTGGCTTATCTATAACAATTAAATATTAATATAATTTAAGTGTAATAGGATTAATTTATTAACCATTATATAATCTTGATCAATATTGACGAGAAAGTGTTGAGTACACGTTTGTTTTAAATTTGTCTTGATTTTCCTGAACGATAGGGGCAGCATCCCCGATAGCGGGGTCCAAGGTCAAGTTGATTTTTTTTTTATTTCGTTTAATATTGCTTGATTAAAAACATTTTGAAAATCCGTATTTGACCCTAAATACTAAAGCCGATTTGAGCCGGTTTAGGAAGTTCATTAAACTGCCGAATGACAGTTTAGGTTTATAGAATAGCTCCCAATTTCGTTATTCTTTCTGGTACACTCTTTACAACATTTCACACAGTTTCTTGTTCAATTTCAATTCTGAGTTTTATCCGATTGAAGATTTCGATAGTACCCTCAAAATACTTTGATCTGAAAATGACGTCACGACTCTCAGCAGACGTTATTGAAACCCCTAATGTACAACAACATTACTAGTAGAGGTGGCAAATTGGATGGGTTAGGTAATGAGTCAAAACTGATGCATATTGAATAATGTAAGTATTGGAATTTCGACTTCAACAAACCTAAGTGAACATGCGAAATACAAGAATCTTCGATTATGGTGGTGATTATCGAAAAACAAAGAGGAAAAGAAAATTGAGAGATGAAAATTTTAGACGACTCTCATATAGGTGAGGGGGTAAATCATAGTTAAAGTTAGATTAAGAAACAACCTCCTAATACTCATCTAATCTAGCATTGAATTGCAAGACAAACAAACCTTATTTATAGACAACTATAATTAAAAGAAAACATAACCCAACCTAATACAAATACCTAATACTTCTAGAATACTCTATCCTAATTATTTAATAATTGGATAACAGTAAGCATTTTCTCATATTATTTCATAGATTCCAAAACCAGAACATAACCAACAACGCTAAAGAACAACTTAAACAAAATACATTTATGACCCACTGTTCGACAGATAGTTTTCTAGGCATTTATAATATCGAACTGTTGCTTGTAATGTCCCTGTAGGGATACTAGTATCTTCTGCTTCGGTCTCGTACAAAACCTTCACTTCAACTAGTGTCTCCGTTTCTGAAACTTGAATTAACTTAAAACTAGTCATGTACGACGAAAACCCATCATCCAGATGTCCACCTTCTAGTATTTTACGAGTAATCTGATATAGAGATTCGTCCAGCTCCACAATCTTCTCTTTCTGGTAGCTCACTTTCACTACATCTAAAACACACAAAAACAAAATCAAGAAATTAAATCATCCCCACAAATATATCTTATCAAATTACAAATGATTTATTAAATATCAAAAACACGAACTAAACAAGGAATCAAGACGTACCAGGGTGGAAGTTGAAGAGTAATATGCTTCCATGGCCACCATCTCCTTCAAGTAATTCAACTTCTTTTACAATATTCGGTACAACCTTGGGCACTATGTGCCTTAAGTCACTCGAGATCGCCTTCCATAAGTCTCTAATGGGCACATCAACCTTCACTTGAACTATATCTTCCTTCATATTTCACCTCTAGATTAATTCTAGCTATTAGATGCAAAAGAGTATATGTTATTGCTTCTGAATAGGAATTGAAGTTTTATATGAAGATAAAAGAGGTAGTTACAAACTTACAATAATTACAATTTTTTTAATGCAGTTTAATAAGGTAAGAAGACAAAGATGGACAGGAAAATGATCTAAGCATCATTCGTCTAATTTAAATTATATATTGAAGCAATTATAATGTATGATAATAGACATTGAAATATTCACTAATACAAGCATAATGGGAAGTTGACCCATTAAACAAACGGTTGTATGTTAAAATTTTGTTATTGACAGAAATGTGAACTATTATGTGGGGTGTGTTTGACACAACTTGGGCTAAAAACTACAGTTATATATCGTAGTTATGTACCGAAAGCTGTAACGTTTAATTTGGCTTTTTAATTTTTAAAAAGCTCAAACTATTTGAAATAACGTTTACTTTTAAGTTTTTATTTTAAATTATAAGCTTAAAGCTTATGATAACCAAACAATGTATTTATATTTAAGTTTTTATTTTTTTTATTTAAAAGTTTAAAGCTCCAAAATGTCTTTTAGAAGCTTACACCAAATACACCAGTGGTTTGTTGTATACGTGATCTAAAAAGTAATCACTCATGTGTTAATAAATATCTATAATTTTGTCACTCAAATATTTTGACGACTCTCTTATGTTATTATTATTTTCAGTTATAATATTAGGAGATGTATGTGAAAGTTGGCACGAACAATGATTTTAACATACGATAAGCTCTATTAATTGGTTAAACGTCTAATTTCCGAGTCTCGTTTGGTCTTTTCTTTACGAGAATATATATACCCTACAAAAATAATTAGGTACCTAGTTAAGGAAGACTTTAGCCGATAAATAGTCATGTGTTTGAATCGAGATTGATCCATGACATGAACATTGTCCAAGGGAGGCCGGCCTCTTTGGGCTTTTGATTGATTCATATCTTAGAAAAGTGAAGCATAATTATTCATCACCTTAATTTCTTAAGGTGAAAGAAAATGATATTAGAGTCAAAATTGAAAAAATCAAACAAATATTCGGCCATCGGAAAAGTTGTCATCTATATAAAATATATAGTGAAAAATATAGTACCGGAAAAGGTGTGGACGTTTGAAAAATACAGTTACCAGAAAAAAGGGTTTGCCGTAATATTAAGTTGTTGAAGAAGAGACTTTTCAGTTATCAGGTTACCGCTTGTGAATATTGGGCGATAACAAAATGAGAAGTATGTTCCGTAAATAAATCAAGTATCTTGGAACAAAATGTGAAATACGTTGTGTTTTTATAACCTTTACATACCCTTCCTTTAGTTGGCAACAACTTGATCATAAACGAGTTAAAAACGACAACTTGATAATAAACCAGTAAAAGACTGAACTAGGTGTGACGAAGATACCGTGCTAATCTTTGCACATTGCTGGTCCTATTTTCATAATCATCCCTTATTACCCGCTTTTCGTCCACTAGGCCTCGTGGGAACCCATCACATCCCCATCCCCACTTTTTCTTTGTGTTTTCTACCTTCTTGTGTCAACTAAAAATCCAACTTCATTAAAAAAAAATTATAATTTAATTTTGAATGTCAATAACTATACAATTGAAGTTTATCTCTTAATCTATACTACATATAAAATATTTGTACTTAAAGTCTTAACGTTAGATTTTAAATAGTATAATTACTTAATTTTCCCTTGTTCTACTAAAAATATTTAATTTTTCAACCCTATAGATATATAAATACAAATTTCTTTTTGGTGTATTATTTTCTTTTTAATCCAAATATATTTATGTAAATAAAAAATAACAAACTTTTTTTTTGTGGAAAATTAAAAATTCAAATTATAAAATATTTTCATCCATATATAAATTTTTGAGGACCAACAAATGTATATTACTCTATTAATTTACATAAATATTTTGTTCATTTCACACACACTCCATCTTTAGATTGGTTTTGCTTAAATTTATCATAACTGGAAATCTTAATCATCGATATTGTTATTGTCATGCAAAATATATAACCAAAAAAATTGTCGAAAACTATCTATATATTGACATACATATCCATCAAAACCATCGGATCATTTCTATTAATGACCGACATACATATCCATCAAAACCATAAGATCATTTTTTTTTTTATAAATAGTTTTCAACAATTTTTCCCAAATTTTCCAACATACAATATATAGATAGTTTTCGACAATTTCTACAAAATTTCCCAAATTTGTTTATTATTTCACACGAAGATCCGAAAAGGACATAACCAAAGATGCAGAAGAACAATTTGAAGTAATACAATCAAGACAGATCTTTCAACAAATAGTTCACGATACTATTAATGAAATGAGTCGCTTCTATCATGTTCTGTCCAGGATTATAAGTATGTTCTGGTTTGGTCTCAAACAAAATCTTGACGTCAACAAGTGTCTCCGCTTCTGATACTTCAGTTAACTTTAAAACAGTCGTGAATGCTGAGAATCCAAGATCCAGTGACCCCCCTTCCAGTATTTCAAGAGCCATCAAGTGCAACGATTCGTCATACTGCACAATCTTTTCCTTCTGGCAGCTCATCGGTACATCTAGCACAAAAAGGTTTAAGAATGCATGATGACTTAATTTTCTAGAATACAATCACGTGATTTTTTTTTTATTTTTTTTAGAAAGACGGACATCCGAGAAGTTGAAGTTGAGACTTACGAGGGTTGAATTTAAACAGGAACATGCTTCCGAGACCACCATCACCTTCAAGTAACTCAACGTCCGCTACAATATCTGGTAAAACCTTGGGGATGACGTGCCTCATGTCACTTGCGAGCCCTCTCCATAAGTCTTTGATGGGCACATTAACCGTCAGTTGGTCTATTTCTTCCTTCATCTTTTTCTCCTCTAGATCTTAACGAATTTAGTACTCCTGGTTTAAGTGTTATTGCCTCTCGTGCTAGATTTATATACCATGTCAACTGCACAAGATTTTTCTTTAATTTAAAGTCTAGAACGTTTTTTTTCTTCTTTTGGTCAAATATGAACAACAAGCATATTTTGACTAGATAATTTGACGCCAGACATACATTGATACACTGAATGAATATAAACAAATGTAAATGCATGTATAACTTTAGTGACAAAATGGAGGTCAGACAAACTGTTAATTATTTTACACTTCTAGAACATCATAAAACTATTATGTAAAGAACTTCTAAATATTTACATATATTGTAGTATGGTGTTTTTGGTATATCAAAGACAGAAAAGAATAATACATAAATTTTATAATCCAAAGTTCTTATTTTAAAAATTCGCTTTAGGCCACTGACTTGCTTTAGCCGCGCCTCGTCCTTTCCTTTAAGTTTCGTTTAAATGAGATCACATGCTTCTCACATAACGGTTATTATCATCTTTTCTTATTATAACTTTTCTTCCCCAACCACTTCCACTATTTCTGTAGATTATAAAACTTCAATGATTTTATTCCATAGAATAATCTCCTATAAATACAAGATACATATTGATTTACATGGAAACTATAGCAAACTAAACTTATCTAAATGTGGACATGATAAGAATAACAAACTAGCCTAAAAGATAACAAATCTTTAAACCTTGTACAACAAGTATCGGCTTATAATTTTCAAAACCACAACCACCGCAAGTAGCAAAATCCTAGCAAAACTACCTTCGCTGCCAGTAGAGCTAAGTGGAAGAAGAAGAGAACGAGGAGGTTGATATTATTGTTTTTTATTTTCTGATCGATACATGTTTTCTAAAATCCCTAAGACGGGAGTGTTTTTGTTTATTCGGTGGAGAGGATGCGTGAAGAGTTTGCGAGTTTTGTGATTCAATCCGCCTTGCCATTCAATCACTTCGACAACCCGAGGTTCACTAGGGTGGTTCAAAAGTGTCTCCAACCGCGATATACTCATGTAAGTCGTAATACTCTTCGTAAGGATTGTTTAAAACTTTGGAAAAAAGCTAAAACAATGATATTAAATGGTTTTGAAAATCTAAATGCAAATGTAAACTTAACAACCGACGTTTGGTCGGCTCCTCATGGTTTGCCCGATTCATACCTTTGCGTTACCGCACATTGGTGTGATCCCGAATCGTGGCAAATGATGAAGAGGGTTATTGCTTTTGACCAATTTCCTTATCCTCACACGGGTCATAACTTATTTCACATGTTAATGGAAGTTTTACAAAGATATAATTTGGAAGAAAAAGTGTTTTCAATTGCATTTGATAATGCAAGTAATAATACAAACGCGGTGGGTAAACTAAAGCTAAAATACAAACCACCAATGGACGGTGACTTTTATCATGGTCGATGTATTGCACACATTATTAATTTGGTTGTGCAAGCCGGACTAGAAGTCACCGAAGTAAAAGACGCCATAAGTGCTTATAGAACCATGTTGCACGATATATTTTCAAACCGCAAAAGTAGATACAAGGCATATATGAAACTTTGTAAGGAAACGAATTCCGTCTTTTTGGCACCTAATTGGGATGTTCCTACAAGATGGAATTCGACCTACAATATGCTTATTTGCGGTTTAAGGCAACAAGCTAGTTTAAGGGAATTTCATAACGACTTAGTGGTAGCGCATCGGGGTATTGTAGACTTTCCTAGTGATAATTGGCAAATTATTCGTAAAATAAGTGAATTGCTAAAAGTTTTTAAAACCGCAACAACTTTGTTATCGGGTGTTTATTATCCCACGAGTCATTTAGTCCTTAAACAACTAACTTTTATGGCTACAAAGTTAGACGATTATGAACATAGAGGGAGTTTGTATAAGTTAATGGTAGCCGCGATGAAAGAAAAAATGAGAAAATATTTTTCGCAAATGTCACCTTTAATTACCGTTTCCGCCGCACTAAACCCGACTTTGAACAAAATTGGGGTGGAATACAATTTAAGAATAATCTATGAAAAATTGAATCTCACCAACAACCAAACTCAAGCTTTTGCCGATAAAGCCATAGTCGATTTTGGTAATTATTTTAAAGGTTATTTGGTGTTTATTTTGACAAGTTTAGAACATCAAATGTGGGTGAATCAAGTTCTTTTGTGACCGAATCCTATGAAAACTATACTAGCACGAACCCGGAAATTGACATGTATAACCAATTAAGACGAGAAACCGCAAAACGTGCTAGGGGGGAGGGGGGTGACCAAACTAATACCGAATACGGGAGGTATACGGGAACGGATTTTGTGACAACCCAAGCCAAAATCCAGGTTCACACTTATTTGACTCATTGCTTTTCTGCAATTTTCTGTAACTTTCGGCAGTTTTCTGCTGCTTTTGTTTAATCGCGTAGAAGTTTTCTGTTATGTATGACCAGTAGGTCAACATATACATAAAGAATACTTCTTAACAACCTATTAAACTTATAAATACCATGATTGGGTATTTAGAATCAAGGGATTTTATCTATTCCTGGTTTTCTGTATTCTGTAACTTTCTGCAGCTTATAACTTATACGTGTACGTGTTTTCTTTATGTACGACTTTGGAGTCAAACTTTTCATAGAGAATACTTACAAACAACTTGGTAAACACCTAGGAATACCATGATTAGGTATTCGGAAATCAATTGAATTGATTTACACCCGGTTTTACTTCAAAATAAAAGTTCAACTTCAAACAAATACACTTGCAAACATAAACACCACACAAATCAAGCACCTTACTCACCAAGGCTACTTGTGCTAGCTTGGGTGACTCATGGCAGGTCCAAGGCACTTGCTAGGCTGCTTGGGAGGAGTCATGACCTAGGTGTCAAGGCCTTAAACACCTAGCTTTGTCATGTAAGCAAGTATAGCTTACATGAGTCATATAACAAGCAAGCAAGCATACATGACCTTCCTTACCTATAAATAGAATTCATTCCAGGATTTTTAAGATAACAAAACATATTTTCAAAGCTTAGTTACACACACAAAAGATCTAGCAAGGATTAGAGTTGGATTAGTCAAGATATTGCAAGATTAGCACCAAGTTAGAGCATCAAGATTTCAAGGTTATAATCTTCAAGTAAACCATCACTTAAGCTTGATTTCTCTTCATTAGGGTATGTCTTTAATACCATTTTATACTTATTTGTTCATAATCATGCATCATTTACACTTATATTATGTTTATATAATCATAAACCAAAAGTTGTTACTTTGTTAAACCAAAAACTTATCTTATACAAAAACTATGCTATATATATATTCCACTTATGATTCTTGTCTAGGACCTTAAACATGTTATACTCCTGTGTTTTATAAGTCTTTTGGTCCAAAAATCATGAAAATTGGGTATGGGATGGTTGTACAAAGGTCATTTTTACAAAAAGATGCATAACTTGGAGTATAATCTGACATCAGTAGAAAAATTACAACGTCTTGAAAAATCTGTAAAGAATCAGTAAGTGAGACCTAAACCATTTGAAAGGTTATTCCGAGACGGTCGTTTGCATATAAGATTCATTAAAATCTAATAAGTATCGAGTGAGATACGGTATTTTGAATCTAGTACAAATTTCGGGACAAAAGCTGAGTTTTCATAAACATTGCATAAAAACTAACTTTTTCAATAAAACTTAATAGTATCACATATATTAGGGATATTATACAAGGTGCATTCCATCTCGATATTTCGTACTGCCGAGTGGCTAGGTTTACGATTTAAAGTGCCTTCGCTCCGCATGCGGCTATAGAATGGTGGCCAAACTATAATATTCCTAACAATGATACTATTGGGTTATAAACTTAAAAGGGAGACTGTGACAACCCAAGCCAAAATCCAGGTTCACACTTATTTGACTCATTGCTTTGTTTTCTTTTCTGAACTTTCGGCAGTTTTCCTGCTGCTTTGTTTAATCGCGTAGAAGTTTTCTGTTATGTATGACCAGAAGGTCAAAATATACATAAAGAATACTTCTTAACAAACCTATTAAACTTATAATTACCATGATTGGGTATTAGAATCAGGGATTTTATCTATTCCTGGTTTTCTGTATCTGCAACTTTCTGCAGCTTATAACTATACGTGTACGTGTTTTCTTTATGTACGACTTTGGAGTCAAACTTTCATAGAGGAGAATACTTACAAAAACTTGGTACACACCTAGGAATACATGATTAGGTATTCGGAAATCAATTGAATTGATTTAACACCCGGTTTTATTTTTTCAAAATAAAAGTTCAACTTCAAACAAATACACTGCCAAACATAAACACCACACAAATCAAGCACCTTACTCACCAAGGCTACTTGTGCTAGCTTGGGTGACTCATGGCAGGTCCAAGGCACTTGCTAGGCTGCTTGGGAGGAGTCATGACCTAGGTGTCAAGGCCTTAAACACCTAGCTTTGTCATGTAAGCAAGTATAGCTTACATGAGTCATATAACAAGCAAGCAAGCATACATGACCTTCCTTACCTATAAATAGAATTCATTCCAGGATTTTTAAGATAACAAAACATATTTTCAAAGCTTAGTTACACACACAAAAGATCTATCAAGGATTAGAGTTGGATTAGTCAAGATATTGCAAGATTAGCACCAAGTTAGAGCATCAAGATTTCAAGGTTATAATCTTCAAGTAAACCATCACTTAAGCTTGATTTCTCTTCATTAGGGTATGTCTTTAATACCATTTTATACTTATTTGTTCATAATCATGCATCATTTACACTTATATTATGTTTATATAATCATAAACCAAAAGTTGTTACTTTGTTAAACCAAAAACTTATCTTATACAAAAACTATGCTATATATATATATTCCACTTATGATTCTTGTCTAGGACCTTAAACATGTTATACTCCTGTGTTTTATAAGTCTTTTGGTCCAAAAATCATGAAAATTGGGTATGGGATGGTTGTACAAAGGTCATTTTTACAAAAAGATGCATAACTTGGAATATAATCTGACATCAGTAGAAAAATTACAACGTCTTGAAAAATATGTAAAGAATCAGTAAGTGAGACCTAAACCATTTGAAAGGTTATTCCGAGACGGTCGTTTGCATATAAGATTCATTAAAATCTAATAAGTATCGAGTGAGATACGGTATTTTGAATCTAGTACAAATTTCGGGACAAAAGCTGAGTTTTCATAAACATTGCATAAAAACTAACTTTTTCAATAAAACTTAATAGTATCACATATATTAGGGATATTATACAAGGTGCATTCCATCTCGATATTTCGTACTGCCGAGTGGCTAGGTTTACGATTTAAAGTGCCTTCGCTCCGCATGCGGCTATAGAATGGTGGCCAAACTATAATATTCCTAACAATGATACTATTGGGTTATTAACTTAAAACATACAACATACATGATCATTCATGCATAAACGTGAAGTTGAACTATTTTATAAACGTTTACCAACACTCTTTAGGTCAAAGCTAGACTTACTTATCATACCGTTTTCATACACGCTGTCTTATCGAGTAATCACTCACACTACTGAACTAAGGTGAGTTCATAGCCCCTTTTCTACTACTTTGTTTTTATACAAACTTGGGGTGAGAATACATGTTGTTTTCCTATGGACACAAGTACTGAAAACTTTTACTAGGTGCCTAAGTAACTAATGCCAAACTGAAAGCCCCTATCATGTATCGTTAATTATTGATTTAAGCGCGATTGTATTTGAATAGATCTATTAGGGTTTGACAACCCTCGCCTCAGGGCTATGACGATGTAACCCACGTCTAGCAAACCCCGACTCATGGTCTCGACTCATTGTCAGCTATGGGGTACAAACTGTTAATGCTTCGAATACATGAGCTTAGTTCACTAGTAATACTGTTCAAACCTGAAATCTTGTGGTCCACTTTTATTGATTATAAACCTGTGAATTCACTCAACTTTTCGTTGACAACTTTAACATGTATATCTCAGGTAACTAATCGATGGAGTCGATGACCTTTTTGGCATATAGAGTGCATATGTCAAAAACCCGCTTCTGGGAGATTTTCCGTAGCATATTTATAGTATTATGCTTGTAAAAGTCTCTACTTTTTGTGAATACTGGTATTGTATAAACACTTTTATCTAGTAATAAAAACTCTGTTATGTTTGAAATGTAACTCTTTTCAAAAACGACTCATTTAGAGGTCGTTCGTTGAACTATATATCTGGGACCCATGACGTCATACCCGTCTCAAGTGATGAGATTTGGGGGTGTGACAGATTTTTTAGCCACTATGGGGGTTGAAGAATTCACAAACTTTGAGGTTTTGGCTTGGTGGAGAGCACGGGAAGCTCAATATCCCGTTCTAGCCGCCATGGCCAAAGATGTTCTAACCTCCCAAGCTTATTCGGTAGCTTCGGAATCCGCTTTTTCTCTTAGTGGCAGGGTATTATCTTTACGAAGAACAAGACTCACACCGACGCATTGGAGATGTGCATTTGCTTGAAGGATTACTTAGACGCCGCCCAACGTACACAAGACCACCAAAATCTTGAAGGTGAACTAGATTATGAAGGCGAAGTACTCGATATCGAGGTGGAAGAAGGAGTTGCAATATCACTTTCCGATGAAGAAATCGCTTTGGATGAAGCTAACCGAGCATATAGCTCCGAAGAAGAAGTTCCCGTTCAAGATGAATTTATTCAAGTAGACCAAGAATGAGAATGAAGAAATATGAAGATTAGATGAAGATGAAGACGAAGACGAATACGAAGACGACTTTCCAATGTTATTACTTATTCCGCTTTCTTTATTAATTGTCGAATTATGAAACTTTGAAAATTTGTTGTTTCTTATTCCGCTTTACTTTCCAATGAAAAATTTGTTATTACTTATTCCGCTTTACTTATTCCGCTTTGTTTCCACACTTTTTATAGCCTGTTTCTGCCGTGTGACGGGCGTCCCACATAGGGGACGGGCGTCCAGCTTCATGGGACGGGCGTTCCAGGGTAGGGGACGGGCGTTCCAGACCGGCATATCTGGTGTTTATTTGGCAAAACACTTGTGACGGCCGTTCCAAAGAAGGGGACGGGCGTCCCTCGCAACCGGTTTGGAACCGGTTTCCAACCCGAACCGGTTTGGAACCGGTACGAACCGGTTTCTATAAGGTTGGGTTTTTTGAACCCCAAACCCGATTGAACCCGAACCGGTTTGAACCCGAAACCGGTTTGGTATGTTTGACCAGAACCCGGTTCGGTTTCAAACCCGATTCGGGTTATGGTCAAACCCGTTTTTGACACCACTAGTTTGGTGTATGTCTTTCTAATTTTTTTTCTTTTACCATAGAATTAAATATTCATATATATATGCTATTGTATTGTACGGCATAGTTAAGTGGGTAATCATTTTAAAAAGAATATTAATTATTCAATTCTTAATCTGTGGTATAGAAACTCGAGCATGTAAAAAGTTATATTTTTCTAAATTTTGAAAGTATTTAGTTGAGGCTGTTATTGATGTTATATAATTAAGTAATAATATTTTAATTTTTAACAAAAATATATAGAGTTGTTTTTATTAAAACACTTTTAAGAAAGGAACTTACTTTCAACTATTTTATTTTATATATTATACAACAATAATGGAGAATCTCGATAGAACTTGATACACGGATATACGATGTAGGCAATTGTATCTCAATTGAGGTAGAGCTTTTTCTAAAAGACCAACCGACAAGAGTGTGTGTGTATATGTGACGAACGAATTAAGCAATATATATATATATATATATATATATATATATATATATATATATATATATATATATATATATATATATATATATATATGGATACAAACCTTAAACCTAATGGACCGAAAACCAACAGCTTGGGTTGTATCAAATACTCTCCGAGAGTTCGAGCCATCAAATCGCGAAAGCTCGAACTGGAAAATAAAACTATAATTATGAAAATAAACATTAAAATAAATAAAAATAAACATAGACAGTTGATGATAAAACTCGTTGTTTGGTGCGGGGTGTGAAGACACGTTAATGATGTGGACG
Organism: Senecio squalidus; assembly: GCA_910822075.1. Taxonomy (NCBI): domain Eukaryota; kingdom Viridiplantae; phylum Streptophyta; class Magnoliopsida; order Asterales; family Asteraceae; genus Senecio; species Senecio squalidus. Next base: position 61,925,682 of record CAJVGC010000065.1, read on the forward strand.
TTGCTTTTCCGAATGCGTTTTGGTTGGAATTTAATTACGAATCCACAGCTGCGGACAGAATAAACTAATTCCAAACTGTTTGAGAGTTATAAGCAAAACACTAAACCGATGTTTTTTTTTTCTTTTTCAGATTTGAACCCGCGGATTGTTTTGGAGTGTAACGGCGCGTTTAGTAGTCATATTTTGCAATGCTGATATTCTTTTGTTAGGGATTTGATTACGAAGCCAATGGAGCTGACCTCGTTAGTTAACTCCATACGGTTGAGGAGTTATGACTGAAACAGTGATCGGTGGTGTTAAAATCTGAATTTTTTGTTCTTAGAGTTTGAACCCTAGTCAAGTTAGGTGACTTATCCTCACGCCGATTAGGGTTTGAAGAAATATAGATACATGAAATAGGCGTCTAGCTTGACTAGGTTCCAAACCCTAAAAAATCGAATTTTAACACCGCTGGTCACCGTTTCAATCATAACTCTTAAATCGTTTGGAGTTAACTGATAAGGTTAGTGTCATTAGCTTGTAATAAATTCCGAAAAAGGATATTAGAATTGAAAAGGAAGACCACTAGACGCACCTCACACTCCGAAACAATCCGCGGGTTCAAATATGAAAAAAAAAAAAAAAAAAATTCCGAAAAATGCATTTGTTACAATCCGCAGTTTAGTGTTTTGCTTATAACTCTCAAACAATTTGAAATTAGTCGACGTCATCATTGACAACGGATTCATAATTAAATTTTGAAAAAATACATCCGGAAAAGAAACTTCCACATCATTAACGCGCCGTCACTCTCTACCCCAAGCAACGAGTTTTATCATCAATTGTCTATGTTTTTTTTTTATCTTAATGTTTATATTCATAATTATAGTTTTATTTAGAGTTCGAGTTTTCACGATTTCGCTGCTCGAACTGCCCGGAAATATTAGATATAACCCAAGCCCGACCTGGTCCATTAGGTTCAGGGTTGTATTCATATATATTACGAAATAATATGTTTTAAGAAAAACGGGTTTCTATCGTGCCCGAATTGTGGGCTTTGGGTTATATGTTATAGTGTGTGTGTAGCGATGTCGAAAAAAACCGAAACCGAAACCGAACCAGATCCAAAACCGGAAACCGGAACCGGTCGAAACCCGTTTTGACAGGAACCGGTTCGGGTTATGCCTAAACCGCCAGTTCGGAACCGGTTTCTATGTTTCTGTTGGAATCTGGTTCGTGACCGGGGTTTTTTTAATCGGTTTTTCTGGGATGGTACAAGTTACCGTTTCTTTTGGCTTTTTTTAAACAACTTTTTCTAGCCGCTTTTATGACCGTTTGTACCTGTTTTTTGGGTTTTTTTTTTTACCATTTTGCCATCCTAAATTTACTATAAATATGTAGGTGGAGTTTGGGGTTAATCACAACATCCTAACTCTCTCAAAACATTCTCACAACTCTAAAAACGCAAGAAATACGTTTGAAAAAATCTCCAAAAATCATCACTAATCAAATGGCAACTCAAAGCTCTACCGCTTCTACCGGTGTCGGTTCTTCAAGCGAAGGAACGATTGTTAAAGTTCTCGAAACAAACAGAAACCTATACCATTTGGTGTAATTATCGTTTGGTGTTGTTGTCGGATGGTGAAAAGATGGCGCATTGTAATCATTGCGACCACTTTTTGAAACAAGAATCCAACTCGACGTTGAATATTCGTACCGAGAAGCATTGCTGTGACAATCCGTCTTTTCGAGGTATTTTCCATTTATTGTTTATTACTCTTTTTATTCGCAATGATTTGAACCCTCGTATTTCGCTTTATTTTTACTCACGTTTATTGCATTTGAGTCGGGTTATGTGTTTTATTTACTTTGTCTCTCGAGACGGAAGCTTTAGAATCATCTAAGTGCCTAATAGTTAGTATGCTCACGTTATTTAAGTAGTGTGTTTACGCCATGAAAGTCGGTTAAGAAAGTCATATTTCGAAATTTCATTACAAAGTTAGTCCTCTAACTTATTCTATTACAAAGTTAGTCCTTTAACGGATAACTAACGGAATCTGTTACAAATCTGGTCCTTTAACGAAAAGATAACGGAATTGACCACAAGGGGCCACGGTGCTAAGCACCTCTCTCTTGGTGCGCAGCACCACCCCCATTTTTGACTAAATTCCAATTCGACTTTTTGAGTCAAATCCTTGAAATGCCAAACCTTTTAGCACGTGAAACCTGCTGTAACTTTCCCTAATTGGGTGTGATAGGTGAGTTTGTGAATCTAGAGAAGGTTTGTGTTCTCTAGGTTGCCATAAATCAAACTTAAACACCAAAACACCTTGTAACTTTTCTTTCTATTCTCACTCTTGCTAAACTCACAATTCTCTCTCAAAAATTCCAGAAGAATAAGAGCTTATTACACCACTAATGAAGTGAGAATCCAAGTAATCAAGTAGAGAAAATTATCTCTTACAAACACCCATCAATTCTACACATTTCGGTAAGTAAATCTTTACTAATTTCCTTCACTTTCTTCTCTTTTCATCCACTTGGTTGAAGGTTTCTAACTTATAATCTTGTTTCCATTATTTTACCAAGTTTCCACATCCGTTGACATACTTAAAGATGAGGAGTTTCGGTGAATTTCTTTGAAGAAAACGTCATCTTGACTTTTGGTATGTAAAACTCTCCGAAATTTACTCTAACTACCTTTTCTATAAAAATACTCTAACACTTTTTGGTTTTATGTTAATGAGGATCTTTTGCTTCCATAATCCGGCCACTACCTTTGGGAGTTAACTACCTTTTCGGAGAAAACTCTAACTTAAGTTTTGGTAAGTAATTTCCTCCGAAAAATCCCTTTATCTTACTCTTACTTTGAGGATCCCTACTAATGGTGGATATTTATGTTTTTGGAGCCAAATACCTCCTCACCATCACCACCGAAGTCCTCTCTCCGAGTCCTTGCAAGTCTCAAGTTTGTAGATTTCTTGCGGGTGAAATCGGTAAACCCATTACTATCTCAAATCTCTCTTCTCCATTATAATCTTTATATTTCGGTTTTTAAGCCTTAAAAATGGTTAGGTTAACATATTAGACCAACACCTTTCGTTCTCGGAAATTTGGACTTAAAATATGTAAAATATGTTAAAATGTGTTATAAACCGAAAATAACGTAATTACTATATTAGCATGTAAAAACTACACACATACATATATATAACACCTTGTAAATGTTATTTGAACCTAATTTAACTTTCGGACAGTTTACCTTTTTACCATAAAACGTCAAACGAATCAGTTTTCGACTAAAACGTAAATTTTATAAATTTGGAAATGGCCCAGTGCTTAGCACCAAACCCTTGGTGCGCAGCACCGGGGGTCTGTTCCTCAAAATTCAGTTTTTTTGTTAAATATTCAGCAAAGGCTCTTAGCATATTTCACACTCTTAATCAACTTTAAACTTATATATAAGTAATCTACTATGTATAAATGTATTATATAACGTCAAAATAACGTCTTTGGACTCAAAGACACTACCGCAATCTTAAACGTTATCAAATTTAATTAAAACAAACGTCTTACTTATTTTTTTCGTCAAAATCATTTAAAACCGTTCTAAAACTTTTTACTATATTATTTTGAAATAAAAGTCTTTTTACTCTTAAAGTGTCAAAGTTGATTTCCATTCTATAAAAATCGTTGACTTTGACTTTTTCTTCAAAATCGTTGACTTTTGACTAATCTAAATCAACATCTCTAATTTTGACTTTTCCTTCCAATTGTTGACTTTGACTTTGACCAAGTCAACATCTTTGACTTTGACCAAGTCAACATCTTTGACTTTCACCAAGTCAACATTTTGACGTTGACTTTGGTCGATCTCAATAAACTTTGGTAACAGTATTCCTTTCAACTGATATTCCTGGTAGTCATTCTTTGGGGCTCGGAATGTTATTCCCTTCTAATAGTCTTTATGACGTGAAATTATCGATATTTTCCTATCGTCTCTATCGACGCGGAACATCGTCACCTGAATCCGTCATCACGACACGACTTGGAAATCGTTGGAATACTTTAATAAATCTTAAACATTAAACTTAACCGACAAGGCTAAACCGTACTATGTTATTGAGATACTTAGACTATGTTATGTTGTTTTAGGGCACTTAGGCGGCGGATTATTAGCTCCCTATTGATTATATACCCGATATCTTGCCGAGCTTATTTTGTGAGTTATTCGTAGCCCCTTTTCTCTTACTATTTTGGGCTGGAAAGCGTATTTGAAATTATATTATGATGTATATCTTGTTGCCTAGTGTATTAGTATCACCTTAGATTAAGATGCTTCTTAGGCTTTGGTAAGCACCCCTTTTACACTTGTTAGCTTTTGCCCACGGTTGCATATATATAGATCTATATGGGTTTGACCCACCCTCATTGCTCGATAGGACGTACCTATGAGTGGATGTTATGGCCGTATGATTGTTTGTTGCCTTTGGTATAGCATCGCCTTAGGTTAGGGGATTGGTGGTCAGGTTCAGTGTATGTTTAATCTTTGGTATCTATACTCACACTAGGGTTATAAATCAAGATATGCTTTTGAAACTTAATTTGATTATTAAATCTTTTATTGGGTCAACTTTTATTTAATATTGCGAATAATTCACCAACATTGTGTTGATGTCGTTTTAACGCTTTTTCAAGAGTTTGAGGATTTTAGTTGATCATGCCTTGCACATTTTGGGATCATATATTTGTTGTATTTGGAATTCGTTTTGCTTGATGTAATTCCTGTATGATCCGCGTATTGACATTTGTATTGTATTTTGTATTCGACATTCAGTTTACTTTGACTATGTATTGTATTTGTAAACTTTGAGGCATGATTAATATGATTCGATGTTTTGTTTATGGTTGTATGTTGTAATCCTTGACTCTTGATATCTTTAACTGGAACGCTCAGTGTTTCCGCTCTAAGCGGGGTGTGACAGAAATTGGTATCAGAGCCAGGTTATAGCGAACCGAGTGATTTTATGAAGGAAATCACTTGGACTATGACCGGAGGCTTTACAATCGATTTTTTTTTTCTGTTTTGCTAAGTGTGAATTATTTGCTTTACGTGTTTATTTTCTCGCTTTGCTTTTATCATCTAACTCTATTTTGTCGCCTATCTTGCTTAACACGTTTCTACTTTTAGGACGATGCCGCCTAGGAAGTCAGCACGACGTGGTCGTCAGAGTGCGAGAGCTAGGGATGCGAGCACGAGCACGAGATCCAGCGGTCCCACTCCAGTCACGAGGACTACACCAGTCACGAGGACTACTCCAGTCACGAGGACTAGCGGTCCTACTCCTGTTACGAGGAATGATGATACGGGTCCAGAGACTACACCAGATTTGGCTCAGCTCGTAGCCCAGCAGATAGCGGAGATGCTACCTACTATTGTTGCCTAGATTAGAGAGAGTACGGTGCATAGCAGTGACGGTACGGGTAATGGTGGATCAGATCATGGTGGTCCTGAGCCTATTGTTGGAGGTGGAGTTCCCGAGGGTACGGGCTGTGGATCAGGAGGTTCTGGATCAGGCGGAGCAGATAACTCCACTCGTCGTACTACTATCATTCTTGACGATACTCCACGGAGGGGATGTTCACTGAAGACATTCATGGGATGTAGGGTTCCCAAGTTCAGGGGTACTGAGGGCGCGATTGGGACACTCCAGTGGATGGAGAAATTGGAGTCTATTTTCAGTACAGTTGGTTGCGCGGAGGAGGATAAGGTCCGTTATGCTACGTTTGTGTTTCAGAGTACTGCGTTGACTTGGTGGAATTCAGTGGTGAGTGTTCGAGGTCGTGCTGAGACCGATGCGATGGGTTGGGAGCAGTTGAAAGATTTGATTATTACTGAGTATGTGCCTGAGGCAGAGCTCGAGAGGCTAGAGCAGGAGTTGTGGGGTTTGGAGATGATTGGGTCGGACATTTTGGGATACACTACTCGATTTTATGCTTTATCACAGTTGGTTCCTCACTTGGTTCGTCCGGAGTCTAAGAGGATTAGTCGCTATGTTCGAGGTTTATCTCAGGAGATCCGAGATAATGTTATGTCTTCGAAGCCTTGTACCTTTCAGAGCGCTGTAGAGCTCGCGACCACGTTGACCCATAATGCGGTCTATGATGGTAGGTTACCTCCTATGATAGCTAGGCAGAGCACCGGAGGGAAACGGACTGGTGGATTCCGTCACGGAGATCCGAGGAAGAAGTCTAGGAGGCACGATGCTCCTCATGTTGTGCAGTCATATGCTGCGGTGACCCCGGGTACTCAGAGTAAGTATCCGAAATGTGGACGGTGTGGTAATCATCATGCTCAGGAGGTGAAGTGTTGGGAGTGTGGAAAATGTAAGAAGTTAGGACACACTGATAGGTTTTGCCGTGCCCAGAGTGGTAAGTGTTTTGAGTGTGGTTCTGCTGATCATCACCGGGACAAGTGTCCCAAGTTAGCTTCGGCTGGTACTGGTACTGCATCTGGTTCAGGTTCTCGTGGTAGAGCTTTTGTTATGGGGGCCCAGGAGGCACAGCAGGATCCTCGCGTTGTCACGGGTTCTTTTCTTATTTGTGATCAGCCTGCATTTATTTTATTTGACTCTGGTGCCGATAAAAGCTTTATATCTACTGAGTTTAGGACCATGATTAGTTGCACATCTAGACCTTTAGTGCCTGCCTTTGAGATAGAGCTAGCTGACGGTGAGTATTTGCATGCTTCTGAGATACTTAGTGATTGTAGTGTTAGCTTTGGTGATCACTCTTTTCCTATTGACTTGATTCCGATTACACTGGGTAGTTTCGACGTTATCATTGGTATGGATTGGTTAGCGGCACACCGGGCAGAGATCATATGTTTCGAGAAGATGATTCGTATTCCGTTACCAGTTGGTGGTCCGTTGTTAGTTCAGGGGAATAAGGCGGGGAAGCGCCTTAAGATTGTTTCGTGTTTGAAGGTTCGGGAGTACATCAAACGGGATTGCACACTCTTTCTTGCACACCTTGTGAAGAAAGACTCCGCGGAGAAGATTGAGGAGAAGCCGGTGGTTCGTGACTTTCCCGATGTATTTCCGGAGGACTTACCTGGTTTACCCCCTAGTAGACAGGTAGAGTTTCGTATAGATTTGGTACCCGGAGCAGCGCCAGTGGCAAAGGCTCCTTATCGGTTAGCACCTTCGGAGATGTTAGAGCTATCGAAGCAGATTCAGGAGTTGGTGGATAAAGGCTTTGTTAGACCGAGTTTCTCTCCTTGGGGCGCGCCGGTCCTCTTCGTGAAGAAGAAGGATGGATCTATGAGGTTGTGCATCGACTACAGGGAGCTGAATAAGCTGACAGTGAAGAATCGGTATCCCTTGCCACGTATAGATGACTTATTCGACCAGCTTCAGGGTTCATGTTTCTTTTCGAAGATTGACTTACGATCCGGATATCATCAGTTGAGAGTGCAGGAGGAGGACATTCCGAAGACCGCCTTCAGAACACGGTACGGCCACTTCGAGTTTTTGGTTATGCCTTTCGGTCTCACGAATGCGCCTGCAGCTTTCATGGATATGATGAACCGTATATGTCGTCCTTACCTCGACAAGTTCGTGATCGTTTTCATCGACGACATTCTGATATATTCTCGTAGCCGGGAAGAGCACGAGGAACATTTGAGATTAGTGTTGGAGTTGCTTAGACAGGAGAAGCTCTACGCTAAGTTCTCGAAATGCGAGTTTTGGTTATTTGTGGTTCAGTTTCTTGGCCACGTGGTTAGCGGGGAGGGTATTCACTTTGATCCTGCCAAGATTGAAGCCGTTAGAGATTGGGTCGCTCCGAAGACGCCCACTGAGATCCGTTCATTCTTGGGTTTGGCAGGCTACTATCGTCGTTTCATCGAGAATTTCTCGAAGATAGCCTCGCCTATGACTAAATTGACCCAGAAGAGCGAGGAGTTTGTTTGGGGTGAAGAACAGGAGGAAGCCTTTCAGTTGTTGAAGAAGCGGTTGTGTAATGCTCCTATATTGAGTCTTCCTGAGGGTACCGAGAATTTTGTAGTTTATTGCGACGCTTCGCATAAGGGACTCGGTTGTGTGCTGATGCAGAATGGGAAAGTGATTGCCTATGCTTCTCGTCAGTTGAAGATTAATGAGCAGAATTACACGACACACGATTTGGAGTTGGGCGCGGTAGTATTTGCTTTGAAGATCTGGCGCCACTATCTTTACGGTACTAAGTGTACTGTATTCACCGATCATAAGTCGTTACAGCACATCTTTGATCAAAAGATGTTGAATATGAGGCAACGTCGATGGGTTGAGTTGCTCAACGATTATGATTGTGAGATTCGCTATCATCCAGGTAAGGCGAATGTTGTAGCCGATGCGTTGAGTCGCAAGGAGTCGGTTAAGCCGGTGAGGATTCGTGCTATGATGGTTTCTATTCAGTCGAGCTTGAAGGCTCGTATTATTCAGGCTCAGCAGGAGGCTCTCACCGAGGATCGCCTCAAGGATGAGGGACTATTCAGTTTAGCGAGACAGTTGGAGCCGAAGGACGACGGGGTGTTGTATTTCTTGGATCGTATTTGGGTTCCCGTTAGTCTTAGGCAGTTGATTTTGGATGAGGGTCATAAGTCCAATTATTCCGTTCATCCGAGATCCCACAGTGGAAGTGGGAGAGGATCACGATGGATTTTGTTACGAAGCTTCCTAGATCTACAGGAGGTTATGATACTATATGGGTTATCGTCGATCGGCTGACTAAGTCAGCGCACTTTCTTCCTATTCGAGAAGATTACCGAGTAGAGAAATTATCTAGATTGTACATCGACGAGATTGTGGCTAGACATGGCATTCCAGTATCAGTTATTTCAGACCGTGATGCACGATTTACTTCTAGGTTTTGGCAGTCTTTACAGCGAGCTTTGGGTACTAGATTGGATATGAGTACTGCTTATCATCCTCAGACAGATGGTCAGAGTGAGCGCACTATTCAGACATTGGAGGATATGCTTCGAGCGTGTGCGTTGGATTTTGGTGGGAGTTGGGATCGACACTTACCATTAGTCGAGTTATCGTATAATAATAGTTACCACTCCAGCATCAACTGTGTACTATTTGAGGCTCTTTACGGGAGGAAGTGTAGATCTCCGATTTGTTGGGCCGAGATAGGAGATAGCCAGCTTACCGGTCCCGAGTTGATCCAGGAGACGACTGATAAGATCTTCAGGATCAAGGATCGTCTGATAGCCGCTAGAGACCGTCAGAAGAAGTATGCAGATATTCGTCGGAGACCTTTGGAGTTTCAGGTCGGGGATATGGTGTTGTTGAAAGTTTCTCCGTGGAAGGGTGGGTTCCGATTCGATAAGCGCAACAAGTTGAGTCCACGTTTTACAGGACCTTTCAGGATTTTGGCTCGTGTTGGTCCAGTGGCTTACCGTCTTGAGTTGCCACCTGAGTTGTGCGGTGTGCACAACGTATTTCATGTATCGCATCTCAAGAAGTGCCTTGCTGACGAGACTTTGATTGTACCACTGGAGAAACTACGTTTGGATGACTCGCTTCATGTGATAGAGGAGCCGGTGGAGATTGTTGACCGAGATGTCAAACGGTTACGGCGGAGTCGAATTCCGATAGTGAAGGTCCGATGGAACTCGAAGATTGGATCTGAGTTTACTTGGGAACGAGAGGACGAGATGCAGAAGAAGTATCCCCATCTTTTTACCAGTAGCAGTGATCAGTAGTCATTTCGAGGACGAAATTCTTTTTACTGGGGGAGGCTGTGACAATCCGTCTTTTCGAGGTATTTTCCATTTATTGTTTATTACTCTTTTTATTCGCAATGATTTGGACCCTCGTATTTCGCTTTATTTTTACTCACGTTTATTGCATTTGAGTCGGGTTATGTGTTTTATTTACTTTGTCTCTCGAGACGGAAGCTTTAGAATCACCTAAGTGCCTAATAGTTAGTATGCTCACGTTATTTAAGTAGTGTGTTTACGCCATGAAAGTCGGTTAAGAAAGTCATATTTCGAAATTTCATTACAAAGTTAGTCCTCTAACTTATTCTATTACAAAGTTAGTCCTTTAACGGATAACTAACGGAATCTGTTACAAATCTGGTCCTTTAACGAAAAGATAACGGAATTGACCACAAGGGGCCACGGTGCTAAGCACCCCTCTCTTGGTGCGCAGCACCACCCCCATTTTTGACTAAATTCCAATTCGACTTTTTGAGTCAAATCCTTGAAATGCCAAACCTTTTAGCACGTGAAACCTGCTGTAACTTGCCCTAATTGGGTGTGATAGGTGAGTTTGTGAATCTAGAGAAGGTTTGTGTTCTCTAGGTTGCCATAAATCAAACTTAAACACCAAAACACCTTGTAACTTTTCTTTCTATTCTCACTCTTGCTAAACTCACAATTCTCTCTCAAATATTCCAGAAGAATAAGAGCTTATTACACCACTAATGAAGTGAGAATCCAAGTAATCAAGTAGAGAAAATTATCTCTTACAAACACCCATCAATTCTACACATTTCGGTAAGTAAATCTTTACTAATTTCCTTCACTTTCTTCTCTTTTCATCCACTTGGTTGAAGGTTTCTAACTTATAATCTTGTTTCCATTATTTTACCAAGTTTCCACATCCGTTGACATACTTAAAGATGAGGAGTTTCGGTGACTTTCTTTGAAGAAAACGTCATCTTGACTTTTGGTATGTAAAACTCTCCGAAATTTACTCTAACTACCTTTTCTATAAAAATACTCTCACACTTTTTGGTTTTATGTTAATGAGGATCTTTTGCTTCCATAATCCGGCCACTACCTTTGGGAGTTAACTACCTTTTCGGAGAAAACTCTAACTTAAGTTTTGGTAAGTAATTTCCTCCGAAAAATCCCTTTATCTTACTCTTACTTTGAGGATCCCTACTAATGGTGGATATTTATGTTTTTGGAGCCAAATACCTCCTCACCATCACCACCGAAGTCCTCTCTCCGAGTCCTTGCAAGTCTCAAGTTTGTAGATTTCTTGCGGGTGAAATCGGTAAACCCATTACTATCTCAAATCTCTCTTCTCCATTATAATCTTTATATTTCGGTTTAAGCCTTAAAAATGGTTAGGTTAACATATTAGACCAACACCTTTCGTTCTCGGAAATTTGGACTTAAAATATGTTAAAATGTGTTATAAACCGAAAATAACGTAATTACTATATTAGCATGTAAAAACTACACACATACATATATATAACACCTTGTAAATGTTATTTGAACCTAATTTAACTTTCGGACAGTTTACCTTTTTACCATAAAACGTCAAACGAATCAGTTTTCGACTAAAACGTAAATTTTATAAATTTGGAAATGGCCCAGTGCTTAGCACCAAACCCTTGGTGCGCAGCACCGGGGGTCTGTTCCTCAAAATTCAGTTTTTTTGTTAAATATTCAGCAAAGGCTCTTAGCATATTTCACACTCTTAATCAACTTTAAACTTATATATAAGTAATCTACTATGTATAAATGTATTATATAACGTCAAAATAACGTCTTTGGACTCAAAGACACTACCGCAATCTTAAACGTTATCAAATTTAATTAAAACAAACGTCTTACTTATTTTTTTTGTCAAAATCATTTAAAACCGTTCTAAAACTTTTTACTATATTATTTTGAAATAGGGTTAATTGTTTGAGAATGCATCGAACTTTACACCAAAAACTATTGTATACATTCAAGTTTTAAATGTTTTAATGTATGCGTTAAACTTGTATTAAAAGTTATTGTGTGTATGTGTTTACCTTCTCTTTAGGTTACCGGTAATTATAAATTTTTTAACATATATTTTAGTGACATGTAATGCCATGTAGGATACTATTTCACCAAATTAACATATTTGTTTGACTTTTACAATTTTAATTTTCTCAACCCAATTATTCCACCAGAGAACCCCCACAACTATTCCGACCACCATTCCTTTCTCCAAATCGGGCAGCCACCAGTCCACCACCATCATATTTACCACCAAATCCGGGAGCCACCAAATCCGACAGCCACCACCATCATATTTACCACCAAATCCGGCAGCAACCAAATCCGGCAGCCACCAAGGGGTGAAGTAAGGTGGACAGGTTATCTTAGTATCGATTTCAGAAGAAAAAAAAACTCACCATATAATAACGAATTACTAACTCCCAAAATATTTACCAGCTTATAATAATGATATATGAAAAAAAAAACTCACCAAATAATGTGTCTGTATGATTTTAAAGGTTGGTTTCTTTGATTGTTTTGATTTTTTTATTATCATTTGAAATGTGTTCTGCATTAAATCTAAGTATCGATTTGGGATAGACTTTGTGTGTTTCTGATTTTGTTAATGGCAGATCTGAAGCTTTATAATAGGCTTTTAATTTCAGTTCTAAATGTATCGATGGCCGGAATTTATGGATACGATGGTCGGAATTTATTATGGTGGTGGTGGTCAGAATACTTGTGATCGTGAAAATTATATACTAAGATAAACATTTGGAGAAAACAACCTCAAATCTCCTTATCATACATCATTGAAAAAATTATTAATGTTAATATATATGAATTGTTTAAATAAAATAGAAAAAAAAGGTTTAAAGAAAACCTGAGCTAAAAAGTAAAAAACTTTATCTTTAATATATTATTTAATTTAATAATAATAATATAGGTATAAATGAAGATTAAATCACAAAAAAATTAGGATTTTTAAATTTTTGGTTTGATGATACGTGGCTGCCACGTCATAAATTAAGTATTAAAATATATATAACCTGATCCACGTCATCAAGGAGCAGGTTAAAGGTTAAATTGTGCTAACATTAGACTAATTTGGAAGATAACTAAATGCAATAGATGGTTTAGAAGATGGATGCATACAATAGTTTTTGGTGTAAAGTTCGATGTATTTTCAAACAATTAACCCTTTTGAAATAAAAGTCTTTTTACTCTTAAAGTGTCAAAGTTGATTTCCATTCTATAAAAATCGTTCACTTTGACTTTTTCTTCAAAATCGTTGACTTTTGACTAATCTAAATCAACATCTCTAATTTTGACTTTTCCTTCCAATTGTTGACTTTGACTTTGACCAAGTCAACATCTTTGACTTTGACCAAGTCAACATTTTGACGTTGACTTTGGTCGATCTCAATAAACTTTGGTAACAGTATTCCTTTCAACTGATATTCCTGGTAGTCATTCTTTGGGGCTCGGAATGTTATTCCCTTCTAATAGTCTTTATGACGTGAAATTATCGATATTTTCCTATCGTCTCTATCGACGCGGAACATCGTCACCTGAATCCGTCATCACGACACGACTTGGAAATCGTTGGAATACTTTAATAAATCTTAAACATTAAACTTAACCGACAAGGCTAAACCGTACTATGTTATTGAGATACTTAGACTATGTTATGTTGTTTTAGGGCACTTAGGCGGCGGATTATTAGCTCCCTATTGATTATATACCCGATATCTTGCCGAGCTTATTTTGTGAGTTATTCGTAGCCCCTTTTCTCTTACTATTTTGGGCTGGAAAGCGTATTTGAAATTATATTATGATGTATATCTTGTTGCCTAGTGTATTAGTATCACCTTAGATTAAGATGCTTCTTAGGCTTTGGTAAGCCCCCCTTTTACACTTGTTAGCTTTTGCCCACGGTTGCATATATATAGATCTATATGGGTTTGACCCACCCTCATTGCTCGATAGGACGTACCTATGAGTGGATGTTATGGCCGTATGATTGTTTGTTGCCTTTGGTATAGCATCGCCTTAGGTTAGGGGATTGGTGGTCAGGTTCAGTGTATGTTTAATCTTTGGTATCTATACTCACACTAGGGTTATAAATCAAGATATGCTTTTGAAACTTAATTTGATTATTAAATCTTTTATTGGGTCAACTTTTATTTAATATTGCGAATAATTCACCAACATTGTGTTGATGTCGTTTTAACGCTTTTTCAAGAGTTTGAGGATTTTAGTTGATCATGCCTTGCACATTTTGGGATCATATATTTGTTGTATTTGGAATTCGTTTTGCTTGATGTAATTCCTGTATGATCCGCGTATTGACATTTGTATTGTATTTTGTATTCGACATTCAGTTTACTTTGACTATGTATTGTATTTGTAAACTTTGAGGCATGATTAATATGATTCGATGTTTTGTTTATGGTTGTATGTTGTAATCCTTGACTCTTGATATCTTTAACTGGAACGCTCCGTGTTTCCGCTCTAAGCGGGGTGTGACAATTGCAAAGTACTCCATAGAAACATGGAAGCCGGTCAATCATCGATGGTTCAAGACGAAAGTATTTTTGTTTATTCCGTGGAGCGGATGCGAAAAGAGTTTGCGGCTTATGTGATTCAATCCGCCTTGCCATTCAATCACTTCGACCGCGATATAATCACGTAAGTTGTAATACTCTTAGAAGCGATTGTTTAAAAATACAGAAAAATGCTAAAATAATGGTAATAAAAGGTTTTGAAACGTTAAATACAAATGTAAACTTAACAACCGATGTTTGGTCGGCTCCTCGTGGTTTTTTCGATTCATACCTATGTGTTACCGCATATTGGGTTGATCTCGGATCGTGGCAAATGATGAAGAGGGTTATTGCTTTTTACAAATTTGCTTATCCTCACACGGGTCAAAACTTTTTTTATATGTTACGTGATGTTTTACAAACGTTTAATTTAGAAGAAAAAGTGTTTTCAATTGTATTTGATAATGCGAGTAATAATACAAACGCCGTGGGTAGATAAAACTAAAATACAAACCACCAATGAATGGTGAATTTTATCATAGTTGATACGTTGCACACATTATAAATTTGGTTGTGCAAGCCGGATTAGGAGTCCCTGAAGTAATTAACACCATAAACGCTTATAAACAAATGTTAGTCCATATATTTTCAACCGGTAAAGCTAGATACAAAGCATATATGAAAGTGTGTAAGAAAATGAATTCCATTTTTTTAGCCCCTAATTGGGATGTTCCCACAAAATGAAATTCGACTTACAATTTGCTTGTATATGGTTTACGCCAACAACCTACTTTAACCTATTTTCATACCGAGTTAGCAATTTGTGGTCGGGTCACACCATTTCCGGAAGATAATTGGGAAATTATTAAAAACTAACCGAATTGCTCAAAGTTTTTAAAACCGCAACAACTTTATTATCGGGTGTTTATTATCCCACTAGTCATTTAGTCCTTAAACAAATTGGTTTTATGTGTTCAAAATTGGCCGATTACGAATCAAGAGGTGATTTGTATTTTCAAATGATAACGCCAATGAAAGAAAAACTACGAAAATATTTCGCTAAATTGTCACTCTAATTACCGTTTCCGCCGCATTAAACTCGTGTTTGAACAAAATTGGTGTGAAACATCTTATGAGTACTGTTGGGATAATTAATTATCCATATTGTGATTTGATGATACAAATATAAACTGATAACGGTGAAGAAATAGTAGTTTTAGAGTTGCTGATTTATATTAAAAAAATGACTAAGTAAAGAAGTTTCTACTGGTGACAGTTAATACTGATGAGGAGCCACTAGTTAATACTGGTGAGAAAGAAGCTAAAACAAATCAAGTTACTACTGCTCAGTTACTACTCGTGTAATTACTACATACTTGGTTACTACTGCAACTCAGTTACTACTGCCCTATCAAGACTTAATACTGCTGAGAAGATAAAGATTAATTTAGGATAAGATATGATTAGATTTGATTCTTATTTGTAATTATCTTTATCATTATTACAGGGATTTGTTTCCTTAGAATAGGGATATATTTTAGGAAGGTTACAAAGATATCAATCTTTGTAATTATTATTCCTTCGAGTTAGTAGGAGTTTGTTAGAGTTAAGGTTATAAAACCTTGATAAACTCATTGAGAAAAATAGACGCGTGAATGCATAAAAAATGCATGGAGATGTAAACCTAGAAAATTAGGTTAAGCCCCAAGATCAAGGTGTCCTTGATCCTAATATTGTTGTAAATATTCGTTATATTTCTGATCAAAATATAATTGGGGAGTTGGTGAAAAACTGTTTGTGTTCTTGTTATTCATTCTTATTCAAATTCATATACATATACTGTTATTCACAAAACCTTGTAATATCAAAGTGTTGATCCGCTGCAACTTCTTTGATAGATCTAGATCTACACAATTGTATTCGTACAATTATAGTTCGACAGATCCTGACAAGTACAATCTATACAAAATTGCCTTTATATATTTCTAAACAAAAACTAGCTTTCGAAAAGTCTTTTAAAGGGTTATTTTTTTGCTAAATATAAAACCGATACAAATGTTGCTTCAAATTCTTCTTTTGCGTCGACCTATAAAACTATTCTAACACGAACCCGGACATTGACTTGCTTAATAACTTATAACGAGAAAACATTAAATGTGCTAGGGGTGATGGGGATGACGAAACAAATACCGAATATGGGAGATATATGGGTACCGATTTTTTTAGCCACTATGGGAGTTGAAGAATTCTCAAAGTTTGAGGTTTTGGCTTGGTGGAGAGCACGGGAATCTCAATTTCCCGTTCTAGCCGCCATGGCCAAAGATCTACTAACCGTCCAAGCTTCTACGGTAGCTTCGGAATCCGAATTTTCTCTTAGTGGTAAAGTATTATCTTTACGAAGAACAAGACTCACATTGGCGGCAATGGAGATGTGCATTTGCTTGAAAGATTACTTAGACGCGGCCGAATGTGTACAAGGCACACAAACTCTTAAAGGCGAACTAGAGCTTGAAGCCGAAATACTCGGTATCGAGGTGGATGAAGGCTTTGCAATATCACTTTCCGATGAAGAAATTACTATCGATGAAGCTTCTCGAGCATCTAGTTCCGAAGATGAACCCGTTGAAGATGACCTTATTTAAAAATAGTACTTTTTCGAACATTTTTATTCAAATTATCGTAATATTAAGGCGATGAAGATGTGTTTCAAGCTTTTTTTAGTAGAAGACAACGTTTATGTATGATGTGTTACAAGTTTGTTTAATAAAAGTCGAAGTTTAACGTGTTTTTTCAACTTACGTTTTTTTCCCCAATGTTATTAGTTACATTTTTATATAAAAATAATACTTTTTCGAACATTTTTATTCTAATTATCGAAATATTAAGCTTATGAAGACGTGTTTCAGGCTTTTTTTTAGTAGAAAACAACGTTTATTTATGATGTGTTACAAGTTTGTTTAATACAAGTCGAATTTTAACGTGTTTTTGCAAGTTTCGTTTTCTTTACTGGTTTGGAACCGGGTTTTGGACCCGAACCGGTTTGGAACCGACCCTAAACCAATTTGATCGGTTTGGGTTTTGTGTTGTGGAAAACCGGTTTTTGGTCAAACCAGTTTGGATGGTTTGACCAAAAGCTATGAAATAATTTTAATGTATAAATGTTCAAGTTTTAGTGTTTAATTTATTCATAATACAGAGTACCACAACAAAAGGAAAAAGTCTTCAAAGTAATTAAACTAACGTTCGCGTTTGAAAAAATAAAGATAGAGGTAACATAACGAAATATAGGAGTTCCTTTTCTTCATGTGTAAACAAAGACCCAATTAAAGACGCCGAAGGAGAATTAGATATAATACTATCAAGGCAGACCTGTCAGCAAATAATTTTTTAGCCTATTGATCCAAAGAAATGTTGCTTTTATGGTCTCTCCGGGAATATGAGTATGTTCTGGTTTGGTCTCATACAACACCTTGATGTCGATAAGTGTCTCTGCTTCTGATACTTCAGTTAACTTAAAAGCAGTCGTGTATGAAGTAAACCCATGATCCAGATGCCCTCCTTCCAGTATTTCAAGAGCGATTTCATGCAACGATTCATCATACTTCACAATCTTCTCCCTCTGGAAGCTCACTTTTGGTACATCTAGAACACAAAAGTTCAAGAAATCATGAACATTTTTACATTAAAAATCACAAAGTAAACTAGGAACTAAAACTTACGAGGCCAGAATTTGAAGAGCAACATGCTTCCAAGGCCACCATCTCCTTCAAGTAACTCAACTTCTGAAATAATATCAGGTAAAACCTTGGGCACTACCTGCCTCACGTCACTCCCCATCGCCTTCCATATATCTTTGATGGGCACATTAACTGTCACTTGAGCTATATCTTCCTTCATCTTTCTCCTCTAGATCTTAACTATTTTACAAGCGGACTAATTGTTATTGCTTCTCGAGGTAGTCTTATATAGCATATCAACTTCCCAAGATTTGTCTTTGATTTTTCATAAATATAAAAGGTTATAGTCTTATAAAAGATTATCTAAAGTTTAGAAAGACAGTTAGACTTGATTTTCTGTATAAGACAAGGATGAACAACTAAGCATCATCTTAATTAATTGAACTAAGCATCTTTTGATAACTAAATAATTGAATTTTTTAGTAAAGCCGGTGTCTTATATTTTGTATTTTTGTATAATGATATTGATACACTGAAAAGAATGGTCAAGATGTAACTTTAGGGACAAAATGGAGGTCAGACAATTTCTGTGTACAAAAGGTTTTTTTAACTTCTACAAAAAAAAATTCTAACTTTTATTCTAGGGGATTGGTTTAAGAATTATATAGATACATGGGATATATATATATATATATATATGGAATGGTTCCTGCGAGAACTCAAAATTCTGCGAGAACTGCGAGAACTCATTCTGAACCACTCATTTATTATTCCAATATTAATTATTTATTTTAGTTCAAAAGGGTAAAATAGTAAATTTATAATTTATTTATTTTAATATTTTTTTTTCTCTCATGTTTTATGTTTTGTTCCAGATTCCTTGCAACAAACTTTTAGTTATTTTCTACTAAATTTTGTTCAATATCACAATTGTTTATTGAAGACATAAATAATAAGTTAGTTGATTAGTTGTATTTTGTATTCTAATATATGGCATATCTATGAACAAATATAATTCGTTCATTTGCGATCAAATATTTTTCTTTATACACATCATGACAAATAGAATTAAATAGAAAATTATATGCCACAATGTAAGCAACTTGCATTAAAAAAATCTACATTTAGTCAAGAAACCTTTATTTTGTTTTCTGATATTAATTTATTGTCCTGTTCATATGATCACACACATGTGTTTACAAATGAACAAAGTTTGATATCATATGCACATAATGATGATGTTTAAACTGTAATAATATATAGTCGAATCCAAATTAACACGAATGACTAAGGATTAATCAAAAGGCAATAAACTTCGGATGTTCACATTATACCAGGCAATGTTCATTATCTTCATTGATACTCGTTAATGACATGAAAATTCTTGCACCAACATATCTTCATCATCTTTGTGCAATAGTCTTCATAATATAATTTCCATATCTTCATTCAAAAATTCAAAACCTGAACACAATAAACACAAAAATTATCTGAACAATCATCATTTATAGGACATGTTCACATCTGAACATGTATGTGTTCTTTAATGAACAATTTTTAGAAACATGTATGCCATTATCATAGAGGTTTAATATCAGTTGGGTGCGGAAATGAAATGTGTAGGTAATTGTATGAAATGTACCATAGAATGTTAAAGGACTTCTCAATTCCTTTGGTCGTGAGTTGTATAATCTAGAATCCTTGTTTTTCGCCTACACAATATCAATAATTCCATTTATTTTCCGAAAGATTTCGAATTATCATATCAAAACAAACAACAACAGCAGCTGAAATTGAATATAAAAAGAAAGAATAGTTACAGTTGCGTAAGACTTCCGAATTGATGGCGGCGGAGTAACAACCTTCCTACTGCTCAAAATCATCAATCAAATAAGAAAGAATAATAAATGTTTGAAAAAATAATGCGTATGAAAGATAGTTACATTGAAACCTTAGCACACATTTCAATCACCACGACAGACACGGATTTCTAACCACCGACATCGTTAGCAACTCATTAAAAGAAAATAAAATTTAGCATCGCATGATTAAAAGAAAGTAAAATTTAACAATGTCGATTAGAATAAACTCATACCTATCAGCAATACTCAAGAAGCTCTTCATAAAAAAAATCCACAATACTGATATCAACCAATTGGCCTTGGCTTCTATCCACTGCCGTCTTACACATCTTCCGGAGTGCTACTGGACACCAAGACACACTATTCAGATTAATGACCGTCCACACAGTTGGTTCATCCTTGCAACTGATTTCTCGAAGAAAATACAGTATTAATTTTGTAATAATGATGCTCAAAAACACATTTAATAAAATTAATATATATATGATATATATATATATATATATATATATATATATATATATATATATATATATATATATATATATATATATATATATTTCTCATTTTAAATTAAAATTATTAACTTTTTATATAAATAAAGACAAAATATGACAACTACATGTGTAGTGAAGAAAATGGTAATTCTGTTGTGCTATGGCTAAAAATGTAAAATGGTAATAACTCACAACTCACAAAGTCTAACATTGGTATAGAAATGCGCATATATATTCAAATTAGTTTGTCTCAACCGTAACAAGCTTATTAACAGATTTTTTGATCGCTGAAAAAGAACTCATATGCTTGTGGTCTATATTGTAGCCGATGGTGAGTACACTTCGTGCGGCTATGAGTTGTATCCCATCATGGTATTGTACTTTCAGTTCATCCGATCCAAGAAAGGGTAATTTACTTGTCAAATGTTTAAAAGACTATATTTACCTTTAAAATTATTTGAAAGGGAATAATCTTGATATTTGTATGTTACTCTTTTATGCAATTTTTTACCTCACCTTTTAAGAGTACCTCGAACAAAAGTAGCTAAAATTGTTAGGATCTAATTGGATGAATAAAATTATAAAAGCTAAAAGAGTCCGAAAAGCGACCATTATATGCATCAAACTTAACTGTTGTGAGATAATATATTGTTTGGGAAAGAAAACATTTTTATCTTAATCAAATTTTCCCGGTCAACTTTTTTAAATCCAAATAAAGTTACAACCGTGTTTGGCAAAAGTAATTATCAATAGTTTGCCGTATATATTTTCTATTTTGATTAGAGATGCACTTAGAATTACTGGGATTTAAGTTTAAATGGTTATTAGTTCAACAGAAAGAGGATGGTTTAAAAGGAAATAAATGCAATGGAATATGTCGCTCTTCATATCTGTTTCTTTCTTTATTTCATAGATTCCGAAGCAAAAGACAAACTCTAGATGCAGATTAACAATCCGAAAAATACAATTATGTCATACTTTTCATCAAATGGTTTTCAAGGCTTTTGATGTAACGAAATGTTGCTTTTATGGTTTCTCCAGGAATATGAGTATATTCTGGTTTGGTCTCATATAAAACCTTGATGTGGATAAGTGTCTCCGCTTTCGATACTTCAGTTAACTTAAAAGCGGTTGTGTACGAAGTAAAACCATGATCCAGATGCCCACCTTCCAGTATTTGTAGAGCGATCACATGCAGCGACTCATCATACTCCACGATCTTCTCCCTCTGAAAACTCGCTTTCAGCACATCTAACACATATAAACAAAAAGGAAAATCAAGAAATCATCTCATCAATGGTTTTTGAACAAAAAATTGAACGTGAACCAAAGAAGGGAGCAAGACTTTAGACTTACGGGGCCAAAATTTGAAGAGTAATATGCTGCCAAGGCCACCATCTCCTTCAAGTAACTCAACTTCGGACACAATATCTGGTAAAACCTTGGGGACTACGTGTCTTTTGTCAGTGGACATCGCCCTCCATAAGTGTTTGATGGGCACGGAAACCTTCACTTGAGCTGTATCTTCCTTCATCTTTCGCCTCGAGATCTAAGTAATTAGATATACAGACTTCTTGTTTTTGCTTCGAATGTGAATATAAAAGGTTGTAGTTGAAGAAGATATATATAGAAATTCAAAATAAGTAGAATCTGTTCTTGTGTAAGACAAATGAACAACAAAGCAACACCTTAATAATTTGATCATATGATCTAAGTATATATCTTTTGACTAATCTAAACTGCGATAGTGAAGCCATCGTTCTATCTTTGGTATACCGATACTAATACACTGAATGAATGGTTACATATGTAAAGGCACAGTGTACTCATAGTATCTTTTAGGTATTTTAAAGTTTGATAGTGAAGCCATTGTTCCATCTTTTATATACTGATACACTGAATGAATGGCTACATATGTAAAGGTACACTGTATTCATAGTATCTTATCAAAATCTAGGTTATGTATAAGTGTGTCACACGAACATCTCTAAGAAAAAAAATGTACAAGAATATATAAATTTATTTGAACATTAGAGATTAATTACAACAATAATAAAACTATAACCAAAGTTCAAATATATTAATATCGCCATGATTGCAAGGATCGACATCAATGATACCAAGTTGTATGCATATCGTAAGTGATAAGATGCCAGTGGCTATTCTTTACTTGATAGATCGGTCATCAGAGGTTGTTTATCTAAATGTTTAAAACCAAGAACAGGCCCGGTCTACTTTCTCTTTATCAATGCAGTGCATTGAACCCCATCTAGTGGTCCTTGTATGCATGATGTTGATTGCAAAATTATTAGAGAAGAAATATTATGTGATACCTATAAATAAATAAAAGTTATAAAATGATATTCCAAGTAACTTCAACGAAAGTGGCGGATTCATGATCAAAAGCGATGGTTTATAGAACCCATAAAATTAACAAACTACCGTAAAATTAATTTCAAAAAAACATTACACTACGTACAACAAAGCATTGCTCGCCAAGTTGAACCCCTTCGATCACAGTTGATCCATCCATTTCAATGCACATGAAAATAGAACAAGAACAAAAGTTGGTAGACATATTAGTAGATTGGAAGATTATTAGAGAATAAATATTCGTGACAAGGATAACAGTTTAGATTGTTTACTTCAACAACATGCCCAACATTGTAAGACCGAGGATCTACTCTAAAATTAATTGACCGTAGAAGAAGTAGTTCATTTCATTATATATTAGCATTAAGCTCTTACTTTTACAAATATGGATTATTTGTTTGTATCCAACGATCTTTCCTCCCTTAAATCCCAAGTCCCGCCTCTAACGACAATTCACTCGATCCACCTTTTTCCATACCACCGATATATTCTCGGGCACTAGCTTGGCCGACCTATCAAGAAGACTTTCGATACAAAGCTTCATGATCAACTTCGATCCACTCGATTAGGGCAGACCAGGATATGCCGTTGGACGATGGGATCAATAGAGTCATGCCCCATAAACCCACCACATCATTTGAGTTAAACCTTAGCTCCTAAACCATTTGATAGGCTCATACACTTAGGTTATATATATATATAGGTACACTACTAAGTATGTGTAATTTTATAGGCTCTACTTAGACACTTAGAGTTTAATTGCTATATTATATAATGTGTATAATATGTAAGTAATATACCGTAAGCGGTTATTTTGTAGCTATTTAATTATATAAAGGTTAGATAATAAATTAATTATATCTAGAATAATGATAAACTTTTAAAATATTTAAATTATAGCTATGTTATGCAATATCATTTATTGAAGCTTTTTATTTTATAAAATAAACTCTACTATGACATAAATTTTTTAAAAGTTTAAGAATGAAAGAAATTTCAAATAGCATTAAATGATTTTTATACTGATAATGATTTTAATGAGGTTCCTAAACTTAGATCTTTTCAAAGTCATGTTACCATAAACATTTTTTCATAAAACTACAATGGGAGATGCTTTTAGACAAGTTTAGAGAATGTCTTTATTACGAAACTAGATTTGGGGTGTTTGTTTCGGCTTATATAACCGGCTTATTAACTTATGTAATTTTTTCATAAGCTCATTTTTTTGGCTTATGAGCTTATCAAGTTAAGCTTATGACTTTAAATAAGCCATAAGTTCAGCTTCATAAGCTCATAAGCCGAACAAAATGAGCTTATGAGCTTATGAAAAATTACATAAACTCATAAACCCGTTTAATAAGCCGAAATAAACACCTTTGTCTAATAAATAAAAATCTTTAATAGAAAGTTAGGTTTAATTCTAATTAATCTTTCTTCATAAACACAACCAAAGATATTCAAGAAAAATTCGAAAAAATACATTTAAGGTCTGTCGGAGACAACACATAATTTATAACTATATATTACTCCCGGTATTTTATTTCATATATTCTAAAACAAAAACACAATCAAAGATGGACAGGAACAATTCGACAAAAGATCGATTCAAGGCAAACCATTCAACAAATGTTTTTCGAGACATTTGAGGTAATGAAGTGTGGCTTTTAAGGTATCCCTAGGCATACATGTATCTTCTGCTATCGTCTCATACAAAACCTTTATGTTGATTAGTGTCTCCGCTTTTGTTTCTTCAGTTAACTTTAAACGAGTCGTATAAGAAGAAAATCCATGATCTCGATGTCCTCCCTCCACTACTTCTAGAGCCATCTGATGCAGCGATTCATCAAGCTCCACAATCTTTTCCTTCTGGTACTTCACTTCGCACAGCTAAGACAAATTTTAAAGAAAAATCAAGAAATCGTCCCCGTATTGAGAGGGTGTTTGGCATTGCATTTTGGAAAGTAGTTGTTTGATTATTCTGTTTTCATGTCGTTAATATGATTACTTGGAAGTTAACTGACCAGACATGCATAATCAATTCAGGAGTAATTGCAAGAAAACAGACTTTAAGAGAGTATTCTGGAGTGCGTTTTGGGAGTGATTATCTGATTTTAGTGTTTGAAGAAAGCACATAATTAGAAAATAAGAAAAGCAACAAGAAATTAACACTAACCAGGACCAAATTTGAAGAGAAACACGCTTCCAAGTCCACCGTCTCCTTCAAGCAACTCAACTTCCTCCACAAAACCGGGTAAAATCTTGGGAATTATGTACCTAAAGTCACTTGACATCGCCTTCCATGAATCTCCTATTGGTACCGCAAGTTTCACTTCTGCTTTATCTTCATCTCTTACCACTCAATCTCAATAGTTTCACGCTGTGTTGATACATTTAAATAGCGTGTTAACCGCCCAAGATTTGAACCTTTTTAATATAAATACAAAAGGAAGCTGTTCCGAAGATTAATAATGTAACAGCAAACTCAATATCCTATATTTTGTGTATTGATCACTCATAAAGAGTTACAAACTGAAAAAGGGAACTTTGTGAAGAAATGGATGTGTTCATCATCTTCCTCACAGAGTAACGAGCGTAGCATACACTGCACTAGTGGCATCTTCGATCATACCAGTACTGTAATTAAACGGCTCAATTGACCGTGTAACGTGTTTTTATTTTAACGTTTGATTTTGTTCATCATCTTCCTCACAGAGTAACCAGCGTCTCCCCTACTACTCCAGTAAGCTTGAAACATGTTATGTATGAAGAGGACCCGTGTCCTAAATGCCCTGTTTCCACTACTTCAAAAAGAACAGTCTGATACAACGATTCATCGAACTACACGATCTTCTCCTTAAGGCTATATTCATCTTTGGTACATTTAACAGAAAAGCTTCAAGAAACATCAAGAAATAAATCATCCCACCAAAATCCCATAGGCCGTATTTCTCTCCGCAGTTCTTATATCAATAAATAGATACAGAAATGCTTCATTTACAAAATGGGGCCTCTGGCTCGGGTAATATTCAAAATGGGGTAATTGTCGAAGATTATAATTCAAGAAAAGCTAAATCATTGCAAGCAAGGAACAAAAAGGGGCAGCAAAGCATCTATTAACTAATTGATATGGATACTACTAAATGAATGATTACGAATGTAAATCTACGCACAACAAGAAACTTCAAAACAAACACGATAAATAACAGATCTTGATCACCTTCCACGTGGATTAACAAGCTGAGAAAACACCGCACTAGTCGCATCTTCATCTGTGCACGAGTTGGCCCCATCGATCATCTTTGTACTATTCTCAAACGGCTCAATCGGATCTAACGGAATTACCTGAATATGATTCATACTATTTTCATCAGGTTCGGTTAAAGCCAATGACGTTTCTTCAAGCTGCAAAGCATATTCCAAGTTCCATAGAACATCTCCCATTGAAGGCCGGTCAACTCCGTACTCTGCTAAACACTTTTCTGCTGTCTCACCAAACTTCTTTAACGAAGCTGAATTCACTTTTCCGACGAGATTTGGGTCCATAATATGTTCCAACATTCCCTTCTTTTGCCATGTCATTGCCCATTCAGCAATGTTGACTTGTTCTCTTGGAAGAACAGGGTTCAAAGCCGGCCGGGTGCAAACAACTTCCATTAAAACTACCCCGAAAGAGTACACATCAGATTTTTCTGTCAACTGTTGTCTTCTGAAGTATTCCGGATCCAAATACCCGAAACTACCCTTCACGGCTGTGCTGACGTGGGATTGGTCAAGAGACGGCCCTGCTTTCGAAAGCCCGAAATCTGCAACTTTTGCTACAAAATTCTCATCTAATAAAATATTAGTCGTTTTCACATCACGGTGAATTATACTCTGTGTTGCACCTGTGTGAAGATAATGTAAACCTCTAGCCGCACCAATACAAATCTCAACCCGATTCTTCCATGATAAAGACGGAAGATCGGTCCCATAAAGATGACTTCTTAACGGGCCATTAGCCATGTACTCATAAACAAGAATCATTTCAGATCGTTCATCACAATACCCAATAAGTGAAACTAAATGTCGGTGTCGAAGTTTTGATAACATTTCAATTTCCGTTCGGAACTCCGCGAGCCCTTGTTCGGATCTAGGGTTTCCTCGTTTAACCGCTACGTAGGTCCCATCTTCCATTGTTCCTTTATATACTCTCCCAAAACCTCCGACTCCAAGAAGCAGATTTTCGTCAAACTTGTTTGTTGCATCGGTGATTTCTTGAAAAGTAAAGTTTCTTCCAAGATTACATGAAGCTAACGATATGCAACTTGCGGTACCACTTTTTTGAGAAGTGGTTGATATCTTTGTCATGGTAAGTGAGCTACCTAATAACGGAAGCGGGAGCCATGAAGGTTTTTTATTACTTCTTTGTGACCGTTTTCCAACAACACAACAATAACATATGCATAAAAGTACTATAGCAACCAAACCGCCTATAACTGAACCAATCACAACACCCGCTTTCTTGTTTTTCTTCGATGGAATGATAACAAGATTCTCAACAGGAGTAACTCCGTCTAAGCTTCTAGCCTCGTTACTAATTTTCAAGACTTCTAGACCGTTTAAAACCACATTATTATCTTCCGCAACTTTATCAGGTCCGACACTAACAGTCAAAGTACTTGAATCATCGGACGAATTACATACAAAATCTTTGTAAACAGGGATATCGAGGTTGCCAGTTAAGGTCGATAAATCAAGATCCGCATAAGCATTTTCGCTATTAATATACAAATTAAACACAAGGGTATTTAAAGACTGACTTACTATATCACAAAAATGCACACGGATGAAATAAGTGTAACCTGGATCAACAGGAAGAACCCAAGTGATATTAAAGTCCAAATCACCAACATTAGCATCTCCCATTGTCTGAGCAGTTGCGTAAACCCAATTCGGAGCTATTTCTTGCGTAACACTTTCAGTATACTTTATCATTGACGGATGTATGGACACATTCGCTGCAGACCCATTCACATGAAGATAATTCTTATCGTTTTCCCAAACTCTTCCTAAAGTATCGTTTTGAGGAGTTAGTTTCGGGCCACCCATATTTAACCGGTACATGGTTTCAAAAGCATGATCAGAAAGCCCGTTAATTGTAGTGGATGGGTATACAGAAGTTGCCTCATTTGGGATTAAATCATCAGGAACTGAGACAACTTCTATTGCATTAATGAATGCCACTGAATTATTTGAAGGAATAAAGTTAAGCAGCAACGTTTTTGAACTTATATCGATCGAGTATTCCTTAAACAGATGACGAAAACTGTTGTAACTTTTGAAAGAGTAGTTGTTTAGAAGGACAAAGTTTTCGGTTACTACAGTTAACGAAGACGACGTAAGGTTGTAGCCTGGAATCGGATAAAAGTAAAGACGGATAAAATGTCGACCCTGTTTTTTTATCTTGAATTTGTAAAAGGTTGGTGTGGTGAACACTCGGGCGGATCGATGGACAGGGAATGGGACAGTGGAATTCGAAGCAACTGTTTTCGAATACTGTTGGTCTGAATCCGGAACATAAGTTTGGCCAAGAAATGTGATATTTTTCGAAGAACCACAAGCAATTAGATAGCTATCAAGTGGAGTAAATAAAGCAGACGACGAATAAACAACGAATGCGAAAAATGCAAGAACTAAGGCAACCCTCATTTTTCGAAACCTAGAACACTTAAAAATCACAAAACTAACAACAACTTGAACTTAAAAATTCAATCTATAAGTAACCAAGTAGCAGAACAAGAACTCAAGCAACCCACCTCAAGAAACCGATTTTTCCAAACGATAACATAAGCCGAAATGTCAATAAGCCATAAGTCCGTTATATAAACCCAAACAAATACGCCTTAGAATAACTAAATTGATAGTAATATGACCTAAAAAAGTTCATGACAGCTCTTTACAGGCTGGGTGATTAGGCTGCCAATTTACATAGAGGAAAATTAAAGAAAAATAAGGTGGGACTCAGAGCAAAGTTTTGGCTAATATGTGGTTGTGTGAGTTTGACACATGGGATACTGACTCAATTCTTGCCTCTTGATTTGTGGCAATTATCCATCAAATTACTAATTTTATTTCATATTTTATGTTATTTCTTTATTAATTCTACAATTAAAAAAAAAAGTTTTAATTTTGTTAGAGTAACTTTTTATTTTCTTTCTTTGAGAACACTTCATAAAATGATCTTTTAAGAATGAGTGAACTAGATTTAATATATGATCATTTTATCGACTAAAATTCTATTTAAATGTATGAAAAATGTATAATTGTAAAGAGATAAATATGTATTTCTTAATTTTCATTTTTTTAAATATATTAGAAAATGGTTCGTCAGATTCCATACAAGTAGTTTTAACACTAGTTATATATGATAGCCGAAATAATTGTAATTAATTATAGTTATGATATAATATTAATTTTTAAGCTTAAATAGATAATGATTTATCATTCAAAGAAATAAACAATTAAAACATATAAATTTTTAAGTGTTAAAATATATAATTTTCGATCATTCGTCTTATTTTAATCTAATGTCTAATAATAGTATTGTTTTGACCAAAAACTACCTAAGACAATTTCGTGATCAAATTAGTTAAGTGAGGTAAGGTGTTGTGGTAATTTGATGAATGATCACAAGATAATTTATGAAAACAGTTAACAAATGCGTAAAAAGTAAATGACCACTGTGGTGTGAGAGGAAAGCCCTTAATTCTTTTGGATCGTCGGCATAAAACCTAGGGAAGGCATAATAATCTCTTGCCTCGTTGATTTTATTAATAAGAACAATAACGATTAAAGAAATAAGCACAAGTGATCGATTTTAAGTGTTTGTAATGTAATTCAGGTGAGTATTCCGGTGTCATTGTGTGTTTTTCCTATATCAATCATTGCCTCTATTTATAGTAAAAAGAAAATAACAACTATAGCGAAATAGGTGGGATCATCCCAGTTCTGAGATATCCGGGATCCTTGATAGACTGCTTCTTCAACGTTTATTTCAAGTCTTTAAGCTTTGACTTGGACTTAGTCTTCAACAGCTATAATCATCTGATCGTGATACATGCGAACATAAGAGTATAACATATAGAAGAAGAATAATAAGGAGCATCTGATCATGAACATGATTGTGATCCGTGATCATGTAAACTGCTCGTGATCCTGACTTAACCTGCAATTAACTGTGATCATAGATAATAATTTCAACCCATAACAATTGTCCCCAAGTTATGTTACCGTTGAGATTTTAGCGGATACTATAACTTCCTGAATGATAAGAATTTGAATGGGCCTCGACAACTAAACCCCCATTAATCGCTTTCCTTGATGAGCATTGTTATGGATAGAATTTTTATCTATGATCACAGATGATTGCAGGTTTACTAAGGATCACAAACAGACTGCATGATCACGTGATCACGGATCACAGACGGGTTCATGATCACTAATCCTATTTATTATCATTCTTCTATATATTATACTCTTGTGTTCACGGGTATTACGACTAGCTGTTTATAGTCATTATAGACTAATTCCGGGTCAAAGCTTAAAGACTTGAAGAAAACGTTGAAGAAATAGTATATGAAGGATCCTAGATATTTCGGAGCTGAGACAATCCCACCTTTTTCGCTATAGTTGTTAGCTTCTTTTAGTATCGATATAGGAAAAACACACAATTTCACCGGAAACCACACTTAAACACTTAAGCATCGATCATTTATTCTCATACTTTGTACTTTTTATCGTTTTATCAATAATATAAGCAAAGGCAAGGGATTATTATCCCTTCCCGAGTTTTATGCCGACAATCCAAAAGGATTAAGGGCGTTCCTCGTAAACCACTTGTGTTCATTTACTATTTACGCATATTTTGGTTAAGTTTATTCAAAATATCTTGTGATCACTACTGATATCATTACGGCACCTCACATCACTTAACTGATTTGGTCCCGAAATTATTCTAAGTAGTTTTTGGTCAAAACAATTTGGCCCCCACCGTGGGGCAAGTGGTGCTTTTTATTATCGAAAATCTGTTAAAAGCTTTACTTAATCGATTTTTATCAATACTCTTTACGAAAATGACATCTCATGGAAAATCAACCATTATTTCATCAACCTCGAGCTCAATACCACCTTCCACCACTCACATTGGATCATCACCCTCGTTTCAGAAGCTTGATAACATTCAGAAAAAGACAATCTCTGCAGGATCCAGTTTATCTGGATCCAAGGTATCTCCTCCTAATCCTCCTAATGTTACTAACTATGATATTGCCTTCATGTTCTCACAAGTAACAGAGCATTGCAAGAGGATAGAGAAAGGAAATGATGAACTGAAGAAGAATTGAATTAATATTAACCGTTAAACAAACAACAATCACTAAAACATAAACAAGCATCAATTTCATTAATCTAAAGACATAGTTAAGTCTAGTTTGGAACCGAATACAAAGAATTTAGCCAACCATAACAATAACAATCATACAAATAAACATGAATTCGAGTTTTAAAGGCTTTCAAACGACGCATTCGGTGTCGAAATGATGTAATTGACCTTTAGAATTGATTCTCCTTGATCCCAATAATGTTCATGATGAAAAGATAAAGAAAAAAATAATGTTAGTGGTTAAATCATGTGGAGAATGCAAATAACCAAAAAATCCAAGATTCCCGGTTCGGACCCGGGCGGGTGGGTTTACAAATGAACAACAACTCGGGCGGGTAGGGATGCTCGGGCGGGTCTGCTACCCTCACAAACTGGGCTTGGGCGGGTCAGAACTGACCCGAGCGGGTTTCTCTTGTATTCAATTCTACTCGGGGGTTTTTAAGTGTATTTGATTAGCACGTTTCGTCAAAAACCAGTAGATGTGGTCCGGGCGGGTGCAAATGAACTGCCCATGATGTCCGGGCGGTCCTTTCCGGTCCACAAATAACAAATCCCGGGCGGGTCAGCTTTTAAGCCAAACCCGTCCGGGGCGGGTCTTTCCTAGGTGTATTTTTCGGCTTCTTTTTCGCGTTTCAGTCCAACTCCTTGTGTTCCCGTTCACTTAGCTTTTAGAATGCCTGCAAAAGACATGGATAATGGTAAGTACAAAATAATTAATCTATCAACTAGAAATCCCCAAAACGCAACTTAAATGCATGTTTATTTACATAAATGAAGTGAATAATGGAAATAAACATACAAATAAAGGTGCATAAAATGCATCTAACATTGATACATGTCAATTTACACTTACCCGTCTTCCAAGCCATCAAAACATTAGGGAGACCAAGTTGTGATGTTCGGTTCATGTACATCATTAATATTTTAGAATCCTTTTCCATGTTTTTAATTTCATGTTCCTAGAGTTTAGCATAGCATTACTTGTTACTTTTCTAAATGTAATTTGTTATTGAACTAGAATGAAGAAGTAGAAAATTGTGTTGAGTTCATTGTTTCTTAATTACTTTCTTTTTAGTTATTTTTGAGAGATTAACAATTTCGAATCGGTATCTATCATTCCTAGTTTCTTTGCAAAACTCGAACTCGTGATTTCTATATAAGTGGATCACTTACATACCCTATTTTATATGGTATATTTGGTTAGCTACATTTGTACTTAAGTACATAACATGTTCAACAAGTGAACATCTTCAATGATTACACGATTGGTGGCTCATTGACGGGTCCAAACACATAATTAACCTTAGGTAACATTTCATAACTGTTTTTGAGCATTTATAATTGTCAATAACTTTCAAAAACTTTAGTACTTTATAAATAAAGATAAACAACATTGAATTAGAGAACTTAAAAACTGTTGTGGTTCTTGTTTCGTGTTATCCAAAACTTGATGACTCAATTTTATTCTAGAGTAAATTTTATGTTACGATACAATACTAGTGTCAAAATAAAACATTTGAAATTTGAAAATGATTCTAATTCACGATTGCCAGATATATATCCGATTATTAACTTCTTAACCCCGTTCCTACATCCGGTTTTTCTAACGCTCCTTTCCTTTGGAGTCTCCGTGTTCTTTAAATTTCGGTCAATTAAGAGTTACCATGTGTTTATCATATGTTAGAGCACATGACCCAATTAAGTAAGCCAAAGTCCAACCAAATATGGGGTGCTCTATCTCAATCGTACTTGCATATTGAATGAATGAATGACCTGACCTACTATTTGGGAGGGTCCAAATTAAGAGAAGTAGAGAAGCATCGCCCATCACTTTTTTTTATATTCACAAAGTAGATTATTTTTTCGAGATAACGCGGATAACGATAAAAATTGAATCATCAATTTTATTTTTATGTAGATATTAAGTTATTATGAGAACATAATTATACACGTAAAATAACATATATATCTTTACGTTTACACATTTTATAGTTATAATAACATATACACCTTTACATTTATACACATGTTTTGATACTTTATATTAGAAGATTTTAGAATAACAATAAGGTAAATCATAGTTCAAATTCAGCGATTTATAAGTAAATTAGAATTATCTATTTAAGTGTAGATGGAATAAAATAGAAAATGTAATTATGCATTGTCAGATGGTGTAAAGTGAAAATAATCTTTGATGACATCATCAATCTGATGTAACGGCTGAAATCAAATAGGTTAATCCATCAAAAAGATATTATTTCGCCGCCTATCTTTTATTATATATTAAAGATTAAAGATTTGTTTGTTAAATACTTAAGATAAAATTTGAAATGATTCTAAAGGAGGTCGGGTTCGATTCTTGCCCTCTCTGCTCCTTATTAGATTACTTAATTAAAATTTAATATAATGGGAACATTGTAATAGTTAAGAGACAATATCGTATCATCATTTATTTTAATTCTTGGAAACGACCTAGAAACGAAGAAAAAAAAACAAAGGACAAATATTTTTCTTATATTGATTGTTTTTAATAATCAATATAAGAGGAGTATATATTACCGGTAGAGTATTATGTATAACAACTTCAATAAATGTTGGTGATTTATGTTACCAATATGATTTAAGTGTAATATGATTAATTTGTTTAAACCAATGTAATCTTGATAAATATCGAACAAGTTCGGGAAACTGTGGAGTGCACACTTGTTCGAACTTATCTTGATTACTTAGGGACGAAGCCCCTAAACGACGTGGGTTCGGGGGCAGCGCCCCCGATAGCGGGGCCCAAGGGGTAGAGTTTGACCCGTTTGGAAGTTAGGGTTACAGTTTTAATCAAACTGCATGTGGGCAGTTTTAAAACGTCTCTAAACTTCTTTTGTTGGTTAATTTAATCACCGGTACGATTCAAAATTCATATACACAAAATCAGTCACAGATTCATTGTTCAAATAATACTGAGTTTTATGCGATTGAAGATTTCGAGAGTACCATCGAATTACTTTGATCGGAAAGTGAAATCACAACTCTCAGTTTCCAAAATCGAAATCCTCAATATACAACAATAAATGACAAATGACGAAGTTGATATTGTTGAAAAAGGTTTCATAGTCTTAAAATGACAGACATCACTTTTCACTTTTGCCTAAAACGATAAGAATCTTAGATTGTGTTTCAAAGTGTTCTGAAATAATCAGTTTAAAGGAATTATAATCAAACTGATTATCTTCATCCAAAAACTTAAAACTACTCATACAAGCTAAAAACCCTATACTTTAGATAGTCAATTAGCTAACACAACCTCAAACAACAGTAGAGATAATAAAAAAAAAAATATGCAACGGAATAAAAGATCAAAAAAGCTTTTAGAGTTCGTATCAATCTTGAACTTATAATCACTTGCTTCAAATCTTAAATATATACTACATGTGAATCAAGGATCGTGATGTTTACATATGTATTTCGTGAAGACAATAATCAACAATTATGTATACTTTTTAAGAGTGGCACCACAAAACGTACATATAATAGCTTTCCAAGATCTCCAATAAAACGGGATGTAACAAAATCTTGTCGCGGTTAACATATCCGCCACTTTAGCTCCTCGACCACACCTTGAACATGATCCAGCCACCGGCTTTGTTCTCTTCATCTTTTGAGTTTGGTCCACCAAAAAGCAAAACACAACCATACGAACTAATAAGGTTCTGTTTTATATATCGGTCGATTACTATATGAAGTTTGAATAACGTAGGAATCATTGATCATGTGATTTGGGCGGTGTTTAGTGGATAATCGGATGAAATTATGGAGTGAATATGTTCATGACCTGAAGTATTTGTAGGGGAAAAGTACGTACCAAACAACATCCGAGTGAATGGTGGGGGGTTTTTATTCACAATGGTTAGATGATTGCCACGTTAAAATGGACATTTTGGACTTTTGGTAATGTACTTTGTATGTATAGAACTATAGATACTTGACAATTTGTAAGTTTATTGGCACATGTCTTGTTGTTTGAGTGTGTTTGTTTTGATGTTATCTAGTTTTGGTTTATGTTTTATATTTAACTCATGACCTATGAGCTTATTATTTATATACATACATACATAATATAAGCTGTAACACGTCCTAATATAGGATTTTATCAATATGTAACCGAAGATTTTAAACTTTTATTTTGAAAGAAAAGACGCAATCTTCTAATAATATAACGTTATAATTGATGAAAATATGGTTGACATTTTTTTTTTCTTCGTTTTTTGTTAATTACTCGTAAGTTTGAAGATAACATAGTACCTTGAGCTTGGGAGATTTGTGACTAGTCATGCACGTTAGTTATTATTGCATTTGTGAGCCTCGTATCAAGTATTAACGACTCACAATATCATCATGGTTTAATTAAGAGTTAACTCTATAAATCGTTTTAATCCTTTGTTTAGATTGGTCCCAAATAAGTCATCATTATACCAATATTACCAATGACACTAATATCATCAACACTTGTTATACTTATACCCGTTAAGTACCGTTATATCTAGTAGCGGACTCGCTTTAGTGGGTGCAAAATCATTTCAATTGAGGCGCAATTATATTTCAATGGTTGTAACTGCTTTAACCAATTGAAGGAGCGTTATAAACGTACTTAAGGACTTAGTCATATACCCATTTGATTGTTATTAATGATAATCATGAAGAGACTAATTAACAGATTAATTAGCATAATATCTTCATTATATTGGGGGGTTTGTATAATAGAGCAATTTGGAAACAAAAGAGACACCAAAACACCTAATATTATATTGCTGAAAAGAGTTCTTGTTTAGTGCCTAAATTTAAGAACAAAGTCACCAAATTATCTTAGATATTGGTCTAACCCGAGCATTAGAATCAAACAATTTCTTTTATAAAGTGATAACACAATTTTATTAATATTTCCGTCTATTCATTATTTACCCTATACAAGAAAATGTCATCAAGAGAGTAGAATAAACAATGTGTACACGTTATGTATAACAATTTTTGAAATTTAAAGGTTTATTTCATTGGTAGAAGGTTGTTCGTCCGGAGGTTTTGGGTTTGAGTCTTTCTCTGAAGTTTACCTCGTTTGGTGAATTAATATTATGAGATAACTAATTTTGGTATAAAAAAATAGAGATACCTTGATAATATTTAGTATCTATCGAGTGAGTTAGAGAAGGTCACGTACAAAACTAGTGTCTTGTGACAAAAAAGACGTTAGCAACATATACATAAATTATAATCACATATGCAATCTAAATGATAAAATTGAGTTGTCAAATTGCATAGCAAGTTTTGTACATAAAATGGAAAAAACATGATAGGACATTTTGTTTATGATCATTTTGACTCCTTAAACTTAATGTAAAAGTCATATGATGTTACATGAAGTTAATATAAGGTTGGCAATTTTATTTTGGGATCTCCCAACTACCTTCAATTAATACATTTCATTTAATAAAACTATACACCTTACCATGCCTAAAACACATTTAGTATGACTCGAATGAACCCCCATCAGAGTCAGCCGGATTGGTTTCGAAAACTTATATCTCCGTTTTCGTTTACTGGGATAACTTTCTATATATGTATCAAACTTTTCTATGTGTGTTAACATGACAATCATATATGTTGCCACCTTAGATGTCTTTATGTCTAATGTTTAGAAATTTTTAATTGGTCGGTTACATATAATAACATCTAGATTATTGACATGTACCATGTACGGGCTTTTATAAAAAAGTTAATAATAATATTAAAATATAATAATAAATATCAGTTTAGTCATTAAACATGAAAATATATAAACATGGAAATATATAAAACTTCTTTAGATAAAAGGAATCGAAATTATCTTTAATCTTTAATAAAAGAATGACCTTAAATGCCACATGACAAAGTAAGGTCCATTGGATGGGTTTACTTCTTTCATGTCAGCCGTTAGATCAGGTTGATGATGTCATCAAAGATTATTTTCAATTTACACTCTATCGCAATACATAATTACATTATCTCTTTTTATTTCATCTCCACTAAAATAAAGAACATAATTTTAATATGCTTATAGAATCGTTCAAATTGAATATATATCTCAGTTATAAACTACAAGTTGAATCGGTTTGGTCATGGGTCATAATTTGTTTAAGTTGAATTGGAAACATTTTCATTTACCCGGCTAGTTGGCAAATGGGTCAAAAATGCCGACAAATTGTTTCCTTTATGCTATCTTTTAAGACTTATATTCAGAATAGTTTATGACTTTAGCGTTTGACCCATTTGAGAGATTCTACTTTCCCTAAACGAACCATTAATAAGTAAATGCTATTGAGAACTCCGATGTGTTGTAAAACTACCTTAACTTTATAAACACGACTTAAAAATCAATAATTATTCCATTAAACTTCAAGTATATATTTTTAAGTCCATTAGTTTTCAGAATGTTAAGTCCATTAATCTTCTAAACACTAATAAAAAGTATAGATTATTTCCATATTTCAGTAATAAACTACAAGTTGGCCGGGTTGGGAGATGGACCAAAACTTTTTAGCTTGACCGGCTTAGTTGGCAAATGGGTCGGAATTACCGTCTCCATTTCGTTGGCAAACTGTTTCATGTCTGATATTTCTTATTACTCTTGTAAACACAACTAAAAGTCTATTATATTTTCATATATCCATTATAAAATAAGGTGAGTGGATCGGATGACAAATCAAAACTGTTTAGATTGACCATAAAATGCATATAGTATTTCTTATATCATGAACTCTCGACTACTTTCAAGATATTGATTCATATCCGTAATTCAAGTCCATTAAACTTTTTAAAGACAAGTAGAAGATCTTGGATTTTTCTAAATTTCAGTTAAAAATGACAAGTTGGTTTTATTGACCGAAATTCTTTGCCCAAATTATATTTAATTTATTTTAATAATTTGAATTAAAAAAGCATGAGCAGAATTAAACTCATTTTGTTCCGCGAAAGACATGGCGCATAATCTAATTCATGTTAGATACTAATTACCATTATATCATTCATGCTAATTACCACTCTTATAAAACAGGCTTGAAAGTCAACCGAGGTCACCTTAATAACCTCAAATTGGCAGATATAGAACAAATGTTACAACGAAATGGAATGGTACTACTCTTTGAAGATTCGATAAAATGTCGCAACCATTCACTACATTTATATATGATGATACAAATAAACTTTTTGATGACGATTTTTTATTCAAGAAACGTTTCCTATACGGAAGACGATTTGTAATTTTTTTTTATTAGTATTAATTTATTTTATATTTCGAACCTGATTGTTACAAACACTATGTTTGAAACATTTACAAAGTGTTATATTTAAAAGAAGATTTGCTGTGTCCTTATTTGATGGTCATTGATTTTCTGTTACATTTGTATCGTTAAGGTTGACCAATTAACGTTATATAAGTCGATTTATGCCATGTTTTATATTTAAGTAGATTTTGTGTTTAAATGAATAAAATTCACTATAAGCTACCGTGTATCGCACGGGTTTTAACCTAGTTCTATTATATTACAAATGATTAGTGGTGTATATAGTGAATTAGACGGTTACAAATAAACAACCATCAAGCGCGAATTTAAATTAAAATTCACATAATAATTCCATTGTGTCATGAATTTGTAATGTATCGACATCATTCCTGAAATCGACCTAAAAGTAGGGTTGGTAATGGTCGCATTCCATGATGTTAAATGTTGTTTGTTTGTATATATGCATGCATATGTATGTCAAACCAACAAATAAGAATGGGTAAATTTAAAGAACATGGCGAATGGGTTTATTAAGATATGAACTATCATATTAAAATATGTGACATCCTAATCGTTCAATTTTTCGTCAATCATATGGTATGCGATGCTATGACAAAATGAGTGTATGTTTTCGCGGTTTAAGCCTTTAACTTGTGAGGGTCTATGTGAGTTTGTGACACTAGTCATTGTGCTATTTGTGCGTTTGATGTAATATTTGGTTTTTCAAAAATAAATAAAATATAGTAGCATGTATTTTTAATCAAAATAAAGATATAATCTATATAGTTTGATGATTTTATTATACTTTTTTGCTTTTAGGTAAACATCTAAACTTCTAATTTTTAATAATTCAAAGTTCAAACCTACTATAAATTTAGGAGGAGCAAAAAATATAAAAAAAAATGTATGTGATGCAAATTACATGGTAATTATAGTTTTATACTCATTTCGTTACAAATTAATTTGCTATTTAAATTGTACCTAGTTACTTTATCTACTCCTAAAAATAGGTTAATTAAGTGATCAAGTTTAAAAAAAAATATCGATAATTTAAAGTAACATTAAATAACTCAAACAAAACAATAAAAAAAACTGGTTATAAAATCAAACTACAAACATGATAATCAAAATAATATTCTTATTTTCTTCTTTTAGTTTGTTACACATAATTTCGTAGGCTATTGGTATGTATTAAACAAACTTTTGACCAGAGAGCTTGTAGTCTAATCATAAGTAAGTTCTATCATTTTATAACGATGACTTGTAAGCCTAGTTTTCATAAAAACAAAAGTTTAAGTGAGTGATTTGTCACTAAAAGAAGAAACACATTAATAAAAATGCTAAGATTTTTGGTTTAACACCCAGTTTGAGTAACGACTGACGAGTTCAAGAGTTTGGGTGTGATAGCTAACTAATGCGGTCTTCTGTAGAGTGCATTGCAAACTTAACAAGCTCTAGACGAGCCTAAAGTGACGTATTGTTTAGGTAGGGTGACGTAAGAGAGTAGGAATTCTCTAATACGTGTGTAATATGTGTAATTGGAATCTGACAAACGGTCAGGGTATTTATAGGTAGTAGATTAAGGTTTCCTTTTATACGTCGTGAGCCATGATTACATATTTATGGGTCATTGTTTTAGACCCAAAGAAGAAATTGATAATGTAAGTTAGTCACATCTTAGCCACATGGTGACGTAAGAAGGAGCATAGCATATCAGAGCTCTTGTGCGGAGCAGGGCAGAGGAGAACAGGGCTCTTATGTAGATTGGAGCTCTTGGTGTCGAGTAGAGGAGAGATCTTGTGCCGAGCAGAGCAGAGAAGAGGGGAGTAGGGGAGCAGGCTAGCAGGGGCAGCCAAGCAGGGGAGCAACAGTGTAGCATGGACTCGGTGCCTACTTCAATTCTAACCTAATCAGCCCCCCAATTTAATTTATAAGAGTTTTCTTGAAAGTCTTAAATATTAAACTTTATATCTTTTCTCGGGGATGTCGTCGCTCTAACACTTTTTCCCTTGGGAGCTCCCAATTTGCCTTAGCATTTTGTTGTTGCGGCAAACATTTTTCCGAGGCCAATGTCCTAGCTTTCTCTAGATGTGGTGTATATTTGTCTTAGCCAATGCCTTGGAAACTTTTTAGTAATGGCGCATGCCTTAGCATTTTTTTAGCCATGGAAATATTTGTGAATGGCAAATGAGTTTGCATTTTTAGCCATGGGGCCATGACGAATGCCTTAACTTTTATTTTCCATGGTGAGCTCCTTAGATAACTTTTAGTATGACGAATGTCTTTGCATTTTTTAGCCATGACAAATTACTTTAAAACGCTAAGGTTTCTTTTACTTTAAAACGCGGAGGTTTCTTCTTACTTTGAAAAGCGAAGTTTCTCTTACTGTGAAACGCGGCGGTTTCTTCTTACTTACTTACTTAGGTAACCCGTCGGTTACAGTTGTCTACTTCGTACTCGTAGTAAACTTACACCGTCTTGGTGTTGTCCGGTTGTTTTTGCAAAAACTCGGTTTTCTTACTTGTTATTTTGTTGCTTTCTCAAACGAATTAAAAAGTTCATAAAACATATTTAATCTTGTTTAAAAAACTAAAATTTATTTTCCCTTTTTGAAAAATACTTAAATTTTATTTGTTTCCTTGGTAAAAAAAATAAAAGTTATTTAGAAAAAACAAAAAAACAAGTAAAATAAAATTAAACTAGTTGAATCTCGTGCGTTGCACGAGTCCGGGGCGAAAACGAAATATGTGATTGTGTTGACGGGGTTATTTGATTCGCAAAGTATATTTTTCGTGTTGACGGAATTATTTGATTCGCACTCAAGATGAATAACCAACGAAATATAAAAAGAATTATTTGATAGCATGCTTTGGGTCTGATTTTTTTGCCCAAGACCAGGAATAAACATAAGGCCATAAGCCCAACAGCAGGCATAAAGAAAAATAAGTGATGAAGTCAGGATTCAAACCCCCGCCACTTTGATAATAATCCCACTTACCAAACACTCCGGCAGAGAATTGTTTGTTTATAAATATTGAAATAAAGTGTATTTAATCTCAAACTAGCCTTCATTTTAATATTATATAATGCACAAACCCATAGACAATGATAGAAATTAAACTAAGGAGTAATAAATCTTCTTTAAATATTTATATATATAATTTCGTTAGGTTAAATAAAAGGAAAAATAAACTTTTCTTCTTTTTCTATGATCGATTGTTAACCTTCGTCCTCGTTGATCGTTGATTGATGGTTTCCTTTCTGAATTGAAGCAATCCTTCAATCGGGTGTGTATTTCTCTCTTTCTCTATTACCGAATGAACTTTGGTTTGATTGTTAAACAAAGCTTTGATACCAATTGACAAGATCTTATCAAATTAAAATTCAAATAGAAATCTGAAAATACATACAAATTTGTTTTTACATTTGTTTCCTATTTATATACTACGAACCAGAGCCTTCCAACCATCGCAATGGTTCGATGATGACGGTATACGGTGTTTAGCGGTGGCTCTTGATGAATAGACACACAATTCACTACAAACGAAATGCCATTTTGTGACTAAACTACTTTTTCCCACTAAAAACTTATTTAGTAGGTATAGCTCATAAAGTCTAATAATAATAATAAAAAATATCTAAATCGCAAATTTACTTTTTCCAAACACTTCTCCCCCTCTCTTTCTCTCTCTCTCTCTCTCTCTCTCAACCCTAGATCTGAAGAACAACATTCTCGCATCCATCCGCCGGAGCTCAATCTCCGGCTAATTCGTCGGCGAATCCTTCTATGCCGATGTCGATTCATCTGCGGGAGGTCAAGTTTTGACTTCATAACCTTCGAATCATCCGTCCGATTTCCGTTTCGGCTTCTTCTCCGATGAATCCGCCTCTGAGTCTCCATTCACGATTCATCCGCCGGAGGTCAATAGTTCAACGTCTGATTTATTCGGTAACAAATCCGTCTGTAGATTGTCATTGTAGCTCAATCTCCGGCTTCTTCGCCAACGAATTATTGCGTCGAGGTTCGTGTGATACTCCGTTTGGTTCTGCGGCAGTGATTTTTTCATTGCGAAGGAGGTAATTCCGCTAATGAAGTAATATATAATATTATTGCTTTCTGATTTGTACAATATGCATTGTGATTGTAAATTTACTTAAGCAATTTTGAATTTAATATTTTCGTAATTTGATTTGTTGAGTAAATTAGATGATTCATGAAACTGCTTGAATACTTAGTATAATGTTGTTATTTTCTGAATTATTTTGGGGAAAACGTACTGAAATTATAGAAACATACTGAAATTATAGAAACATACTGACATTCGACAACGAAGGAGAATTATAGAGTATTATACCTTTACATTTACTTGAAAACGATTATAATTTCTATTTATGTTTTTGATTTGTATAGTAATTTGAAATGATTCCTAAAGGTTTGTTGGTGAGAGTTTACAAAAGAGGATGTTGCTCAGTGTCATCGAGATATAAGAGTTATGTTATCATTAAGTCAAATATTCAAGGTATATTATTAATTCAGAACATTTACTTTTTTTAATTTTTTGCTTGGATAGTCTTCCAACAACTTGGTTAACATGTTAGTGATAGAAGTTTAGGTCGTAGGCTACTATATGTTTATTGTTTTCATAATTAGTCTTATTACCTTTGTTTAGGACATTGCATTTATAATTTGGTACGGATAACGGTAAAAACTAAACAAACAACAAGTTTGTATAATTATTTCATTTATAGGTACTTAGAATCATAAGGACCAAGAAATTTAGCATCATGTAAAACTTTAGCTTCATTAACTACTAGTTTACTAAGCTATCACAAATATTTGTAAGAGGGATTACAATCAACTTATACAAGGCCAAGAGAAGAACTTCATTGTTCTCTGTTTTTCTTCTTGAATGATACTGACCTTTTTATTTCATAAATCTTTCGATTGTATTGCAGGGATCCATATGAGTATATGTTGCACATGACATCGTTTTTCGGAGTTGCAGTCTTGGTCTATTGATATGGATCCTAACTTTTGGAGGAATGCCTTTTTTTTTAGCTTACATTTGTGATATCTTTTCTGTCACTTAGTTTTCAGTGGCACATGATTGAAATAAGTGACCATTGAGTGTCAAAATGGATCTAATATTTTGCAGGAAGGTATGAAGGTCCATTTATTTAACTATGCATTTATCTAATTCCTTAAGATAAGAACAAGTCTTGTTGATTATAGTTGGTTTACATCAGATGTACAGTGTTTTGCTTCCTGAAATCCCATGTTTATTTCTTGTTCATTTATCTAACTCCTTAAGCTAGTAAATCCTAGAGTCTGCACTGTGGACGATCCATACGGGTTGAGTAACTGTTTAGGGTCGAAACAAGTATTATTAAAGAGTCGGTCAAAGTTAGTGGCCTCCTTACAGAACATCCTATTATGTTTATCTGTATTATTTTACATTGAAATGCATAGTAATTTGTTAACTGATTGTATATACTATTTGTGGATTTTAATGTATCCTTATGTGTTACAGGTTCCTAATGCATTCGCCAATAGTAGCTACGAGGAGCATATAATCTCATTAATGAGGTAGCAACGCCAATGTCTGAAATTTTATTTTCTTCTTTCATCATTATATATATAGAGGTTGAAGGTTTTTAATTTACGTTTGTTTGTCATCCTGTTTATTTAAAATGGCTCTTATTTGTCCCCCTTAATTGGTTGAAATTCTAGGCCAAGCAGGCACACTTTTATAAGGCCAAGGTCAAGAGGCAAAAAGGATGTTTGGCAATGTTCACTAAAAGTCTGAAACCAGGTAACATTAGCTTACTCTATAACTTAGTTCTTGGCACACTTTTAGTATTTGTAGTGTGCAAATTAGAAGATTTTGAAAAAACATATAAAACAGTGAAGGCTCTCAAAGACTACAATCTGTTTTAAATTCTATATTGTACATTTGTACTTGCATAAAAGAATGTTGAAAGGTCGACCCATCCGACTTGTTTGGAATGTATTTTGTGTAATTATTCCTATATGAAGTACCATGTTTATTTAATGTCCCCTGTGCCCTTTTAAAGAGTGTAAGATATGACTAATATATGGTCAGAACATCATAAAGATCCTGGCGGGTCGGGCGGGTTGAGTAATGAGAGTCAAAACTGGGATTTTTATGTGGTTCAAAGTGGGTGGCGTATAAAGCATCCTTGTTTAAGTTTTCACTGAATAGACTTTTATTAAGTTGAGTGGACATGTTGCTTGATTTCCCTCAAATTCCTTCAACTCTTCAAGTAATTTTCTTCATACTTGTTTGTTTTTCAGCAATGTGAGTGGCCACGATGCTTGCTTGATCCGGATTGAACGAGATTTAGACAATGAATCATTTAGGTCCTACTGAAGTAAACGAGAGGTCATATTTATTTGTTGTTTTCTTGTAGTTTACTTTAGAATGATTGAATTACTTTACTTTGTAACTGAGTACAATTTTAAATATTATTATGCTTTTATTTTTTCAGTTTTTTTTATGTGATTTGTAATTGTTTTTAAAGATTATTGCAATT
Organism: Senecio squalidus; assembly: GCA_910822075.1. NCBI lineage: Eukaryota > Viridiplantae > Streptophyta > Magnoliopsida > Asterales > Asteraceae > Senecio > Senecio squalidus. Next base: position 61,970,658 of record CAJVGC010000065.1, read on the forward strand.
AAATAATTACAAAAAGGAACCTAGATTTTTTTTTTAATAACATGAAGACTTTTAGTGACTGAAACTTCAGTAAATAAAGAGTGGAAACAAATTTTTTTGAGCACCCAATAATGACTGAAACATTAGTCACTATCCTTCATGGACATTTCTGACTTAAATATTGAGTCAAAATAGACCTTTAGTGATGGTTGCGATAGTGACTGATGTTTCTTCAGTAGGAGTAGCCCAAAAGGCCTTTAGTGACTGAAAATTGATTTTGTCTGACTGTTTTTTTCAGTCAGTAAAAGTTATTTATCTTGTAGTGATTTCACAATTTCTCCTAATTTACAGTTTTGATACATTCACTAAACTAATTACATTTTTCAAATTAATAATTTGATTTTGTCATTATATTTTCAATACAACCGCTAAAAAAGTGGGTAATTGAAACATAACTTTATATATTGTTAGTAAACAAATCATTAATTGTCAAAAATTCTAAAACACTAATAAAATATACATCGAATATTTCATATAAATATCGTTGGACGAAACTTTTTAAGACAAATATGTAAGCCATTAATTGTATTGTTTCAAACATGTATCTCGTTTTTGAAAACTCTAATTTGTCTCGACTTATTTGTACACACAACTAAATATTAGTGAAAAATGTAAATAATTGAAACTATACGGCTATAAAGTTGTCAAAGCCCTAATGTTAAGTTCACTTGCCTTACGGACAACCTTAAAGGTAGTTTAACTGGATAACCGTTAACTTGTCCGGTTAACTTATTCCTTAGCCTCTCCTACACGACTCATTAAAGTATTTCTTCATCAATATTACCAAATTCCCACCATTTCAAAATCTCCCTAAGCAAAAGGTATGGACCCGTCGGCCTACCCTCCGGAACCTATCACCGAACGAGTCCTTCGTGCCCTCGAACACCGTCTCCATCTCCTCCACCGTTCTAACTCCGACTTCTTTATCTTAGGTGCCACAGGAAACGTCTATACCGTTAACCTTTCAACAACACCATCATGCACATGCCCAGACCGTACCACTCCATGCAAACACATCCTCTTCGTCTACATTCGTGTTCTCTCCGTCTCCCTGGACGATCCTTGTATATGGCGGTGTCTCACTCTCCAACGCTTAATAGTCTCCTCTCCACTCCTATCTCTCTTGATACTGTTGCGGGGATTTCAATTAGACAACGTTTTCAGGAAATGTATCTTCAACGTGCTACAACTCATCCAAACGGAATGGCACCGTTAGTACAAGTGGAAGAAGGATCAAATTGCCCGGTTTGTCTGGATGAGATGGGGAGAGGGGATCGGAAACTAGTGGAGTGTGCAACGTGTAAAAATCCAATTCATCAAGAATGTTTGTTGGCATGGAAAAGGAGTAGTAGAAGACGATCAACGAGTTGTGTGATATGTAGAGCAAGATGGAGAGATCGAGCTGAAGCGGAGAGGTATATAAACCTCTCTGCTTGACGTCGATTAAGTATGTGTAAAACATATATAAGATAAAACTAAAAATCATTCAAGCGAATCATTATAATGTTGATCAAATTAAATAGAACACCAACTTTAAATTACAAAAAATCAATGAAAAATATTAAATAAGCTTAATATATCTATGTATATGTATGAAATATGGTCATGTCTCCTTGTTTGGAATCACTCAGTTGCTTTTTAAAAGCTACTCCACAAAACTGCATTATTTCTGGAAAAAAAAACCCTAGTTGCATCGCGGCCACGGCCAAACCTGAACACGCTCAACGAGTCATGTTGTCGTGGCTACATGGCAGCTCGTGGTTGGTTGTTATTCTTTGATCAGATGGGAGAAATGATATTCTTGGTATTGGTAGTCTTCAACATAAATGGAAGAACTTTTAGCTAATATGGCCTAACAAAAATCCAGCCTAGTCTAGCCATCCTTCTCCAGGCCCATCTGCGAACAAGCCCACTTCTATTTATGTTGCAATGTTGAAGAGAGTAGCATTACGGACTGATTCTAGGAGAAATATCCCCAGTATTTAGCTTGACTAGTTTATTTCCAACCTTATAATTAGTGCACGGGGCGGCCCCGGACCCGAACCGAACCTAATAAGCAACTTTCGGGTCGGGTTCATTCGTGTTTTAACTAAAATTTTCTAACCCTACCCCGTCGAGGCCTAAAGATATTCTTGCTTTAGTGGTTTATTTCCAACCTTTAAATCTAGCCGGTATTTAGCTTATCTAAGATATATAAGGCCCTTTCTAGTGTTTGTATAAGCTTACTAACTTAAGTGAGAGTTTTTATAAACTCGTTTTTTTGTGGTTTATGAGCTAATATGAGATTTTTCCATTTATTTTTGCATAATAAGCTAATAAACAACGTCAAAAACTAATTATAACGCATAACTGCTTATATAATATAAGCTTAAGCACATAAAAAAAACTTATAAAAACACCCCCTAACTTCACGAATCATCTAAACATGTTCTACTATTGACCGTCAAAATATGACAAGAAGCGAAAGAAAATAAGACGTGCATTCTGAACCTAATAACCCCGGAAAACATAAAATAAATACATAAAAAAAACAGTCCGAATCTAAGGTATGTCTAGTTGTTATCTTATACATCAAACATTTAGGCAATAATCCATTAAAGTTCATCAATTTCTGACTTGTTTCTTAAAATTGACCTTCATCAAACAAAATCTCTTCGACATCAAACTCGTGCAACTTGTCTTAATTTTTTAATACGTATATATTCTTTATTTTTTTTCCTTTATCCAGTTTAATAAAATACTTGATCCATTGAAAACATCAAATAGCGAAACAATACCATAATCTTTATGCCACCAAGTCAATAGATTAGGTCATATGCAACAAATCACAACTAGGGTTTAAAATACTTAACCGTGTTTGTTATAACCGGCTTGAGAACCTCTTTGAATTCGTCAACATAAACCAACATCGGAATTCTTGTGACTTGTGATTGATGGGGATTCGCGGAGCCAACTTGGGGTATTTTATTTATTTATGTTATTAAGTTTCATAAACCATATAATTTTAAATTTAGCATCTCGTTGAGTTAACTATTTATTAATAGTGGGAAATTTATAAAGTAATGAAAATAGTCGAAGTTTGGGGACCATGAAAGAGACAAGTATTGTTTTAATGCGAGTTAGTCAGTTAGGTAGTATCCGGCGACATGTTGATATCGAACATTTAATACGATGATGATATTTAGATATATGGATTGCTCGAGTGGACCTGTCCCTAAGGGCATCAGATATCCATGATCAATAATTATAGAGTCATGGACGTCCTCATAAACTTTTTGTTTAGTAGCATCATTAGATGTGTCACCACTATGCTGACCTTTGTCACAACCGGACATGGAGAGCCCTAAACGATAAACCCTAATTAGTTTTGTGTTTAACGAACTGAACGAATAAGAAAAATATACATAACTTGTACCTAAAATATATCATCCGTATGTATGATGTCATGGGCATTTTTTCACCAATACACGAAACATACATCTTGGATTATAATTACATTGCGTTTTTTTTACGGTATGTATTGTGTTCTTTCAACATTTGATAAAGTTCGTTATGTTTTGCTAACGGTTTCCTTCCAAGCTTATAATAATCCAACTATGCTAATTACCTTTGTGAGATATTTGACATTGAAGTTTTCCACACAAAATCCTTTTCTTAAAATATTAGTTTGAACATTCAATTTCTAATATTATATGACACATTAGATAATCATCTTCTTGCATATAACTTATCCATTTGTAGTTGTATTATCATAAGATCATTTCAATTGGGAGACTGCTTCTTATCATTAATTAGCAAATGATATGTCTATGTTTTATTTGATTTGATCTAAGTATTTAGTCGTTTTATTTAGTTCGGAAACCACAAAAATTAAGTTTTGAAACTACAAGTAGGTTTGACGGAATATTTTATAATCGGTTGACAAGAAATAATTGCTATCGGTTGAAATAACTATTGTGAGTGATCTTATAGACACAATTGATACACAAATTCAAAGTATTTTTTCAAATTAAAATAAAAAGCAAATCAATTATCATTATAATTCTAATTTTGGTAAAATAAATAGTACTAGCAATAACTAGTAATGAAGTAAGGAATTTCTAAAAAAGAAAAAACGCGTAATGGTATACGTCATGTGTCACCTTTGTTTACAACTACTACTTTGACTTATTGAGTGCCGGATAATACTATTTTCCCATTATTATTATATTGTTATAATTATATATAATTATTTATTAACCTAAATAATATTAAAAAAAAAGTTAAATCCTAATTTGGTTTCAAAGTTGATTGATAAAATATTGAAATTATGCAAAAGTTTTCAATTAAAGTTGATTGACAAAATGTTTAAAATTTATCAAAGAAGTACTTTTACATAAAATAGTTATTTCAAAATTCATGTTTGGTGCATTAAAAATCGTTGTAATTTAATGTAGAGACCGATAAAATGTTTAAAATTTATAGATACGGTTAACAGAGAAAAGTTTCAGATTCTTCAAAAGAGAAGGATTATGTTTGATTTTTATTGTTTTAAAAATTTGCATCGTTATATTTCAAATTATATTATATTTATTGTCTTCCAGGAGTTTTCAAAGTGACAAATTGAAGTTGGATAAAACTCACACCAAAGGTGGGAGGTGAGCCTTTAGCCAAAAAAAAATAAATTTATATATATATTTATTATTGTTGATTAAAAATAATTTATGTTTTTGTTAAAAGTAATAAAATACGTTAATAAACATATATGGTTATAATTTTTAGAAGAAGTAAATCCAAAATTGTTATTTAACTTATAGGATATTATACTTTATACTAATAAATATAGCAAAGTCTTCTAGGATTCAAAATTAATCATATAATTTATAATTATTATAATTATTAAGTAAATGATTTTTGTTTTTTTCTGTGGAAATTGTATTATAATCAATGTGTCAACATTTTTAATTACGCTAAAGAAGTCAAAACCAATTATTTAAAATATTCCTTAACTAAAAAAACAAGCCTATGTTTGAAAGTTGATACTTAATTACTTATTAAATATTATTACTCGTGTTATATAACACTAGTATATTATCCGTGCGTTGCAGTAGATGATATAAAAATGTATTTTATAAAATTATATTAAGGAATATGATTACGGAAACTAAATATATAGAATGATAAAATGAAAAAACGTGAAAAAGAATTAAAATTGTAATCATAACTGAAAAGTGAAAATACAAAATTAATTCAAAAGAATAACATTAACTTTTGAAATACATGTAATTTATTCAATATTCATCACATAAAACTTTTAGATAAACAACATTTGAGGTGTATATTTTGTCCCGCTTATAATCTTTTGCAACTTCACCAATACATTTGTATTTCCATATGTACGTTATCTCTCTTGACATAGAGATGTTCCTCAGAAGATGGTTACGTACTTATATGTAATAATCAAGGAAACCAGCGACGGAGGGAATAGGGGGGCTGGAGGGTGCTTGCCCCCCCCCCCCCCCCCCCCCAAGATGACGATCTGCAGCGGCGATTTCAACTTCACCGACGATCTGCAGCGGCGATCTCCGGCAAAGGAACACTAATCTATATACTCCGGCAACAATCTCCGGAGACACCATCTTTGCCGCCGCAACCGCCGGCTCATACGGTTAAAAAGAAGAAGAAAATTCATCATAATGTTGCGAAAGAGGATGGGGAAAGAAGAAAAATGGGTAACGGAGAAAAAAGAAGAGCTAGAAGCTCGGAACCGAGAAGAATATTGTCGCCGGTGATAAATCTGTTGCCGGAACCGTCATCACAGCCACCGGATTCGCAGTTGTCTGAACGGAAAAAGAATGGTGGAAATGCAACTAAAGGTGATAGTGACGGTGGATTTTCGGTGATAAGAAGATTATACTAAGCAATGTAAGGCAAAAAAAAAATTAAATGTGAGCCCCCTCCAACCTAAAATTCTAGCTCCGTCTCTGAAGGAAACATTGTTCTTGTTGTAAACATTGTTACTCGGAGTACTGTTGTTGGAGCAAACTTTGCTTTGAGCATTGTTTCTTGGAGCAGTGTTGGCTTTGTGCATTGGTGTTATTTCTTTTAGAGTTTATTTTGAATAGCACAATGTTTTGGTCAATCCATAGAACTTGTTTGGGTCTTTTGAAAAGAACAAAACTTGTTTTCATCTTGAATTGTTCTAGTTCCTACCTATAGGTGGCGAGTGAACATCCTAATTGCCATTTACAAAACAAAGTGAATATGCGAACCTTTACAGTTAGACCATAGATTAGAAAAGAAAATCATCAACTTGATATTGAAATATATATAACCTTTTGTCGAGCTATTCACAAACTATCTTGTTCAAAGTTTTTCTCAATTTGTATAAACAGGAGTTACTATAACCTTGCAATTTTCGGAGAACATCTATTGGCTGCAAGAAAAAAAATGTAAAACATAATAGAAAACACTCATAACAAGAAATGATATTTTCACAATCAAACCAAAATCATTAAACTTATTAATCAACATTTTATTAAGATTATATTATTATAACAAGTTAAAAACAAAAAAAAACAAAAACAAAAAAAAACCTAGGTATCGTCTTCAAGTTAAACCTCTTTCGACTTTCCATACTCTATCAAGCTTTATTAGTTTTTGTAGAGTTTGTAATCGAACTTGTTTATGAATTTGACCCAAACATTTGTCTCACTCTGTTTAAAAATAAATCTCGTTAATAATGACATGGACTCACATAGAAGTTTTGGATTCCAATCATAAATTCCTTAATCAATATATTAATATTGTTTTTAACAAAACACAAAAGTAGTTTTATTATACGAAAATGACTAATAGATATTGGAGTACTCTAGTTATTGTTATTGTGGTAATTAAAGACATGTAAGTCTACATGCTTATACTATTTTATTTTTTTTATTTAATTTATACGGTTACAATTTTAGTAACTAACATTAATTGTAATAAGATGTTTTAAATGATTTTTATATGTTGTTAGTGATATAAAAGGTAGATAAGTAATTTCAATTACTTAAAATTTAAGGGATTAAGAGTATGGGGAAATGCTTTATAATATAGTAAAGATGTGTAAATATTAATTTAATTTATTATCTTTAATCTTTAATATATAATAAAAGATGGGTCTTAAATGCCACATGGCGAAATAAGGTCTTTGGATGAGTTGTCCTCTTTGATTTCAGCCGTTAGATCAGATTGATGATGTCATCAAAGACTATTTCTATTTTACATCCTCTTACAATACATAATTACATTTTCTCTTTCATTTACATCTCCACTGAAATAAAAAAAGATAAGTTTTTTTAACTTATAAATCGCTCAATTTAGACTATGATTTGCCATATTGTTATTCTAAAATCTCCTCATATATATATATAAACATGTATATAAACGTAAAAGTATATATATTATTTTAACTATAAGCAACATAGGTATAAACGTAAACGTATATATGTTATTATACGTATGACATTATCTTCTCCTAATAACTTAAAATCTATAAAAACAAAAATTTACGAGTCAAAATTTATCTTTGTTTGCGCTATCGCGCGATAATAATCTAATTATAAAGTATAATATCCTATAGGTTAATTAACAATTGGACATTTATTTCTTTTAAAAATCGTAACATAATTCTTGATATATTTTACTACTTGTAGATATAGGAGCGTTATATGAATTTTAAGGGTCATGTACGATATTTATAAAAAGAAAAAACCATTTTAAATACTACCAACAAAAAACCTAAATAATATATTTTAATAAAGATATAAAGTAGTTCTGGATATACAACACCGTCAAAGCCTTTTTCTTCTTTTATGATGATCAGAAAGTTTCTAAAGTTTTTATGTATTATGTCCCATGTCTCCACCCCTTCCACTTTATGTGTTATGGCAACCCCCTACCTTACATGTCTCCACCCCTTTCACTTTATGTCCCATCTATGACACATAATGTGTCATAGATGTGATTTTTTTTTGCTTTTTTGTCTTTTGATGTCTTTTTGTTGTCGTTTTCTTTATTTTTCAAGTATCGTAAAATAACAAACATTATATATAATTTAACAAAAAAATAAATTGTATATTAAAATGCAACATTCGTATTCTATTATTCACATATTCGGTATAATAAAAAACAGTATAATGATGTAACGAACAAATAAATTATGTATTAATAAAAAAACAGTATTATTCACATCCATGACACTCATGTTTTTATAAAAATATTTTAATTAATATTAATATTTAGGATATAAAAATGTTTAATAATAATATTTATAAAAATGTCTTGATCCTTGTTTATTTAATTTTTATAGATGTTCAATACGCACAATGAATTAACTGATTGGGCTCAAAATATAGCTCGAAACCTAGGTTTTGTTATTGTTAAGCGAAGAACCAAGACAAAAGAACGGGTATACACATAAGATCGAGTATATTTTGTGAAAAGGGTGGACACAAATTCAACAAGATTTGTTGCAACTTATATATTTTAATAGGGATTTTTACACCAATATGTACTGTTTTTTATTAAACCGAATATGTGAATAATAGAATACGAATGTTGCATTTTAATACACAATTTATTTTTTCGTTAAATTATGTTTGTTATTTTACGATACTTAAAATTAAAAAGAACGATAACAAAAAGACAAAAAAAAGACAAATAAACAAAAAAAAGTCACATCTATGACACGTGTGTCATAGATGTGACATAAAGTGGGCCAAGGGGGGTTTGCATAACCCTTAGGGGGGTTTGCATAACCTATGCCATTAATTTTATATAATATAATATAGTATAACATACCGTATTTTTAATGTTTAATTAATTCAATTGGTACCGTCGTTGCCGCGTTCTGCAAGCTTTATGGATTTGGTACCTTTTAGATGTATAATGTAAAAGGTTAAAACTTGAGGGTGTAAAATGAAAAAAATAACACTAAAACATGTCATTTTCTTATTTCTAACTTTATTTTAACTTATCTTTTAGAATTTTTGTTAACAAAAAAACATAGAAGTATTGATAAGCTATTTTGTTTCGGTTGGGCCAATTTGAGATTTTACTCCATAATTTACATGACAAGCCGATAAGCTAAACACACCATGTTAGTACAAATTCGATCATTTCTTGCAATTAAATAAAAATTATACGAGCACCCCTAGTGTGCCTTTTGCCGAACCAGACATACAAACCATCCTCTCTCCCAACATCTAGTTTCTGATTCGTTAACAAGAAAGTTCCACCCTAGATTTAAACCTTAGTGACTTTGACACCGAGCGACATGGACCGTTAGATATTGACATATTGCCAATTCGGAATACTCAAAGGGTATATCCAACTTATATAAAATACAATGAGATGAAGTCCAAAAAACCTTGTTCTTCTAATGGCAACAATAGATGCACTATTTAGGACCTTGCCGATTTCACATTGGCTACTTTGTCAAACCTCTATTATTTGTCAATTAGCAAATGCAAATGGCATCCCACTTAGTTTATTATATTGAACTATCCATATATTCAATGTTGACTTACCTAAACTTCATATACTAAGTCTACTAATTGTTATAATTATCATTATCATTATCGTTATACTATTATATTATATTATATGATATGATTCCGTACGAATTTTCAACAAGTGAAAAGCTTAGTTAATTGGTCATGTTAAGTTAAAAATCACCTTAAGGGTATTTACTCAAAGTTTCTATTTCATTATCTAATCTTTATCTTTAATATATAATAAAAGAGGAGTATTAAATAGCACATATCAAAATAAGGATTATTGAACGAGTTAACTTCTTTTATTTCAATCGTTAGATCAAATTGATAATATCATCAAAGATTATTTTTATTTTACACCCTCTTACTATAAATAATTACATTCTCTATTTAATTTTTATATCCACTAAAATAAAAACAAAATTTTAATTTATTTATAAAATCATTCAATTTGGACTATAATTTACCTTATTATTATTTTTCTCCTAATAAACAACATGTGTATAAATGTAAAGGTATATATATTATTATATGTGTAACATTGTATTTTTATAAAAACTTAACATCTAAATAAACATAAAGTTTACGATTCAAGTTTTTATCTTTGTCCGCGCTATCGTTGAACAATAACCTAGTTAAGAAACAAAGTTCAAAACATATCCCATATATTTATCCACCAAAAGAGGTTAATTTCGAAAAAAGGTAACCTTCTAAGACTGTGTAAACACAAGACTCTAACGTCTAACTAAAAAGAATATAATATTTTCATATGTTAACGCTACAAATAAATTAGTGAACCCTGATTTGAACCGATAACCACTTTATCAACTAAAGTTTTTTTAACCACGAAAACTGGATATTTATGGAAGGATTATATCCCCAGATTCGAATACGTAACCACTTTAAACTTTTAATTGTTAGTTTTTCGTTGTGAAAATTTTTTAATTTAGAAATTTTTCTTCCGCAAAAAAGATCACGGGATTTTGAAAGGACAAGAAGCTTAATTAAAAGAAACATGGTCACTTTTTTCATGAACATGGCTAGTTCATTCACTTGTCGATGAACACGTTGCTTCACCATAAGGATGTTTAAAGATGGACCGATAAAATGGACTATAAACAATATAAACATTGAAAATTTTCAAAGTACGTTGGCTCTCTTTTGTTTCTTGCAAACTTTACAAATACATAATTTCCCTAAATGTGCACAAGTTAATTGTTTATATATTTCGAAGTTTCAAGTATATTGTTTTAGATATAGATCACATTTATCATTTAAAAATATTCTTTATTTTTGTATTTTTGTTTAAATCCTTGTCTTCCCGGGTCTAAAACGAATTGTAAGAATGAGGCTTTTGTTTTACAAAAATTGGTTAATTCTTTTTATATATCGAATTCAAGTTACTAACTAATTTTCAGTTTATTTGTTTAATACTTTGATTTAATATTTAGAACCAGTTTGATATCATACATATATACTAGGTCATTTTCAAAGAAATACGAACTTGAAATTATTCCATCAAAATTAACCTCTTTTTTATTGATAATATATAACTAGATTATTGTCCCGCGATAGCGCAGTTAAATATAGGCAAATTTTGAATCGTAAACTTTATGTTTATGAACATTTTCTTTTAATATATAATGATAATACAATATTTCACGTATTTAACAAATATACATTTATGTTTATTCACATGTGTTTATAGCTATAATAACATACATATATTTACGTTTATACACATGTTTTAATATTTTGTATTGAGAGATTTTAGAATAATCAAATAGATAAATCATATTCCAATAAGAGACAAATATATTTTTTATTGTAATAGTGATGAAATTGAAGAGAGAATGCAATTATGTACTGTAAGATGGTGTAAAATGAAAAAAATATTTTATGACATCATCAATCTCATCTAACGGTTAAAACCAAAATATTAAATTCATTAAAGATTAAAGATATATAATAATCTACTATTATGCAATTAACACTTGTTTAGTCTTCATAGTTTCACTACGCCAAAATTCACCTTTAGGGACTACGGAAGTCGTCCCTAAAAACCTCGTTTGTAATCCCGAAAAACCTATCGGGACGACATGTAGTCCCTACAAGCGTAGTCCCGTCTGCTCCGTCCCTATAGGTTGGCGGGACGACATTTTTGATTTTTTAGGGACGACGCGTTGACCGGCCACGTCGACGTTTTTTAATGTGGGACAAAACCTTTCGGGACTACTCTATGTCCCTTGAAATTGTTCAAAAAGTCGATTGAAATATCTTTCGGGACTACAATCTGTCCCAAAAGATTTTTTCGAAACTTATAAGGACAGGGTTTTCGGGACTACATGTAATCCCAAAAAGTTTTGACTTTTTCAACCCCATTTATTTAATTATTTATTTATTATTTATTTAAAGAATTATGTTACTATATTTTATTTATTTAATTATTAATTATTTTATTTAAATAATATATTTGATAAATCATTATAAAATATATTTAATAAATATAATTTCATTTTAATTAATATATTTAATTATCTATATAATTAAAAACATTTATTTTTTATTTCAATATACCAATACATAATTATAATTATATAAATACAAATATAAAAATCAATCAAATTATATAAAACTTAATATAAATAACAATAAATCTTCAATCATCAATCAAAATTTAATACAAACCATAAATCTTCAATCATCAATAAAACCTAATACAAATATCAATTTAACATATACAAATTTCTAAATCAAAACTAAATTAAAATGTGTAAGCAAACAATTTATCTTCATTGTCTGACCAATCTTATCTTCATTGTCTTCATGTGTTTAGGCAAAGTCTATTAAGGAGAGGACCACAGATGGAACCGAGAAAATGGATGAAAAGATGGTCACACAGTCGTCGTGTTGCTAATAAACGTAGGACACAGCTTATACACTGTGTAACCGAGCTTAAAGAAGCGGGCGGCGGCGGCAGCAGCAGCAGGCGGCATTATTTGGTGGTGGTAGCTAAAGAGATGTGGTGGTGGTGGTGCTTTTGATTGAGAAGAAATGGAGATAATGATTTGTGATTTGTGAAGTTAGAAGGATAGAATTGAATCTAGGTATTTGAGATAAGTATTGTAGATGGTGGATGTTTAAAGTGACATTAGACCCCTAGATCAAGTTTTAATCAATGGATGGTATTATTTGTAAGGGGAAATAGTGGATTGATGATAGATAACATAAAAAAAATTATAATAATACAATGATTTAAATAAAATTTTGAGATTATCTTAATCAAAATTAAATATCTCAATCAAAGTGTCTAAATATTATTAACAATAATAATTTTTAATTAATTATCTAGAGATAATCCATAATTAATAATAATAACTTTTAATTAATTGCCCGTGATAACACGAAAAAATATACAAAACTAATGATATAAAAAAGTTGTATGTATATAATAACATTAATTATATTGCTTGAAGTTAATATTCAAACATTTTATACATTTAAAAAATGATGGAACAAATTATTATCTATATTTATATCTATACTATATATATAAAGCATATCAAATGTTTTTTTTAATATTGATGATAGATAATACAAAAGAAAATTACAATAACCTAAAAAATTGTCAAAAACTAGTATTTTCACCCTAGACTACTAAAATGCACGATTACTCCATCAAATTTTCCTTGAGAAGGATTGTTGAGTTGAGAGATTCGGCCCAATCTCATAATTGGTCTGATATTCTGAGTTTGTATTTCTCCAGGGCAAATGATGCTGACCTCGGGCTTGCACGTATGATTAACAATGTGAGTGTTTGGTTGGGTTATCAATAAGGATAAGTCAATTGAGTATTTAGAAATTAATTGGCTTGCACGTTCCATAAGTAATACGGTTAAAAAGTTAAAAAGGTGCATAAATCGTCTAAGTTTAGAAATTAATTGGTCTTTTCGTTCTTAAATATTAAACTTCATAATAAACTTATAACTTTTATTTAATCAATTACAAATTAATGATTATTTACATTTGAATAACAAAATGTTTATTTAATGCACATCTTTAAACGAGTCGACCAATATGTATGAAAAGGGTCGATAGCTAGCTACACACGTGACACGTACTAGCTCGTATAGTCAATGATTAATGGTGACCAATCAATTCATTGTTAATTGATCAATAAAACGCACACAGATGAATAACTTCAGATGTCATGTTTGTCTTTGGGGTTAGGGTTTAGGATTATAGTTTAGGGTTTAAGGGTTTATGAGGGTTATCGTTGTTAAAAGCTTCAGATTTCATGGTTAGGGTTTATGGTTTATCGTTGTTTAAGGTCTAACTTTAGGGGTTTAGGGTTTAAGGTATTTGTTAATTGAAATACGACACGTAAACATTTTCGATACCTTTCAGATATAGGTTTGTTTTAAGTATTGTTCACGTTTATTTGTAAGTAGTTACGAGTTAAGGGTTTAGTTAGGTTCCTACAACTAACTGTATAAATAATTTACAATTATTATATATTGAATACTATTATATGATATAATATATACAAATAATATCTTAAATAAAATCAATTAATTGATATTTATATTATATATTCGTAATTTAAATATTTTTTAAATAACATTTTAGTATAATTACTTTTAATAATATAATATATATAAATTTTTGATATCAAGTAATAATATTTTAAATAAAATCAATTAATTGATATTTATATATTATATATTTTTAATTTAAATATATTTTAAATAACATTTTAATAATTACTTTTATATATTATATATTTTTAATTTAAATATATTTTAAATAACATTTTAATAATTACTTTTAATAATATAATTTATATAAATTTTTTGATATCAAGTAATAATATTTTAAATAAAATTCAATTAATTGATATTTATATATTATATATTTTTAATTTAAATATATTTTAACCTTTGAATCGGGACACGCATAGTAAAGTCTACCGAAGCTTCCTTGTCGATGTGATCGTCTCACCACTACATATCCACCTCCACATGAGCACTCCATTTGGATAAGAATTGGATGTGGTGGTGTTGATGTATATAAAGATAAACTTTTTGGGACTACATTTTAGGGTTTTTAGGGACTACATGTTGTCCCATAGAGTATTTAGACATTTCATTTTTTGGTCATAACCTTTTAGGGACTACACATGTAGTCCCCTAAAAATTCAGTTTAGGCGGCAACTTTTCCCTCCATTTTTTCACTAAGGTTACATTTTTAGGGACAACACCTGTAGTCCCTAAAAGCTTTGTCGAATTTATGGTCGTCCCGTAATATTTGTTTATCGGGACAAACACGTAGTCCCGCCAAAATATTAAACCGAACACATTTATCGGGACAACAATGTCGTCCCGTTAAGTTTGAGCGCCAATTTTTCCCTCCAACTTATTTTCGTCATGTTTTTTTAGAGACTACGTGTAGTCCCGATAAATATGTAGCCTAATGTTTTGTCATCTAGTGAAGTTTTAGGGACAACGGGTGTAGTCCCTAATAGTAGTTTATCGGGACAGATAGGTAGTCTCCAGAAGTTTTGTACTCCAAAACATTTTTCGGGACTACGTGTAGTCCCGATAAATAAGTAGCCTAATGTTTTGTCATCTAGTGAAGTTTTAGGGACAACGAGTGTAGTCCCTAATAGTAGTTTATCGGGACAGATAGGTAGTCCCCTGAAGTTTTGTACTCCAAAACATTTTTCGGGACAGCTTGTGGTCCCGATAAATAAGTAGCCTAATGTTTTGTCATCTAGTGAAGTTTTAGGGACAACGAGTGTAGTCCCTAATAGTAGTTTATCGGGACAGATAGGTAGTCCCCTGAAGTTTTGTACTCCAAAACATTTTTCGGGACATCTTGTAGTCCCGAAAAAGTTTGAGCGCCAAGTTTTCCCTCCAACTTTTTTTCGTTATGGTTTTTTAGGGACTACATGTAGTCCCTATAAATAGTAGTCAAAATTAAAGAAAACATAAGACTCTTTTTTTGTCACGTAGTGAAGTTTTCGGGACTACATGTTGTCCCGATAAACGATGGCGTTGTCCCTATAGATTTTGGTCAAACTTTTGGGCAAAAAAACCCATTTTTTGTCGTGTAGTGGACTTTTCGGGACGGATTTTCGTAGTCCCGAAAAAGTGTTTGTCCCAAAAGGTGAATTTTGGCGTAGTTTAGTCATTTGATTACTTCTATTCATCATTCAATTGGATTAAATCCGTTAAAATACCCATTTACAACAAGCACAATAATATAACCTTCACAATAAACAAATACAATTTTAATAACCAATTTCTTATTTCAAATGATAATATTTTATTTTTTATTTTAATTTAAAATAATACAAAACAATTATATATTTATTTTTGCACTCGGTTTCTAGATAGTTTAATATTTAATATAAGCCATCAGCAACGAATATGGAAATTTATATATTCATTTATATCATTTATATCATTTATAGCCTAATAGAATCTTACCAAATTATTTAGATAAAATTAGTAAACACGACCCCACTTTGTGAAATATGAACTAGAATTTGGCATGAGTTGAAAATTGAAAACAATAATAATAATAGTAAACCTTTTAATTGGTTACTTTAATTCTATATTTGTTATAGTGGTATTTGACCAAACCTATTAGACATTTAGACTTCCAATTTTTTGATATTTTCAAAAAAAGAGTAAATTAAAATAAGTTTTAAAGTAGACGTATGATTATGTTAAAATAAATCATAAAATTTATAAGTAATTACCTATATAACATTTGACAAGTACAAACTATTATTCATAAAGCCAAATTAGTCACGGCTCAGGTATGCTCGGTTCGAGGCGGGCCAGTTAGCGGGTTGAAATAGAAAATAACTTTGTT
Organism: Senecio squalidus; assembly: GCA_910822075.1. Classification (NCBI taxonomy): domain Eukaryota; kingdom Viridiplantae; phylum Streptophyta; class Magnoliopsida; order Asterales; family Asteraceae; genus Senecio; species Senecio squalidus. The sequence goes on from CAJVGC010000065.1 coordinate 61,987,097, forward strand.
TTTTTCTATTTTCAGATAACTTTAATATATAATTTTATAAGATTTAAAACCCTTTTTAATACGTTTTTTTTACATAAGATAAAATAATAATATCTTTTTATAATTAAGTTTATGTTAGCCACGCCACAACACGCGAGATAAACCTACTTGCTAATAAAAAAAAACTCAAATTGCATGCTTGATATTGACATACTTAAGTGGAATCCATTAAAGTAGCTAAAAAACTAAAACAAGTTTGCAATTTGCATACTTATAACAAAAGACTATCCACTAAAATTGTTATTTTTATTATTAATGCTATTGAAATATTCTAAGATTATTTGAAAACTCAAGCGTCATTTGTGGAAAAATTCGACCCACTTTATTTAACAGATCAAAAAGTTGATTGTGACAATATGATTCATAACTCTTATCTTCATATATCTAATTAAGAAGTATTTTATTCTTTGAAGTATAATAATCATACATGATACATATATTAAAAATAATTTCTTAATTTTGTTAAAGACAAAATATAAATAATAAATATGTAGTTATTGTCTTTCTAAAACTAATCTATTATTTTTTATTTATTATTAAACTTCTAAACTTCTTAATTATAGAGCAAATTACCAAAATAATCACCTATCACTTACACTTTACAAATATAATAACCTAATTCGCGACGGATTTTACGTGATATTTTTTTCGTCGCGAAAGTACACATATTTTAATTAGACCAATAAAAATTCGACACGTTGTCGCGACACTATTCATTTTTCGCCGAAATATTGATTTTCGCGACGACGTGTCTGATTTTTATTGGTCTGATTTTGTTTTATGTATTTCTCGCGACGATAAAGTGTCGCGAAAATTCGTCGCGAATTAGGTGATTATTTTTGTAAAGTATAAATGATAGGTGATTATTATGGTGATTAATTCTTTATTTATTATTAAATTTCCAAACTCCTTAATTATAATATTAATTTATGTTGAACAAATATGAATTTACAATTAAACAAAACTTGAAGGGTGCTTAATGTAATTTAGAAATTCTTGCTATTTAAACACCACCAACACCGCCTCACTCTCTTCAATCATTCCCTTTCTCTCTCACTTCATTACCATTCCTTTTTTTCAATTTCAAAAAGTCACAAAACAAATAAAAACGCGTATATCAATTTCCATCCTGTCATTACATATATGATCCTTAAACTTTATTATCGAGTTTCGTAAAGAACAAAAGTTTTGTTTCTGGTTTGCGTCCTCTTAGTTGTTTGCTAAGTTGTGGTTGTTTTAATATATTTGCCGTTACTAAAAAAATTTAAAAAGAATGGGGAAAACCGGAAGAGATTGGACTCAGATCTACGCAATTTACGGAATGGATGATTGGCAAACTCCAATGTTTCTACTAATTCACGCGCTATTCTTCTCAATTTCATCTTTACTATTTCTAATCTACTTCAATTCAATCTGTACATCTTTTGAATCAATTCTACCAAGCTTTTTCTCCACCGGATTTGCACGATTCATGGCGGGATTCACGGGCTCCGTTACCGCGCTTTCCGGAGTATGTCTATTCTACGCCGCCGGAAACTTATTCTACTCCTCCGTCGCACTCCGTTCCGAAATCGCGCAACGTATGGTCAACGCAGTACAAAACTGGTCAACGGTGAAAACCGCATTGGATATCGGATGCGGGAGAGGAATCTTACTAAACGCCGTCGCAATGCAGTTAAAGAAAGAAGGATCATCCGGCCGTGTAGTCGGTCTAGACAAAAAGAAAGCAATTGCCGCCCTCCAGACTTCGAAACTGGAGGGCGTACAGGAATACGTAACCGCGCGCGAAGGGGACGCGCGCGTGTTACCGTTTCCTAACGACTACTTCGACGTAGTCGTATCTGCAGGTTTTGTGCATACGGTTGGAAAAGAGTTCGGTTGTAAGAGCGCGGCTGCGGCGGCGGAACGGATGAAAGTGGTGGGAGAAGTAGTTAGGGTGTTGAAAAGCGGTGGAGTTGGGGTGGTGTGGGATTTGATACATGTACCGGAATATGTAAAACGGTTACAGGAATTGAAAATGGAAGATATTAGGGTTTCGGAAAGAGTAACTGCTTTCATGGTCAGTAGTCATATTGTTTCGTTTCGGAAGCCATGTCATCACGTTGTGGGACCTACTGAAGTTAGATTAGATTGGAGATTCAACAATATTTGTTGAATTTTTTTTTATATATTATCTTTATTTTTAATTTTATATATTATATTATATTAAGAGATAAAAGATTATGAAATGAAAAACAGATCTTGTAATAAATGAGCCTTAAATAGACTCTTTAAATTGTTTATAAATGAGATCTTATTATAAGTTATTGATATTTCTTTGACATATATATGTTTTTTGGTTTTGATCAACGTCCGTCTTTTGTGCTTCAACTTTGTACTCGATCTTAAACGAAAAACATGAGGTTTTCGTTGGTCAAGGTTACCTAAGGAATACGAGTTTTTTTACCCTGATTTTTTTGCGGTCTAAACAAGTTATCATGCTACTGTATTTAAACTCTTTATTTGGGAATCTCTAATATGTCACCTAAAGAGATTGGAACGAGAACTATTTGTCAAAACATCAAGATCCCTTACCATTAATCTATGATGTCACTTTAGTGGTGGTTCTACTGTATTAAAAATAGGTTTATTGAAAGGTGTCTCTGATTATGAAAGAGACATAAATTATCCACCCGAAAGAGTCTCGAATCCGACACCTCCCGCAAAAAGGCAACATGTCATAACCAAATATTAAAACAAATTATTAAAAACTTTTAGAAAAGGTCAGTTCATGTCACTGATTATATACTTTCTTCCCTTATTTGAATTCACATAATGTCACCTTATTTTTGTAAGATTTTCTTACCTTAGAATTGCTATCATTTCCGGAAATTTGAATTTTTTTGTTAAAATAAGTTTGATTAGCTACATAGCTTAATGTCAAATTCCATTATGATATATATATTTTCCAATTCTTTTCCGTCATTAATTTCTAACCCAAAATATTGTTTATTTATTAAAGGCATGGGATAACATGTTGCATCATTTGACCTAGAAGTATGGTAACAAACATAATGTCGAAATGTCTAATTCTAAAATGCTCTAAACACACACACAGACAAAAATACATACATACTTGTATGTTTGTTAAAAAAAAAAAATTCAAAAACATCACAAATATTGTTTGAAATACTTTTAAGGGGTGTTTGTTTCGACTTATATAATGGGTTTAATGGGTTTATGAGTTTATGTAAATTTTGATATGCTAATAAACCCAATTTTTTCGGCTTATGAGCTTATCCAGTTGAGCTTACGAGCTTAAATAAACCATAAACTCAACTTGATAAGCTCATAAGCCAAAAAAATTGGACTTATAAGCTTATCAAAATTTACATAAGCTCATAAGCCCGTTATATAAGCCGAAACAAACCCCCCTAGAATGATTTATGGATTAGATGGAGACAAAATTCATCTAGATGCTAGCCATAGTGTATGTATATTATGGCCACATGTTTATGACAAATTGAAGCATGGTGTAATAGATTATAAGTCTATTTTAAAAGTATATACAAGTCTTTGATATAATTTTTTTAAGAAAGTATGTCTTGTCATTTTCTTAATGTACTAGGCAACTAGAAACCAGTTTTCAAATTTTCATCCAAACTTAACCGATAGTCCGATAGTAACTAAGTTCTTCTAAACCGAGACTCGATTGCTAACCAAATGCACACTTTCTGGTTGTTTTGAAAAAAAATGATAGCGTTACGCCGAACTATGCAATGCATTAGGGGAATAAATTTGATCAAACATTCATATTTAACAAACATTTAGGACTAACATATTTTCTAATATAGGTAAACATTTAATCATAAAATTGTGACCATTTTGAACTAAATCAATGATTCTTAAAGATACCAAATAATAAATAAACGATGGAGACTGAAAAACAATTCCAACCACCTTGATTTATGATATTTTCTTTTCAAAAGTAAATAGTACATTATTTGAAATGCAAGTAATGTTAGAAGAAGTACTCATTAGATCTTGGTAGGGTTTAATTTTTATATGAGTTATTTTTAGAGTTAATTACATAATTGGTCCCTGTGTTTGTCGCAAAACAACGGGTCCAGTCCCTGGGTCGAAATTCCTTCGGACCCAGTCCCTGGACCCTATCTTTGGTTGCACGTTTGGTCCCTCCCACTAACGTTCGTTTATTTTGGTCGTTAAGTGAGTCACGTGCTTCTCACATGAGGGGTATTATAGACATTCTCTTTTTTTACAAGGACCAGTTATGTACCTTAAGAATTTTATATTTTAATTTATTGCTTTTTTATTTATAAAATAATAAACAAAAAACAAAAACAAAAACAAAGACACCTCATCTCATCTCTCTCTCCTTTTATTCACACCAAACTACCGCCACCCACCCTCCCTAACCACCACCACCATTACCTGACTTCTGTAAACCACCATTTCCAGAAACTACTTCGTCTTCCCTTTAAATCCACCATTTCCAGAAACTACTTCTTCTTTTTGCTTCAACGTTCACCGACCACCACCCTCCCTCTGCCACCAACAACAGTAGCGATGACTACCATCTCTAGCACTACAAAAAGCATAAATCGAACACTAATCGGTTAAAGACAAGAAGAATTATGGTGAGTTCTGTAATTAGATCTGGTACTCGTTTTCTATCATAAAGAGATATGCTTTTTGAAAGTATTTGATTTAAGGGAATGCTTGATTTAATTTAGAGTTTTTATTTTTATTTTTGGGAAATGTTTGATTTGGATCGGTTGATTTTGGAAGGGATTGTTAATTTATTTTTCAATAATGTTAGGTATGAGCAAATTACAAAGGAAAGAAGAAAATGATGGCTAGTGGGTTTCCAAAGTGGTGTGGAGGGAGATGATGATGTATGATGAAGAATCATAGACGGCGAAAGGTGGAGACACATCATTACTATGTTTTTTTTTTATTGAGACAAAGAGATAGAAATTGTTCCACCGGAAATTATGTGAGTTGTAAATTTGGATGAATTTGGGGTTGTGTAGGTGATGTACAGTAAGTCAACATTTATTCTTTCTATTAATTTTTCAGTTTTCATTTCTGGGTTTTATCTATTACCTCATTAAACTAATGGGTAGTCTTCAAAATTTAAGCTTTTTTCATCGGTTATTCGATTTTCAGCAAACTTTGAGCTCACTGAAATGGGTTTCTGGTTCTCACATGGTGGTGGTGGTCAGGGAGGGTGGGTGGCGGTGGTTTGGTGTGAAAAAAAGGAGAGAGAGAGATGAGATGAGGTGTCTTTGTTTTTGTTTTATGTTTATTATTTTATAAATAAAAAAGCAATAAATTAAAATATAAAATTCTTAAGGTACATAACTGGTCCTTGTAAAAAAAGAGAATGTCTATAATACCCCTCATGTGAGAAGCACGTGACTCACTTAACGACCAAAATAAACGAACGTTAGTGGGAGGGACCAAACGTGCAACCAAAGATAGGGTCCAGGGACTGGGTCCGAAGGAATTTCGACCCAGGGACTGGACCCGTTGTTTTGCGACAAACACAGGGACCAATTATGTAATTAACTCTTATTTTTATTTTATTAAATCAACAAACAAAATCACTTATATAAACAACGTTTGAAACCTAGCTAATGGTTTCATTCAAGGACGGAAATTTTACGGGGCCTGTCCCTTCCAAAGTTCGGACAATTCATATATTTTATTTTCGCTGCAAGCATCATAGATGGTTTTAGTATTATCTTCCAGCCATGTTTGTGATGTTTCAAACGTTATTGTACGTATGGTTCATCATTTTGTGGTTGGATATGCTTTTAGGTTGGTTGGTTGGTTGTGCGATTTTTCATTTCTTTCATGTTTGGAATTATTTTACTCTAGCATTTTGCTAGCTTAATATAATTAATTATTGCCGTTCGAAAAAAAAATTATTTTGTTAGTCTAACCGTTCAAAGAAAAATGTTACATTAGAAAAATGTTAAATATGCCTAATAATACAAGCCTAAATTTACATATAAAGATGTAATTGGATGATGATATAAATTAACGGTTAATATATAGAAAGATAAGTAGCGGATATATATTTATAATATTTATATAAATTAAGTATTTTTAGGTTTATATAATATATATACATATATATATATATAACATGCTGTCTATCTGTGGGAGGTCTCGGATTCGAGACTCTTTCAGAATGGATAATTACATACATAGGTGTTTTGCATGATGGGATTGATCAATATACAAATATATAACAGAGACCAAGAGATACCTTCTAATAAACATTTTTTCTTATATATCAACACTCATTATATTATATTTATCAAGTTATTTTACTTGTTCGGTTGCTTTTTTCTTTTACTTGACTTTCTTATATTCTTTGTAATGAGCCTATGAATCATAACCACCCATGATCTTGAATAACGTGCTCGAATTACATTGGTCTATAATTTATGTTCATATTTTGATGACACAACACCTATTAGCATTAAATAAGATGAAGATTTGGAATCAAATGAAATGATAGTGTCAGATTGAAGAGTGAAGTGTTGGAATTGAGGCATGTGTCATTGCTTATCACATGACTAGAATTTAATGAACTTTTGTTATGTTTGTTTTGCATTTAATTTTTCAAAATAAAAAACTATAAACTTGTACTATTATTTTCTTTGTGTAAATGTTTATACTTATATATGCATGGTATTGGTGTTAGGATCAACTAGGTAACATTTTTTTTCGACAAAAACATCGTGTTAATATGAGTCTATGCGCGCATGAACCGTCGTTATAAAAAACACTGATAAATGACAGAACAAGAGTGACGAGTGACCCTATACCCAAATCATGTTCTCTATCCAAGAAATCAAACAACGCTCAATGGGCCACAACATCTAAACACTAGCATCAACGTGGTAGTCACACATGACAATGTAATAGCAAATATATTCTTCAAATATAAAGTATATCGATTACCAAAATACGTAAACGAACTAGTTTGATTCTTTTGACACGTTATCGGACTCTATAAACTTATATAAATAAAAATGGTCAATGTTCAGATTATTTGAGGATAAAGAACCTTTTTAAATATGATATATGAGTTCCAATTTGTATTTTCGTGACTATTTAGAACGTCATTCTAAAATGTTTATCGTAGATGTTCAAATTCGAGTGTCCAATGACAATAATGCCACCAAGAGTCGATAAACTTTTAAAGGATAAATAATATAATAATAGTTAAGTTCCTTACTTGTATAATCATTTGGTAATGTTACTAAAATGAATTATAATAATATATGAATATATACAAGGAAATTACTTTTGTTATCCATCTACTGTTACGTTGATCATAAGTTCATAACGAAATGCCTAGATCGAGTTAATAAACTATGCATTTGCACCCTATTTATGTTTCGTCAATAAGGGAAATGGGTTATAATTTTTCAAGCTTTGATACAGTTTTTATCGACGTAGATTCAATCGTGGTTTTTAAATTTGTAATTGCATTTATGATCAGTTCTGATTTCGTATAAGGTTCAATTTTTGAATACCGATTTTATTACTTTTATATAAGGTTTCGATCTTGTGTAGTCTTAGTGTATTTGGATGTGTTATTTACAATCGCTATATTCGATCATCATCTCCCATACAAAGTAAACTGATTATTTATGTTTTCTTTCATCATAAATGATTGATTTTGATAGTTAGATAAGGATATTGCGATATTTAGAAGTGAGCAAAGGTGACCGACAGTTTTGAACAAATTTTATTTTTCTTATATTTTAAATAAGATTCTAAATTAAATTATCGATTTGAGTTGAGTTCATATAACATTGTATCGTTGTTATGTCTAAAAACTTTTAAGAAATACGAACAAGTGTTTCCAATATTGTTTCTTAGTCGTTTTAAAATCGAAAAACCAACATGGGATTCTGTTAATCACGGTTACAATTGGTTAAGATACATTGAAGTATTGATCTTATAGTTTCAGACTAGTAATCCGAATGTGTTTAAGACATATATTTCGTAGAATAAATATTGACACTAGACTTAATAATGACGAAATAAACAAATCTTTAATATATAATAAAAGATAGCTTCAAACGTCATATGGCAAAGTAAGAACCCTTAGATGAGTTAACTTCTTTTATTTCAGCCGTTAGATCAAATTGATAATGTCATCAAATATTATTTTTATTTTACATCATTTTACAATATATAATTACAATCTCTATTTAATTCTTATATCCACTAAAATAAAGTTCTAATTTATTTATAAAATCACTCAATTTATAATATAATCTACCTTATTATTATTATTTTTATTATCTCCTTATAAAAAATATCAAAAGATTATATAAACATAAATGTGTAAAATCTCATAATAAAAAAAAATATCAAAACATTTGTATAAACGTAGAGGTGTATATGTTATTATAACTAAAAAACAAAATGTGTATAAACGTAAAGGTATATATGTTATTATATGTAAACTATTGTTTTTTCATAATAACTTAACGTCCGTATAAACATAAAGTTTACGATTCAACTTTTTATCTTTGTACGCGCTATCGCGGAACAATACTCTAGTCTTTTGATAAAATAAAAACTAAAACAAAACAAAAAAAAAATGAAAAACTTTTCCAAATTTGGTTATAAACTTCATATTAATTTATAAAAAATAAGTTAAGAAAGCAGAACCAAATGGTCCTATGGTCTAGTGGTTAGGACATTGGACTCTGAATCCAGTAACCCGAGTTCAAATCTCGGTAGGACCTTTTTTTTTTTTTTTTTTTTTTTGCAAAATAGGTTTTTATTGTTGGGCTCAAATGAGTAAACTAGTTAGCCCAAGTTAAGCTAGTTGGACAAGGCCCAAAGTAAGTCACTTCTTGTGCTTTAAAAAAAATTACTACCAATACCTTATTAAAGTAGTAATTATATACAAAATTTCATCAAGGTATTTTCGAATAGAGCTTACATTTTATTATCATTGTAAAATTTTAAAATAAAATAAGGTTGGAATTAGATATAATTCGTTGAAAATGTCGATATGTAAACAATCTACGGTTAGGTCGATGGAAGTACCGACTAACGTTACGTGTTTATTTAGCCTTCATCAATCATCGACATTTTGGTTTTAGTCGGTTATCGCAGATTATTACGTTAAGGTATACTTTTGTTTTGATCCACAAACTTTTCAATATTGAGTTTCTTGTTTATTATCAAACCATATATTGTCACTATCCCACCCTTGATGTCAATTTTTAGGTTTTATCTCAACTTTTCATCACATTCATACATATATGTACTATCTTCACTACCCCACCTTTAAAATCACATACTTACATTCAACAATTTCTTCATTATATTTTCAAAGTGTTTCACTATATCTGTCAGGATCAATTAAGTTTATATACTTCGTTAACCTTAACCTTGTTATATCATGATCTATTAAAGAAGTTCAGCAGCGGAGATGAACACTTTGATATTTACAAGTTAACCAAACAAACAATATTCGAGTATAATGAACAAATAAGAACAATATGTTTGTCGAATGTTAAGCCTCAATTGCATTAATCAATTAATATCAATACAACGTGTTTTCTATCTTACAAGGATCTATATTTATAGTCCTTGAGGCTATCCTAGATATACTAGGAATCAACATCGTTATCTAAAAAAAAAACATACTTTAAATACAATTGAAACTCTATCTATTTGATTTAAACGTGCATGGCAAGAGTATCCGTAGTAACTTCATATCCGTAGTATCTTGAACTATCCGTAGTAATGAAAGCTTCCGTAGTAGTTTGTTGAACAACCGCATTAAACTTGTCTTCCGTAGTAACTTCTTCAGTATTAATGACTTCCGTATTAATCTTGTAAGTTACTCTATCCGTAGTTAGAAGCATTATTAATGAGTTAAAACTATTTTAACTAAGTTATAACCCAACAATATCTTTTTTCTATGTCATTAATATCATAAAACTCTAATATTCGTTGACAAAGTCGTTATGATTTATATAAAATCAACCAACTACGATTTGTCCTTTCGTGACATCTCTAACACAACGAGTCTCTTATTGCCTCTAGGGTATAGGCTACTAATAACTTTATTCAATTGATACACGTCGAACTTGATTATATTGTGTTAATCAAGTACTTTGTGTTTAGTTCATTATAAGTGGTATGAGAGCACTAACCTATACTTGGAGTGACTCGACTCTTGTATTTAAAAGTATTTCAATTCTAGGTCATTTCAGATACTTGCTTTTGATATAACGACTATTTTATCCAAACCGAGTTTTAGCTCAAGTTATGAGCTCCTAATAAGTTTTAACTTGCGTGTTACTTATAGCTCTTTGTGACATTAACCGATTTTGAGATTATATATGATGTTATATACTATAATGTGGTTGAGGAAGTCGATCTAGACCGATCCATAATTCCATGTATGATTAATGGATTGCAATTTTCACAACCATATATTTATTAATTGTGGCGAACATTTTAAATACCACAAAAAATATTGAAGATATTATTCTAGCTGTATTATTTCAATCAACATACTTGTGGGCCTAAAAAAAATGAGGATATATGGTTTGCTGCATTAGCCTGCCACACATGACACAACTTGTCCATGATAAATGCCCTATGTCATTATCATAGGTTATGGAGTTATATTTTTTATTTTTATTTTTCATCAAAACAGTCAACCAACACTCGTTCGTTGTAATAATAATAGTCTGATTAGCGGACAAATTTCTCTCAACATTTTTTCGTTATAAAAAGTATAAAATATATGTTGGATCAATAAAAACTAGACACGTTGAAAGTTAGATTTTATATACAAAATATAAAGCTGAAACTAAACTATTATTTAGAAATATTACATCTCACTATATATAAAACAAATGTTGTTAACGGTACTTGTCATTTTCCTATAATTTAAACAAGGTAAAATGATTATCGACAAATAGTAACCAAAAACTTCGCAAAATATTTAGTATTTACATGAAATGACATCCAAACAACCAAAAAAGATGAATTATTCACATTAAATCTTCATTTTTATTCATGACATATATGATGATTAAATGACTTAGACGGTTTTTAGAGTTCTATTATAAGATGGATTATTTGATTAATACTGTTTAGTAAACCTTCTCAAAAGCTAATCAAAGTTTTTATTTAAAAGAATATGAACTTTTAAAAGATTAATGTTAGATATATAATTTTTTAGATAGTCGTTTTATATGACCTAATTTATTTTAAAACACAAGTGAAAAAACCTTACATAATTCTTCAAATAGTCGTTTTATATGTGGAAGGAATGTTTCGAAGATTACAATGCATATTTTGTATATGTTAGTTAAAAATTTAGAGATTTTCGGGCGTAACAACAAATACGTACAATGATATTTTCAACTACTTTTGTCAAACATATCACGTGTACCTTTTACACCTCGGATCTTCTTCGTTATTCTTCCTACCTTCGTGGACCAATCAGCGATCGAAAACCAAGAAGATTCAAGAGGTACCAATTCTACACAACACCACATCAAATTTCATTCACCATATTCATCCAACCATTTAAAAATCCCAAAATTTGACCTAAAAAATCAACACATCCTACGTGTCCCGCGCCACACCAGATCACTTAACAGTCTTATAAAACACACCAACTACCCCCACATCTAACCGGAGCAAACTCACCGATCAAATTTTCCGGCCAAAAACTCCCAAAATTAATGGCGTCCACTTCCATTAACACAACCTTTTTCCCACTTCACAAACCAATAAAAGATTTCAAATCTTTCATACCCATTTCCCAAACCCCCAAATTCTTCACAAAACCCATCTCCGGCACCGGAAACCTCGCCGGAAAATTCGCCGGAGCTGTAAAATCAACTTCAAAAGACCAAGATATAATACCCATAAACAGTAATGACATAATTGATCATCAAGTTTGTAACTTGGTGAGTGGAATCGATGTAGAAGGTGATAAAGAGGTGCAATTGATTGGTGGGTTTGGTGGGAGTGAAAATAGGTTGTCTTTTGAAGGTGGGTTTTCGTCGGCGGCGACGACGACGGCGGGTGGTGGTGGTACGGTGGTTGAAGATGGCGAGTTTGAGAAGTTGATGGATAGGACTATTAATGCTACTATTGTTCTTGCTGCTGGCACTTTTGGGATTACTAAATTGCTTACTATTGATTATGATTATTGGCATGTAAGTTATTTTTAATCCTAAATTGTTAGCTTATTTTCGATTTTCGATTAGTAGCTTATAGCTTTTGATGAATGTTAGGAGGGAAATCTTAAATGAGCCAATAAGCCACAAAAAATGGGCGTATTAAAGGCCGTCTAAATAAGCTCATAAGTCTAAGCTTTTAAAATTATCGAAACACTATAATAGACTTATATCTTCTTAAAGAAGCTAATAAGCTAAAACAAGCACGCTAATTTAAAGAAATAATGGATTTGTTTTTTTGGTATAGATTTCAATTCACACAAGTTTGTAGGTTTTTTTTTTGTTATTTTCATGCTTAAAATCTTGAATTTGATTATAAATTTGTTGTTTTCGGCCTTAGTTGATTATTTCCATAACGTGTTTAGATTTGGAAATGACCAGAAAAAAGTTGCTTATGGAAAACTTATAACTGATATAGTTCCCCCCCTTCTGTATGGTTGTCTATTTATCTGATTCTTATTGTTCAAGTTTCAATAATCAGTTTCAAAACGTCCTATCGTACCATGTTTTGAGTTTAGTGATTCAGCCTTAAGTTTGTTAAGCTTTAACAAAATGCCTTGGTGGTAAAATTAAATGAACTTTGTTTTAGTTCTACTGAAATATACTAGATCAGTTTGTGTATTATACTGTTTTCCTTGATGATCGTTCCACATACATTAGAGTTCAAGACAGTAAAGTTTATTCTTAATAACCGGTCTTCATGTAGCTTGTTGATAACTGAAAAGACTCGCATTCGTATATTAGTGCCGACTTCACTTACTCTGTGGCGTTAGTGCTGATGTAGACATCTGGTTTAAACAATACATCATAGTATATCATTTAATTTATGTATTTTATTCCATAGTTGTGTTTTAAGAAGTATGAGCGCATTAAAATGTTCTAAACGTTACGAGCTTACAATTTTTTAATCTAACAGGGGTGGACTATATTTGAAATATTGAGATATGCACCTCAACACAATTGGAGCGCATACGAAGAAGCTCTTAAAGAAAATCCACTTTTGGCGAAAATGATGATAAGTGGAGTTGTCTATTCAATAGGTGATTGGATTGCACAGGTTCGTACATTTCTTAAAGAAAAAGGTTTTTTACATTAAGGATTGATTGTTTCTTTATAAACTAATGGTTTTGATCACTGAATTATATAGTGTTGTGAAGGAAAACCACTCTTGGAGTTTGATCGCACTCGCATGTTTAGGTCTGGTCTTGTTGGCTTCACTCTACACGGATCGCTTTCTCACTACTACTACTATTTCTGTGAGGTAAAACATTAGACCTTTTCCAGTATTTTACTACCGTATTATTTTTGTGGATTTAGCTTTATCTAATTAGCAATTAACATTGTTATTTTATTTAGGCACTTTTTCCATTTCACGATTGGTGGGTGGTGCCCGTTAAGGTAGCATTTGATCAAACCATATGGGCGGCTATATGGAATAGCATTTACTTTGTAGTTGTGGGACTTTTACGGTTTGAATCACCATTAACTATTTTTAGCGAATTAAAGTCGACTTTCTGGCCCATGTTGACCGTAAGTAAACATTAAAATTTCCTTTTTATCTTGATGTAAATACGATCAAAATATTAAATGGTTTTATTTTCCTTGTTAATAGGCCGGTTGGAAGCTTTGGCCATTTGCTCACATTATTACATATGGTGTTGTACCCGTTGAACAAAGACTTTTGTGGGTGGATTGTGTTGAGCTCATTTGGGTCACTATACTTTCAACGTAAGTATCTCGCGCATATCAAATTACCGATTTTGCTTTAATTAAATTTGCTTAATTGAGACCAGTTCACTTGATTTTGTTTACAGTTTATCGAATGAGAAATCAGAAGCAAGGATTTTAGACGCACCAGCCGAACCCAATCAGATTTCATCTTTGGAATCTTCAGAGGTATGCTGACACAGAACGGAAGCACATTTAATTTACACACTTTTACGGGAAATATATTATATCAAATATCATTTGCTAGGCATACAAAAAGGTTCCCTGTATCAGGGATTGCTATTTTGACGGGTTTAACCAGATTTTCCACATTTTTATGTAGCAATACAAAATAAAATGTGACGCACATTATGTGCTAAGCAAATTCTTTTTGTAACAACCGATCATTACTTAATATTCTCTTGATCTTTCTTATTAACAGGAGTAGATACAAATAAAAAAGCAGAAGTGAATGAAAGCAACAGAGGGATTTCTCCGTTATTTGTCACTTAAAAATCTTTATTTGACACGGGGATGGTCGAAAACCTTTTCACTCAAGGTAATGCTCGTGAGTTGAAAGAGCCATCATCTAGATCATAATTATTATGTGTTATCACTGTATATCTTTTTGAGCAGATTTTTTCTCTCATATATTTGTACATCCTACTCTCTTGTTCTTCCACGTTTTTGACACGGAATTTAACTCGTTATATGTAAGTATATAACCATATTCAGTTTTCATGAAACACTGTAAACTTTACACTTTTAGCAATTTTTAACGTTTTATTCACACGACCCAACCTGTTTTTTGACTCGTGTTTCAAAATGGAACGTTCTGATATGAACATGTTTTGACCCTTTACCTGACCCGTCCATTTCATAACATTATGTTTTCCTCATGATAAATTTAAGATATTCAAATGGAGGTAAAGATTAATTAAACCAGATTGTATTCGATTAATTCTATAAACGAAATACAAACAAATATCTGAAATCTAAATAGCCATAGACATAACCGAGAGCCTACTAGGAGTTGGCCGGAAATCAAACCACCGCCACGTAAGTTTACGAGCAGGTGGTGTCAAAGCTCTCCTCACCATCTCTTTACTTCCACGCCGTCTCCTTGCCATCATCATCTTGCGGTGGCTATTCCTTTGAACCATTGCTGGCTGCATGATAACGGAATCTATAAGCAAATCTTGATACTTTTTGAACGAAAAAGGCAACCCTTTCATCGGCGAAAGCTGTTGAAGCCTCGTGGTTTCTTTCTTGATCATATTTGTGATTAGTTGAGAAAGAAAGGAATATGTGTTTTGAATTAAAAGAATTAACTTTTATATGTGAAGAAAGAGGTGAGTTAGTGGCATCTTATGATTGCTCAAAGACTTGTTCTTGGTTGGTTCTAAATAGTTTCAAATTTGACTTTGGCTTTGGCGTTGACTTTGACTTTGTAAAGGGAATACCAGACTTCATCTTTGTTCTAACTTGATATTTTCAATATTTTAGCATTTTAAGCCGGTAAATGTTCTTAATAGAAAAAACCATTTGCTGACTTTGTATATATGTATAATGACATCAAGACGTGACCATATATGGCGCGAAAAGTGAAAGCTTTGTGCATCTTTTTCACTAATGATTATGAGAGTGCAGGCGATAATTTCGTAAGTTCTGAGCTTTTAATGATGTCGACAATTTTTAATCTCCAAATTACTAAGAAAAATTATAAATTTGGACTTGTATTTCTTTTCTTATGCAATTCAATCGATAGCCTATTGGGCAAATTTTATGTATATTAACAAAACACAAAGTTTCCATATAAACTGGTCGAAGACTAAATGTACGTAATAAACTTTAAAGAGAGGACTTTAAACAATAAGTTTTGGAACGGCGGAATATTGAATAAAAACGCACACTAGCAAGAAGCTAGTTGTAAAAGGAATAAAAGATACAAAAACTAAGCATTAAGACGAGTATTGTAAGGGTCATCAGATCAATCACACTAGTCAAATGTAACGTTGCTATTCTATTCATGATACGATTCTAGGAGAATAGTTACCTTTATCTTCTAGGATGTCAGGTCTCGCCTTTTTTATGTGCGATATGGTTTCATTTCTAAAGCACACAAGGAACAATAACCTAGATTGGACCATCAAGTCTAGAAGTTTGCTCATCCTGGTTCTATCTTGGAGCAGATTCATGGAAATGGTGTCTCGGATATTTCTAAGTGATGGTGGGTTTAATTTCCACCAATTTGCAATTCATGACCAAAGATCTTCCGCGCAGTCTAAGAAAACATGTTCCTTCGTTTGTTGATCTTTGTGGCACATATGACATCTAGTTGAGTGAAGAGCGACTCCTATAGCACTGGGATTCACACGGGTTGGGAGACGTTTATTAACTTAAACCCATGTGTGAATACTTATTTTCCGTTTATTAGCTAAACCCCATGTGTGGATACTGATTTTTCCTGGAGCCAATTGTTCCATCAAACCCTGCCAATGGATGTTTTAAACAATCACCCCCAATTAGACTTGACATCCCATTCACATAGATGTATCACATCTATAGTGCAAGTCCATGAATCATTTTTCTCAACAAAAACCACATTCCGAATTAAACTTTAAACTCACATACGTGATTGTGTTTTGTCTTAATCCTTAATAGTTAATACGGGCCTTCGCCAAGTGCACATCGCATTGGACCTTCCATATAAATATTGGATCCGACCTTTTAACCTAATGTTTTGATTTAAATCAAGTCTGTATAATTAATCTTGAATAAGCCATATTTAGTGCCTCACCTCATACCATGAATGTGCCCAAAAATATCATCTCCTTCACCATTTCATATAAGCCTCGTAAATAACATTGGTAAGTCAATATTATATTTAGATAGCAACCTTTGAGTTTTATAATGTGTCTCCATGGTCCCTTTCTCAAATGATTATGGGTAGGTGGTTAGTCGAAACCATCTTACTTTCCGTGAATTGACCTGAGCAACTTGCGCAAAGTGTGTTCGGCTTAATTTTAAATATTCATTGTCATTTAGCTAACATCGTTGAGTTGTTAGCTAAAAGGTTACCATTTCTAAGGACATCATATATTTTTTTTGGAAAAGTGACCTTTTTTTCAAGCTATATGTGAGATTTTTCTTTCTTATATAGACCTTCCCCAAAAATAGTTATTTCTTAAGGCCTCTAGTTTAAAATGGTCCGTTAGCGGAGCTTGAAAAATAGAGAAATAGTAAGTACCAAGGTTATCTAGAACGGATTTCAATAGAGTTAATCGCCCAAAACTATATATTACTTTCAGCAACTAGTATATAAATTACAATAGAACGATGACAAATATGAAACGATTGTCTGCATTTACATAGGCAAAACCACTCTCCTACAACCTTCTGAGACAAAACCAAGCCAATATCTAGCATATGACACAACACACATCATCAGCTACAAACTCACCAATATAGGATTTTCCATCCATGAGTTAAAACTTGATCTATTATTTATCTTATTATCGACAGGAAGACCAAGGTAGGTGTAAAGTAATAAAGAAGCTTATTCAAAATAGTAAGTCGCCAAGCGGTTTCTCCCAAGGTATCCACTCCAACACCAAAGGACTTTAGACAATGAACTATGGGATGATCAATTTTATGGTTTCGGGTTATATCTTTTAGCCGATAAGTATTGAGGGTTTTTATATAAGAATCAAATCCATTAATTCAAAACATTAGATACTCTTTATTCGATATGTTCAACACATCAAGTGACACTCTCTCTTTTTTTATGTGTCATACCCATTCATTTAGATTCGTAATTACTTGAAAATGGAGATAATATCTTGTTATTGATATACGTTTTCACACATTTAAATAACCGCTATTAGGTTAAGATATTAGTTTTGTTGTAAATGGCATAAAGTGACGCCTATGCATTGTTGGAAATCAAGATTTTATATTAGTAATTGTACGTATTTATCAAATTATTAACATATTACAATACGTATACGTGTATTCATAACATACGTGTACGTATTGAACCAATAAGTATAATTCCTAAAAAAACAGACAATTTTATTGGGTAGTTGATGATTTCTTGTGGTATTGTTGTTAAAGGAGCTTCAAATCCTCCATTACAAAGAAAAATCAAAATCCATATTAACATTATACCAAAACAAACCACTAAATATACAAAATGTATTAAACTTAATTTGTCATGTTTACTTAGAAAGGAAAGACATTCAATTAGTGTGATTTAATTTATGTGGTGTTAAGATAATGAGTTCTTATAATGATGGTCCCACTAAGTATCAATTAAAAATAAAATTAAATTAAATAAAAACGAGTGGATTGCAAACATTTGATTAATACATTTTATGAGCTTTTATATTAATTAAAAAGAGATTTAAAAGGAAACAATTTTAGAATTAAAAAGAGACCAAGTATAAAATAGATTGTTCTAAAATGAATAAACAAATTTTTATTTAATTAGTAGAATGTAGCAAAAAATAATCATTCAAGTGAAATAGTGAAGTGACACTCGTCCCTTAATTTTACTAATTAATTAAATTTATTTAATATATATTTATTGTTTCTTTTGGCCCAAGATAACATTAAATTTACTAATTAATGTGATTATGAAAGGATTAGGTGATTAGAGATTAAGTTAGATAGAATATAAATTAATTAATTGTTAAATATTTGAAAGGTTGGTGTAAAAGATACTATGACATACTTTAAGTATATTTTTTCTTTCTTTTTAATAAAATTGTTAATTCTTTAACACCCTTTTGCTTTTTCTTTGAGAATTGATAGTGATCGAGTAGAACATATACATACACATATATATTTATATCTATTGTTCATAACCTTTCATCTTTCCATTTCCTTTTACAGAAAACTTTCACCTTCACCTTTCAATTAAATTACTCATTAAAGGGTAAATAAACATGTAAAAAAAGATTTTAAAAAGCATTCATCTTTTAAGCATCAATTCGGCCGAGATATATCTTTATCAGCCTTTTTGTGCGTTATCAAATTGCTAGTTTTGATACGAAGATTGATTGTTAACCTAATGTCGATATTGAGACTTTTTATTTGACATAAGAAGCTAATATAACCGAATTATAGTGTAATTAGAAGCTTTTTATATTAATGGTAACGAGAGAAGCCAGCACGAAAAGTATTTTAGTGATATCATTAATACAAAACAATACATGTTCATATAATTAAAAAGAAACCCTAATCTTGAACTATATAATGCTCAATAAACTTTGAAATTTTAATGATTAAATTCAACAAGAAATGGTGATGATGATTATAAAAACCATTTTTAATATAAAACAACTTAAGTAGTTGAATATAATGAATCAATGATATGATAACAAGATTAAAGAAAATAATCAAAAAATAAATCACATTCACATATATGGTAATGATGATTTTTCGAATAAAAAGGTGTTTGTGACCATCAACATTTAGAGTTGTATAATTATTAATATAGAGACGTTACATCATTTTGTGCATAATGTAAAAGATTAAGCACCCATAAAATAAAAAGATATGATCATATTTTACCGATTAGGGTTTTTATAGTAATGGAAAGGAAAAAAGAACCAAAAGAAAAAGATGTAAGCTTTAAATTTTAAGAAAAGTTCTTAGAAACCATACTTTTTTCGTCGAATAAAATCATGACCGAACAATAAATTTCACATGATCGACGTGGATATATGGATTAAGCCGATCTTCGGACACCCAAAGAAAATTAAAGAAAAAGTTAAAATTAAAACTAGTTTGATTAAAAAATAAAAAACGAGATGCAACCAAAACAAGTCAATATATCTAATCAAATAGACAAATTAAAGGGCTAGTTAATATCATGATTTATTCTATACATGCATGATAATTAATAATAAAAAGTATGTTTTCTATTTAATAAATTATCTGCATCTCTCTACATAGCAAAACAGACCATCTCACTATTGATATGTAAGTTGTATCTAACTTACATATAACTTATATGTATTATATATTTCATGTATATACAAGCTATATATAAATATTTTTAAATAAGATCAACAAGTATATAACTTAAGTTGTTTTCATTTTCATACGGGCTTCAACAAAACTGATTTACGAGTACCAGTTCATGCCAGATAACTGGTAGGGTTGTCGATAAACGCCATCACCAATCGAGCCTAATATTGCTTGTTGGTGCATTTGTGATGTTTGTGGGAACTGGCCAAGTAGACTAGCAATCGAGCCACCATTTTCTTCTGTGCTACGTGACACCATAACACTACCCTCACTATTGTTATCCGCAAGAAACCTCTTGGTGTATAGTGAATTACTAGTATGACCGTCTTCGTTCCAGAACAAAGTAGGAAGGGATCTTTTAACAGGAAGGAGATTTGAGGTTGTGACGTTGTTGTTTGAGTTTAACATGGTATCGAATACAACGTTGTTGTGATCGTGATTCTCGAGCATTGCATTGAACCCGGATAATGGTCTAGTGACACCAAGTGATATAGATGGTGGTATTGATGCTAGCATCCCAGTCATGTTGTGATCGTTCCCATCGCTATCCACGGGCCTTTGCATATTGTTTTTCTTGTAGATTCGACATAACACCCAATCATCCAACTAAAACAAAAAACTAAAATCATCAACATCATGATTCATGTCTCGAATACTTATTAAATCTGTTTAATTATGTGCGTAATTTTTTTTATTACTATTTATAAATAAAATAAGCAGTTTTACAATAAAACTGCTTATTTCAAAAAACAATAAGCAGAACATGAGTTATCGAGTTTAAGTTTAAAAAATTACCCTTAGCGAAGCTTTTTTATTTGTGGGATCACATCCAGGTGGTTTCGAGATCGTTTTATTATCAGCTAGACGATATTCATGCATGATCCAATTAGTTTTCGCCCCTTTCGGAGGCTTCCCCCCATAAAACACAAGCGCTTTCTTCACACCAACTTTCTGACTTCCGCCAGACGTCAACACCGGCTTGTCAGTTCCAGTAGCCTTCCAATAACCCGAAGTCGCTGCCCTATTCGGCCTTGCTCCGTTTGGATACTTTCGATCCCTCGGGCTAAAGAAATACCACTCTTGTTCACCAAACGTCGCCTTAGCTACATATCACATAGAAAACATAAAATAAAAAACACCATAAAACTAATCACAACAATAAATTATGTAACCTTTTATTATATCTTAATTTACGGGTTCCATAAAAAGGTATGTTGTTCTGGATCCGTCACTGCATGACTATTTATATAAATATACCAGGAAGTTCCCATGGATCAAACTTATAGAGATCGACTTCTGCGATGATGGCAATGGGCAAAGGAGCCGAGTCTGCCTTCTTCTTAAGGTAATGAACAACGAGTTCTTCGTCGGTTGGATGAAACCGAAAGCCCGGAGGTAACTGAGGTTGTTTTGAACCAGTTGATGAATCCGTACTCCCCATGTTTATATTAATCTAACACGATTCCACCACCTTATTATATAATTAATGAATTAATTCTATAGAATTAATCAAAGAAAAGCATAAGCATATTGGAGAAAGAGAGAGAAAGAAAAGGAGAATATTAGTTGAAGAAATATTTACATAAGGTTATCTTTATATGGGTATACGGACCATGGTATTAACATGGGTTAACCGTATATAACCATTGTATTTTGCTTAAAATAAAATTAAAAATTGTGTTTCGATAACCACATCCTCATACGCTGTGGTTTATACGTCAGGAAATGCATTAAAATCTTGTAATTCTTAAATTTTTTGAAAATGATATCTCAAATGCAGGGGATGGTTCTTGATATATACAACTAGGCAATGCATAATTTTGTTAATTAACCACGGCCTAAAACACTGTTATCATCAAAACTCTTAAAAAGTATATGTTTGAGTTGGTAGTATTTGACATCACTATTTTTATATCACTAACAAAGTCATAAATATAAATTAAAGTTGAGTTATTGTCTCGTTATAAACTAAAAGTTTATAATTAAGTTATTATTATATTATATTTTATCATAGAATTTAACATAATGATATGGTATGTGAGTTTATACAATGATCTAGAGAACAATGAAAGTTATCATGTATTTTAAATAATTTGTCTTTCTAAAAAATTAAGTTATTACTAATAAAGTGTCAAGTATGTCTAAGTTCAACTAACACAAAGTCACAAACAATTTGATTGTATTTATAGAAATTAAATAGTTATTGGTTTGAGTTATAATTAAATATTAATTATTATTTAAGAAAAGTAAGAAGCAAATACTTAAGCAACCATGATTTTCAATTTAATGTTAGATAATTTTCTTGATTACGACCATGCGGACAAAATTTAGTTTGAAAATTTACAGAAAATGAAATAAACAAATAAAAATTATAAATATCAGATAAGATAAGATATTGACATTCATTAATGAATGACGAAATCATAATTATTCTAAGTTAAAATATTTCTTTAATTTATTTAACTTTCAAGCATGCTGTTATAAAATTTTCTGGATAAAATTTAATATATTACTCATTAAAAATGAAATAGTTTATACTATATCCAAAGTCTAGTGAAATTAATAATATTCAAATATATGTAAATTTATCATAGATAACATTTGAATGAAAGGTTGCTTTCATAATTAATGTATGTGACATGTGAATTCGCACTAATGGTGTTATTATGATTTAATTAATTATTTAAAAAAGAAAATCATATAAGGTGTAAATTGCTTTAGGTGTTGTTAACTTATTATGTAGTTGAAATTTTTCCTTAAAAACCAGCTTAGAGAGTATTAAAAATTGAAAGTTACTTACAAAAGTTGTATATAATATAATAAGAAAAACATTATGAGGATGTATATATATCTCTTTTTCTTTTTAACAATTTTTATTCTTAAAAAGCATTACTAAAAGATTAGTACCAAAACTATATCTTAACTTAAAACTTAATTTAATAAAACAAAAGAAAAATGTTTTACAAACAAATGATTAATTATTAAAATAATTATTTTAATATCTTTCTTAAATCATTATTATTGGTTATTAAACAAATACAAAGGTTAGCTAGTTTTAGAGCGTCATGATATTCTTATACAGGATATCATATGCGAACATTGTTAGATAACAAATTAGGTGACAAGGATTCTTTCTTAGACCATTTACATTTTACTTTAAACCCCCACACATCTTGAGTAGCATGAATATGTGTAATTTCATTCTTTTAATTATTTATAAAATGATCTAATAGTAACACGTCAATCAGTTTATAAGATACCATTTACTATCTTTTATTTGATTACTCTAATTGAACAAAAAAATAATTATTATAAAAACACCCACTATAATATTTGTATATAATTTATAAAAGAAAAAGAAAAAGAGAAAAAGGGCACAATGGTAACTCCCAAGAGATTGTGGGTGGCAGGAGATTAGGTGACGAGTGAAACTAAAAGTAAAACTAAAAGTGAGACTGTTTGGGTTTTGAAAAGTATAGATGAAGTTATAAAATCTTTAAAGTGTGTGTTTTTAATTAAGTGAATAGATAGGGTGAAGTAAGTTTATCATTCGACTTAAAACTTCGAAAGTCTTTAGTAAAGATTTTAACTCGGGTGAACAAGTTACTTCATCAAAGTTAATTGAAGTTCACCGGAGTTGAATTTAAACTGAAGATTAAGTTAGTCAACACAAGTCAATAGTGAAGATTATAACTGTGATGATGAAGACTCTACTTTCGAGTTAAAGTAAACAACTCAAGAGTTAAAATTAAGATGAAGACTTGGTTGTTTTTAGTGGAACTCGTGTGTAATGATATCTATAAATATAATGATGTGTGGAAATAGTCATTTGTCGATTGATCAGGTCATTTTGGACCAGAGCTTATTTGTGTAAACATTTTATAACGATTTTTTCCATCAAAATCGTTTTATCAATGATATCATCACAGTCTATTTCAATTATCAAGTTCTCAATTCTTATAGCTTAGATTCACTCAAATTGAGAGATTTCGCATCTCAGGTTAATAATTTAATTCAACGAATTGAATGTTGTCCGGGTTAAAAATATCTTGTTAGAGGCAAATAAGAAGATGACACGTGTGTTAGTAATACAACACGATGGGACCTAGCTGGAGGAACATTAGGCAGCAAAAGGTCAGGTGTAAAGAAAAAAAATGTCAAATCGTCGATTAAGGGGTTTGAAAACTTATGTCACACTTTTAATATGCCAATGGCATAAAAAAAAACATCATATTCAAAAATAAATCAAAAAAACATTTGGTTAGGGTTTTATGCGACATTTTTTAATGTCAATTTCCTATCATCTCTAATCTTAATCATGTTTTTATATACCCATTATTCCAAAAAACCATTAAGATGTTTGGGAAAAGATAGAATATATGTCGGGTGTTCAAAGATATGCATTCGGTAGAATAAGAGCTGTTAAACAGTATGTTTCGTGCATTTTAATTCAAAACGAATAATTAAGTGATGAACATTGAGATTTTCAAAAGTAATCATTTTGTTTGATTTCATTCTACTTCAACTCTTTTTGTATCTTTTTCGAAAGAAAATATATATACTAGACTGAACGAGAATTGTCCTCGTACTTTAGTAGCGCAAATGGCGGAATATGAGCACATAATAGTATATCATATTTCATTGGTTTGATGTAGTAGAATAAAAGATTTAACCACTTTCGTCCAAAACCCCATAGTCACATGTAGTCAAATTTTAGTTTAGCGATAGAACATCATTTCTCAAAACGATGTCGTTTGACAAAAATTAAAAAAATGGTTCATACTAGTACCAGCACCATACCAAAATCGACTTTTCCATAAATGGTATCCAGAGTCGATTTAACCATAAAGTGATAAAGTCATCGCTTTAGGCATCATATTTTCGAAGACTCCAATTTTTTTTATATATACATATGAATATGAATAATATTAAGAGTGTCGATAACAACCTATATGATTTTAGATATCAAGTTATTAAATGTATAAGAAATTTGTACATTAATCAAGAAAGAGGTAATTTCGAAAATACACAAAATCGGTATTTGTGAATGCAACATGTCTTAATGTATTAAACACATCTTTGAGTGTGGTTGTTATAATTTTCCTTGTAGTAATAATTATTATTTAAATATAGAAAGCAATATTTGTGTGATTTTTCTATAACAAATTTAATGTAAGGTGCTGTTCTTTTCAATCAAAGGTTTTTTCTCTGAATCTGAATATCAGCTCTGAATAATAAGAGGTGGTCCAAAACTCTGAATCTGAATCAATATACTATGTTCTTTTTTCCTTCGTAACATCTGTTTTACTATATTAGTACTAAACTGTTTCATTTATAAACCGTTTTAAATAAAAACATTCATAAAAATGTTCAAACATAGTGGCAACATTTTTCAAATAAAGATAATATTCAAACAACATTTTCAACATTTTTGCATTAATTGTGTCGCAAGTTGATCTCGACAATTGATCATATATTGTTGATCTGTTGTATTTCCATGTGGTTGAACCTCGTCCTCATCGTACTCGTCCCCATCTTGTACATTCTCGTTAACATGTACTTCACCTCGATCATATTCAGAGAAAAAATCATCACTTAATCCTTCTTTTCGTATAAAATTATGAATAGCAAAGCATGCAATAGTAATATCTCTTTGTTTCACCAAAGAATACGGAGTCATTCTCTTCAAGATGGGAAAAC
Organism: Senecio squalidus; assembly: GCA_910822075.1. NCBI lineage: Eukaryota > Viridiplantae > Streptophyta > Magnoliopsida > Asterales > Asteraceae > Senecio > Senecio squalidus. Next base: position 62,012,836 of record CAJVGC010000065.1, read on the forward strand.
GTGCTTTCAAAACACCAAAAGCACGCTCAATCACGTTTCTAAGTTTAGCATGAGCGTGATTGAACAAATTAATAAACTAATTGTCTAACATCAATTTCAAGATATAAAAATAATTAACAAAGAAAAGTTCACATAAAAGTCAATGTAATAGTAGGAGTTTATATGCAATCGAAAACAAATAAATATTAAAAAAAAAATATATCACCTAAATCTAACAAACAATCATCAATATCAATTTATATAACGAAATCAAGTGACAAACCATTGAAAAAAAAATCAAAAATTACTTGAATTTAAGGATGGAAAACTTACTGGTGAAGAGAAAGAGGTAATCAGAGGTAAAAAGAGGATTTTTATGTAGGGTTGTATCAGAGGTAAAAAGAGGTTTTTTATCTCTGGTTGAAAAAAAAAAAAGAACAACAAGTAAGAAGCTATTCAGACTTTTTTTTCAAAAAAGAACAGCACCTAAGTTTCCATTTTATAAAAATAAAACCCAAAAATCATCCTCTTATACAATCCCACTTAATTTTTGGGCTCGTTTTAATTCACAATTTCGATCATTCCATCATATTCATTATGTTCATCCAACTATCCAAGAAGTTTTAAAGATATAAATTGTTCTTTTTTTCGCGTTAAACACACGTTGAAGGCCCCATTTTGACGCCTCGTAAAGTTAGTCAATTATAAATTACTGATATCCTTTATGAATGCTATAGTTCATATAGTGTTACCGATCACGTTAAATCAATATCACATAAGTATAATAATGACAAGCATAAATGGGGATATATGGTTAGTAAAATATGATCAGATATAACCACATCAGTAGTTACCAACAGTTAAGTGTTAGAAACACTCGCTAGAGACCTTCAACGGGTAACACCTTACACGTTCAGTGGGTAAACCTTCATCGAATAACCTTCAATTACACATTCAGTGATTACCTTCAATGGTAACCAAAGAAGCTCAAATGCTTTTTTGAACATAGTCAATTAGTTAATACTTTCTTTTGATAAGGATAAAGATAATCGTCAAATAGTGTTCCTTTATATGATGTTCTTCTAAGTCACCTATAGATGACTTGAGAATATAATCGTCAAGTGTTCCTTTATTTATTCTTGCTATCCGAATTGAAATGACGAGACAATTTTATACTTTCTTTTCATAAGGATAAAGATAGAAGATAGGTGTTCAAGTCAAATTTTGCGAACTTGTATGTGTTTAGAGAGATGGTCAAACGAATTATCTCGAAGAAGAAGTGAAGAAATACACAAAGAAAACAAAAAAGGTGTCTAGAAAATATGATACTAAGAACTGCATCAATGCTTGTATCGAAAGTACTAATTTTAGAACACCCAACTGGCTAATGTAACGAGGTTATAATTGCCTAAATCGTTCATTCTTGAGATATGTGAAAATGGTAGTTTAAGTAAAAACAAAATGTATCGATTCCAATAAGACATCCTCAAAAGAAATATATATTTCCCTTCTTCAAACGATTTCATTTTAACTTGAAAGTCAATTTCATGAAAACTTACGCACTTCCTAGTTCGACGCATTTGTTTAGAATAAAACTCGAACCGTCTATGTTAATAAAAGAGACACATTTCATATACACAACTCGATAAGACAACCTCAATAACTAGAGTATTAATTTTAGAACACCTAACTGGCTAATGTAACGAGGTTTCAATTTTGAAAGGAAAAAAAAATTGTAATATGTTGTTCCTTACACATGTTTGAAGGAATTTTTTTATAAAAAATTTTCATACAATTTTCATTCAAACTTTTCTTCAATTGGGACTCATAGAATTAAGCTAGATCTGCATCATGTTGCATTTTATTTTGATTGTTTAATACAATATTTGCTCGGTCTACTATGATTTATAAATAGTAACTATATTGATAATTTGATATTTGTTAATATGAGCTGTAAAATACAAAATGATAAATGCATGAACCTAAAATGTTTACTTTTTAAACTATCGATCATAAACTAGGAATCAACTTAAAGTACATGCCATTTCTATATGGTTTTTTCCCCCTAAATTAACCTTTAATAAAGATAATTAAGCTTACCTAACATATCATCAATATTAATGATTGATTAACTATGGGATGAGGTATCACAATCTTAAAACAGTTTGTGAAACCTTTAATCAGCTACACTCACTATCAGTGATGAAGCTAAGGATTAGCTAATTCTATAGGTTGAAAATACTTCTAACATTTTCTGCAAACTAGTTTCTCTCACTACAAATAAACTAGTGTCGAGTGAAATTTTTTATTACATTCGAGTTTTATTTGCATGATCGTATCAAATAAATAGTAGATTCATGTAGTTTTATCGATACGGTTTCTGATGATCAAGACTTGATATTGTTAATTGGGCATGAAACTTTTGAAGGAACCATGGTTAGGGGAGTTTGTTTAGTGACTTTGGAGACTTGTTGAACTAAAAAAAATGCATTTTGGAACTCAACGCTACACATCAGGATATCAGGGCTACGCAGTCAGAAGCCAAACAACAAGATGGAAGCCTTCGGAGGCTTGACTGCGGCGCAGTCAAGACAACCGCGGCACAGTTGTTGCACTTAGTGGATATGGAACCTTCCCGCAGCGACGCACAAGAAACCATTGCGGCGCAGTGGACCAGTTTCGGGCCAAAACCGATTTTTGGAGTTTCCTTTTTACGTTTTAGGGTTTAGTTTCTTTTCCTATATAAGTAAACGTTTTGTTTCAGTGTAAGACAACTTATGAACGAATTTTAATAAGGTTTTATCTTTTTTCTTTGAATTGTTGCTTCAATTCATCTTTGTTTCAATATTAAGTCGTGTTATTTAGTTTGATTCGATAACAAATCAATAGGTCTTGATTGTGTTATCTTTCGTTGATTGAATTATAGGTCTAATTCAATTAACATACTATCCATTTCTTGTTTTCATATCAATTTGAATCATAACTGCCAATTAATTCGATTTTCCGCTACAAATACGTATAACTTATAGAAAACTTAGATATGAGCTATGGCGTTATTGAAATATATAAATAAAGTGTTAATCCGTATTAAGGTTGCGTTTTTAAGTTATATTACACCACAACGAAAAATGTACAATTTTTATGTATGTATAAATTTGTCTTTATCAAAAAGAACTTGTTAAATTACTTGGACGACGTATTCCATGTATGAATATTCTTGCAATTGCCGGATAGGTTAAAATCTCATTATAGACGTTGTTTAACATTTTAATGGTTTAATTGTTAAAAAATAGTAATTAAGAAATAAGTTGGTTCTTTTTTTTTCTCACCATGTTTATTAGAGAGATTAATTAAGAATGTTAAAAATAAATTTCTTAGGCTATTTAACATATTTAAATAGGGAACATGTAAACGGATAAATGAAGCAATTTTTCATTTTCGGAATATAAGAGGAGTACAAGTCTTTAATTTAGATGTACACGCCCTAACCACATTATATATTTTAGTTTCTGGATGCTTTTCTCTACCACCCAAAATATTTACCTATTGATGCTTGAATCTGGAACATTTATGACGACGACATCAGAAATCTTTACCACTAGGCCATATCAAAAATGTATATTCTAAATGAATAAACAAATAAGTTTTTCCTTATTTAGGTTATTCGAAAATTAAAATAAACGAGTCTTTGACTCATATATTCGTAGCTATCACTCTGCTTTCAAATCAACTCTCAAGACTATCTCAAGATATTTTTGTAGAAAGGTCACCTCTATATAATCTACATATCAACATGTGTCTTTCTGTAGAAAAAAGAAAAACATATCAACATGTATAGATTAGTAACGAAGGTCGTGGCGAAAATTGAATCTTTGGTCACAAAGTAACAAAAAGGCATTTTACTCTTGTTGATTACATCAACATCGTCATTCAAATACAATTTTAAGTATAGAAATTTTAAGACACAATCAAACACAAGTTAAGTGGCTTATGTAAATTATTATATAATCCAAAGATTATCATGTAAGTCTTAATTTAAACTATATTGACATAAGAGTTAACTATTACTTAATATCTTTCTAGTAATGACAAAAATTTTATTTCTTTCTTGTATATGTTTTTTGGGTCTAGTTATGCCCACCCTCCCTAAATGGCTATATCAACCCCCCCTAACTATTTTTGTCCCATCTATGACACAATGTGTCATAGATGTGACACTTTTTTGTTTTTTTGTCTTTTCTTTTATCTTTTTGTTTTCGTTTTTTTTTTTAATTTTTTTAAATATCGTAAAAATAACAAAATTACATATAATTTAACAAAAAAATAAATTGTGTATTAAAATGCAACATTCATATTCTATTATTCACATATTCGGTATAATAAAAAACAATACATATTTGTGTAAAAATCCGTATTAAGATTTATAGCTTGCAACAAATCTTATCGAATTTGTAACCACCTTTTTATTAAACATTTTTATAACCTAAATATTAATATTAATTAAAATATTTTTATAAAAACATTTTTATATCCTAAATACTATTTTTATAAAAACATTTTTATTAAACATCTTTATATCCTAAATATTAATATTAATTAAAATATTTTAATAAAATCATTTTTATATCCTAAATAATTGTAGTTAATACTCATATAGGGTATTATTTAATACAAAACCATGATTCAGTCCCTGATTGTTTGCAATATAAACATGCTTTACTACTTTTATTATATATGAATAACCGTTATGTATTTTAATAATCATCTCATACATCGACAAAAGTTTAATAAATTACTAGATTATTGTCCCGCGATAGCGCGCACAAATGTAAAGTTTGAGTCGTAAATTTTTGTTTATGTAGATTTTAAGTTATTATGAGAAGATAATTTCATATGTATAATAACGTACATACGTTTACGTGTATACATATGTTGCTTATAGTTAAAATAATATATATACTTTTACGTTTATACATATGTTTTGATATTTTTATGAGGAGATTTTAGAATAGCAATATGGTTAATCATAGTCTAAATTGAGCGATTTATAAATAACATAAACATATGTTTTTTTTATAATTTCAATGGATATGTAAATAAAAGAGAAAATGTAATTATGTATTGTAATTGAGTGATTTATAAGTAAAATAAACATACGTTTTTTTTATTTAAGTGAATATGTAAATGAAAGAGAAAATGTTATTATGTATTGTAAAAGGGTGTAAAATAGAAATGTGGTCAAAATTTCGAAAAGATTTGTTGCAAGCTATAAATCTTAATACGTATTTTACACAAATATGTATTGTTTTTTATTATACCGAATATGTGAATAATATAATACGAATGTTGTATTTTAATACACAATTTATTTTTTTGTTAAATGTATAATTTTTGTTATTTTACGATACTTGAAAAAAAAAAAAAAAATCGTCGACAAAAAAGACAAAAAGACAAAAAAACGTCACATCTATGACACATATGTGTCATAGATGGGACACAAGTGACCTATGAATATGACAAGATAGGAAGGGTGTGGGGTAGGGGGGGTTGGCATAACAACACCCATGTTTTTTAGGTGGCTCATTCTTAGAGCACCCCCCCTGGCCCACATGGGTCCCACCACACCCACCCTACACATGGGGCCCACCACCTTATTTTGTTTTAATTTTTTTTTTTTTTTTTTAAGTTTGGTTTTGTTTTATTTTTTATTTTGTATTTTACCAAACACATACCTTTTGTCTTTTCTTTTTTTCAATTAAATAAAAATTTTAAATAAACTATCTTTTCTATTTATTAATAACTTCATTTTTTTAAATTACTCCAACTAAATAATACAAGACAAGTAATTAACAATAACAAATAATTTTATATTATCTCTAGTAAAAAACATTAGCAAACGAAGATTTATAATTGGGACGCCTAAGGTGAAGGTACAAATCTTGTTGATTCTTATACGGCCGTTCCCATTCGGCATCATATTTATATGTATTCCATTGCGGATGCGTCGGAGGTACCGGATAATATCCTTGCAAATCCACTTTTACAAAGTGATTTCCATTTACTCGAGCAATTACACATATATAATGTTGTTGTGACTCGGGTGGACTGGACCAGAGCGGTAAACACGTCGTATCTCCCATATTGCTCAAAAACAGCAAGACCACATTGTACCTTGAAGCAATTAGAAAACCCATTATCGGCAAAATCATCCAATACTTTTGAATTGCAGTAGTATTTGGTGGAATATCTATTGCTTCATAAATTTTTAGCAATTCAACTTCTCCAAACATAGTAGCATATGTTGCTTGGTGCATTCTTATCTCTTCTAGCAACTCCCTTCTAATTTGCGGCCAACATTTTTCATTAAGACCGAGACATGAAGCTACCGAACTAAATCCGCAATTCCCATCAGCGAGCACATTATGAATGTTCGTTACGTACGGTTGAAACCAAACTGGAATTTGATCCAATAATGGATCTGAGAAAAATGTTCGGTGTACATAAGAACTATGTCTGGCAGGTTCTTGGTTCAAGTCCGGTTTTTCGAAACCATCACTACTTGATATGTTAGAATAACTACGCCTGGGAGGATCTTGAGGCGGCGTGTGAAATTGTTTCGCCTTTTGTTTTTGTACCTTCACACTTGGACGTCCACGAGTATTATTGTGAACAGCGGGTTCTTGAATCTGAGATATCATTTCCAACTCAGGGTCACAATCATAATTTCCATCTTGTGTCGGTATACATGATGAAAAATGAAGTATCTTCCAGAAAACGTCAATAGACTCTAGTGGAATAAACAGACCTGCATTTAAATAACTTGCAAGTTCGTGCGCACATGGTAACCCAAAACACGACCTCAACTGACAACCACAATTCTCATTTGTGAATTCAGGATCGTTGACGCGACCAAGCTCAGCGTAGATTTTTTTTATAGCACTATGGGAAACCCATCCCCACAATAGTTGGAAACTTGGATGGTCATATTTTGGCCATCTGAAAATTTTGCTTCGCTCTAAGCTTTCTTTGATTATATTAACTTGTGACCATACAACTTTATCTGTAATAGGCACAAATGTGTCTAATCTTGATTGCGAGGAACCCAACATTAATTTTACCTTAGCATGCTGACTCTCAACCCTATTAGTAGTTGAATTTCCAAAGTTAAGTGATTTATCATATCGCATTGGATATGCATGACCTTCCATATACATTATACGTTCATGATTATGAACTGAATTTTTCATCGTTATCGACCAAACACCATTTGTCTTTGAAAATTTTGCTACCATTTCAAATTTACAGCCAATTTTTTTGCATGGTTTACTTTTTTCAGGCGTTGATTTACTTCTGGATACCCCCCCACGCTCACACATAAATATAATTTTGGCCAAGTAACCATTTTTTGTTTTTGATCTTTTGATGATAATAACTTGACTATGAGAACGTGCTTCCTTTTTCAACCATTCACACAATTCTTCACGATTGTTGAACACCTGAAATTGAGAAGATATTTAGTTAGAATCTGCTAACAGAATATGATTTAGAGTACTATTATATGAAATATTTACCTTATCGGTGGAAAAATCAGACACACTTGACATATCTTTTTGTAAAAAGATATTTAGTTAGAATCTGATAAGGTTATGAATCGATATATAAGTTTTGAATGTTATGAAAAAATGATTCAATATAGGTTTGTTTATATAGGAAAAAATTTTCTCTTTAGTCGTATCAAATAATTTCTCATTTTGTCTAGTCGCGTCAAATAGTTTAAGCTTTTGCTTTAGTCAAGTCAAATTTCAGCTTTTGCTTTAGTCACGTCAAATAATTTCATTTTTTTGTTTAGTCGCGTCAAGTAATTTCAGCTTTTGCTTTAGTCACTTCAAATAATTTAAGCTTTTGCTTTAGTCAAGTCAAATTTCAGTTTTTGCTTTAGTCACGTCAAATAATTTCATTTTTTTGTTTAGTCGCGTCAAGTAATTTCAACTTTTGCTTTAGTCACTTCAAATAATTTCAGCTTTTCCTTTAGTCGCGTCAAATAATTTTAGTTTTTGTTTTCGTCATATAAATAAAATCAAGATAATTCTTTCACACATAACATTATTATCGACATAAAATAACACAATAATAAAAACCATAAATTTCAAAACCAAATACTCTGATATATTAAATGTTTAGATAACTTATAAAATAATAATAATAAAAATAATAATAATAATAATAAAATGAAAAAGAAAATAGAAAAAGAAAATAGAAAAAGGTGATGTGATGGAATGTTCTTGGGCCCCACCAAGGGGGGTGCTTGTATTGCCACCCTTTTTAGGTTCTTTAGTTGTAGGCCCTCCATCATGGTGACATAAGGTCAGTTCTAGATGAAAAAAAAAGGTCATAATTTTAGAAATAATTAAGTGGTAGAGTGAGATATATAATCAATCATATATAGCACCGAGGTGTACCAATAATGTAATATTTGGACAATAAAAATTTAGTCACTCGTCTTTTTTCTCTGATCCACCGATTAGAGTGACAAGATTTATCAAAAGATTGATCATGTAAAGATGTTTGTCCGGAAAGTAGAGAGTGATTCTCGTCAGAGAAAGAGAAACACAATAGAAGTACACGTTCTTGTGTTAGCTGTTTGTTTTCGCCTTCATGTCCTCGTGTTTTCATTTAGTATACCAGACAACTAAACAACAAGGACATGTCAAAGAGAAACAACCCTAGACCATATACTCGGCTTTTCAAAGAAGAACATAACTATTACTAAATAATTTATTTTCACCTACAACGAGAGGGAAAGCAGCGATGATGATCAACGACAAACAAACGTAAGTGTTCGATCAGTTGATGTAACTAGGGGAAACTTAAAAGATGGGGGAGGGATATGAATCTTAATTTTGCCTTCAATTTTCTAGATACCGAACAAGATAAAAAAGACAAAAGAACCAAGATTTGCGGCATAAGAAAAGAGAAAACCCACCACCTTTATCTATTATATGTAACAGAATCAGGCAAAGTCATAAATTGCATGTTCCTTAAACATGTGGATAAAACATGCATGTCAATAAATCTGTTTCACATACTTATAACTTATGTTACACGTAATCTCTTTAATAATAATCTGGCCAAACCCTTTTCATTTTCAATACTAGATTAATCATAACCCTAGAAAAATGTTCATTTTAACAAGCTAGATAAGATAGATATCAAATGTTTAATTTCAAATTAACAAGCTAGATAAAATAGATATCAACTTCTATTCGACCGAAACCCTTCATAGCGGTATTCGACTTTCGGTTTTCGAAAAAAGAAGGAAAGGGAAAAATTCCGTATTTATGTCGTAAAGTCATAAAGCTTTACGCCGTAAAGACTTAATCATTTACGCCGTAAAGGAGTTTCGATCATACTTGTTCGAACACCTAGCTGAGGTGTAGTTTGAGCATACCGTGAAAACAAGCAAGCTAGACAAAGGTTGTGGAAGAGCTAGACAATGGTTGTAATATCATAAACGTGTACTAGCATACATTCGGTTGCTAAAGAAGATGTCGCATACGTAACCGTGGAATAGATCTTACACTTAGATCAATCGCCTATTTGCTATTAATTCAAGACATAAAGGTATGCCTTTAATCCGATTTAATTATTTCTATGTGATCCTATTTTCCGCTGCCATATGACTCAAGTTATATAACTATAAATATGAGAAGCGATTAAATAGTTATAGTTCTATTTTTAATCATATAGTATAACTTTTATGTTAAATTTCTAGCTTTGGACCCAGATAGTATCAATTATAAAATTTTATAGCACCACAAGGTGTTCCATGTTTAAAAAATACATGCAAAGTTGATCTCAAAAACTGCTCATTTTGTTTGACCAAATGACGGTCTTCGTCTTTACATTTTTGCAAGTGTACGCAACACGCAAAATCAATGAGGGAAACCTCTTAAGCCATAGACAATATCAACACAAAAAGATTTCTACGAGACCCGTTAGAACTTTCAAAACTATAGAGACATGGTCGGTCCTGAGTTTTTCGATGCCCTCGACAAGATTGTAAACAAATAATACGCTATTTTTAAAGGTTTGGAAGCAAATCATTTATACGTCTCTTATAAACGAGGATTTCTACTTACCATATATAACCTAAATTGATGATTTTTGTGTTTTCTTAAAACAAAAACATCAAGAATAGGTTTGAGTGGTTGTAGTTAAAAACTGAAATTATGCCTAGTGTTGTATTATCTCAATAACATAATTATTTTTTACTTAAGCAAGATAGGTAACAACAAATATTTCATCAGATGACTATATCGTCACCTAAGATTGCATAATTTCGGAATGGAGTTACTACTCCTGGATAAACCAGTTCCGCCGCCAGCCACACAACAAAGTGATGGCTTAAAGGTAAAGAGTGGCCAGGAAGCCAGGTATCCCAAGGTCTGAACTTATAAACCACAACCCTCAAGGTATGGCTATTAACACTCAAAATTAAATAACATTCAAACAAAAGAATAAATTTTTGAAATTGAATTGGATAGTGAATTTAAAAATAAATAAACCGACCACTAAAAAGGATAGGGTTTAAGATTCGATTCTTTTATTCGTATGACTTTACGAGCTTCTAAATAAGTAATTTGCCTAAAAAAAAACATTGAAGCAAAAACTTATTGAGAAAACATTAGTTGTTAAATAGTATAGGTAGACTATCGATTATAATCCACTTTAAACCATGAATATATTTGAAATCAATAAAGGTATTTAGGTCTGTGATATGTGTTTGTATTTCCAATAGAGAGATGTGATTTAATGTATATATAAAAGATAGAGTTAATTACATAATTGGTCCCTGTGTTTGTTCCAATTTAACGGGTTCAGTCACTGGGTCACAAATCGTTCGGGTCCAGTCCCTGGGGCATATGTTTGGTTACACGTTTGGTCCCTCTTCCTAACGTTCGTTTATTTTGGTCGTTAAGTGAGTCGTGTGCTTCTCACGTGAGGGGTATTATAGACATTCTCTCTTTTACAGGGATCAGTTATGTACCTTAGGAATTTCATATTTAATTTGTTATTTTTTTTTTTGTAAATTCATAAACATCAAACAAAAATACCTAATTTCATCTCTCTCTCTCTCTCTCTCTCCAAACCACCGCCACCCTCCCTAACCACCGCCACCACAAAAAAGAAAAAAAAAACCACACACATATACATACATCTTTAAAAAACAAAAATTATTACTGTTAAAAAATTAATGAAAACCTGTAAATCGCAAAAAAAGAAAAAAAAAAAAAAAAAAATTTAGGCTCAGATCTGTTAACAAAAGGAAGAAGATGATGGATAATGAGCCATGGGTGCAATAATAAGAGGTTGCAATTTTACCCTCCTCCAATTTTGCCCGGCCAAGATACAAATTATCTCTCACTTTTTCCCAAACTTAGATCAAATTATCATCACTGCCTCTATATTTAAGGGGTGTTTGTTTTGCTTTTGATTATTTTAAATAATCAGTTTATGATATTGATTATGATTATGATGATAATGATGAAGCCTATAGGATTTTTTTGCGATTTCTTCACTCCTCTATACTGATGTATATATATGTGTGGTTTTTTTTTTCTCTTTTTGTGGTGGCGGTGGTTAGGGAGGGTGGCGATGGTTAGGGATGGTGGCGGTGGTTTGGAGTGAAAGAGGGAGAGAGAGATGAAATTAGGTATGTTTGTTTGATGTTTATGAATTTACAAAAGAAAAAAATAACAAATTAAATATGAAATTCCTAAGTTATATAACTGATCCTGTAAAAGAGAGAATGCCTATAATACCCCTCACGTGAGAAGCACATGACTCACTTAACGACCAAAATAAACGAACGTTAGGAAGAGGGACCAAACGTGTAACCAAACATATGCCCCAGGGACTGGACCCGAACGATTTGTGACCCAGGGACTGAACCCGTTAAATTGGAACAAACACAGGGACCAATTATGTAATTAACTCTAAAATATATTAAGGCTGAATAATGACAAAATGATATGATCGACATAACTATTTTCTCAAATATAAGGATTGCAAGTGTAAATTTTAGTAACTTTAAGGTACCAAAATAGAAGATACAAGAAAAATATTCATCTTCTTAACTTTTTCTCCATACTGCCCTCTTTGCATACATCACCATTAACAGATAACTGTTAGCTTTAATTTTTAATTTAGCTTAAATAAAAGGTTTATGATTATGTAAATCTTGGTTCCATCATCGAAAAACATCCATTTTGTTGCCTTAAACCATCTACAATTAAGTTTATAATACAGTAAAATTTAAAAATTGATGTCCCCTTTTCGAGTAATGTCCTGGGCGGTCGTCCTACCCCAGAACTATAAAGACGAAGATTGCAATTTGTTCAAACCATATTGACAATTTATTAAATTAACTCAAAAAATCAGGTAAAACTATTTAAAGTAGCGTACTATTCCAAATTTATTTGATTTTGAATACATACATGAACATATTACCACGAATTTTGGCGGTAACTTGAAGGGAAAATGACAACCATGAAAGGGAACAATGAAGATATGATCAAAAAAAACCCGAACCCTACTGACCCGATCCGACCCGAACCCGAGTAAGCATATTAGGGTCGGGTTAATTTGGGTTGTATTCAAGTTTCGGGTTGATTTGACCCGACCCAAGAAACCCGATTCTTTATAGGGTTGGGTTTCGGGTTACTTTTATCTCAGAATTCGGGTTTCGGGTGGACCCGTTTAACCCGATATATTGAATAAATAATTTTTTTTTTTAAATAATACCCACCTTGGCATATGATATATATAGACTAGAAGTATGAAAGAGTTTCATACATGAAGCGATGTGGGAAATTAAAATAAGGAAAACCAAAGGCATATGATATATATAGGCTAGAAGTATGAAAGAGTTTCATACCTTAAGCGATGTGGGACAACTAAAGTAGGAAAAATATATGAAGAGTTGTCCCACATCGCTTCAGCTATGAAACTCTTTCATACTTATAGCCTATATATATCATGTGCTTTGTTGAGTTCTATTCATCTTGAATTTTTTCAATATATTTGCTTTTTACATTTGCTATATGCAATATGTTTATTGTAGATTTTTTTCAACTTTTTTAATTGTTGTGTACCCGAACCCGAAATAACCCGACCCTTTTGGACCCGACCTGAAAATGACCCGAACCCTAAAACCCGAACCCTTATTAGGGTCGGGTTAGGGTTATAAAGTTTTAGTAAAAACCCGAATAAACCCAACCCGGAAGTTGCTTATTAGGACCGGGTTGATCCGAATAACACCCCTAATCAGAACCCTTAATTTAACTCTAAAGTATTTAATTAACTAATATAATTGTCAAGATAACTTAATAAAGTTAAATAATAATTAATCATAGCTAGCAAGATGCAATGCGTCATTCAATGAGTAGACCTTTAAATATACTAATTAGTGGCCCACTTCTGTTTAGCTCTAATCAGGTAATTAAGGGTAGTGTTGCTTTCATTGATGAGCTGTTAAATCTTGATCTAACTTTAAATTAAACTCGATACTTAATTCTCTTATTTTGAATATGAGGACGAGAAATCTTGGTCATTGGTCATTGTCTTAGGTTGTTTTCATTCCCGAATGATGAAATCAAGCGCTTATCGTGTAAAAAGTAGTTACGTATTTTTTATTTTTCGTTTCTTTAAAAGAAATGTTATATCATTTAAATATTTGTTTTTTTTATATACGGTGCATACACTTTGCAAAGAAATGTTATGTAACGGTTGTACAAGGTTTATAGGAACTTAATTTGATCGATATGCAAGACGCCAAGACCAATCAATCTAATTAAACTAAGTAATGACTATTTGCTTTCTATTGTTCCAAATGTAAATCATGAGAATATATAAGAGACACTTCTCGGCTTATTACATGGAAGTAAGAAAAAAATAAAACTTTCTTAAACTTTAATGAGGACTCACCGATTACGATAGCATGATGATGGGGATACATTGGAGGATTTATCTTGATCAAGATACGACCGCATCAAGATAACTTTCCAACGATCAACAATATTTTTGCACTGTTCAAAGAAATGGAGTTCCATCTCCGACATCTAGTAGAGTGAAGATAAAAATCTTTAATCAAAATCAACCCTTATTGGAAGCTTTTCGTTCCTTAACAACAAATATATTATTTATCTAAATCCGATGAAAAATGACATTATGAATTAATTGATCCCAAAATTTTGGTGAACATTTATCGTGAAGGATGGATTACAATTTCCTTTATGTTTATTACTACATATTATTCATCAAAAGTAAATTAACAAGCACAAAGATGAATTAACCGTTATTGAAAGCTTTTCTTTAACTATAACTTATTTTTTTTTTTATTATTATCATTACCTTTTATTTATTAACTTTTTAATTACACACGTATATCATAGTGCCAATTTTTTGAACCTTAATCCATCTAAAAAAAGATTTATTGTTATTTATAAAATTACAAGTTATTTATAAGCATATATTTTCAATCCGCTTGAAAAGCCTAACAACATATTATTAATCTTCTTCTTTTTTACTCTCTTTCTTTACTTTATAGTTAACTATTTCCGTCATAATTTTGTGTTGACCTACTAAAATCTCAACATATAGACATTGGAATTACGGTGTATTATTATTCTGTTATTAAAGAGTCGGTTATAGAAAGAGTTTCGTTAAACCACGTTGTGATTAAAAGTTTATTACATATAAAGAGCTTGTATCTACATAAACCAAATCTCAATATTTAAGAGACTTAGCTATGGTACGAATTAAAAACACGTTTAACCACAACATAACATTGATTTGCATAACTTTAAAAATAATTCAATAATAAACATATTTCCTTGGTATACATATTAATTTGTGAAAGTAAGACTATGTGGTCCGTGATGCCATCGTAATCAAATGATAAAATCACATATTAAAGTACAAATATATTCTTGCTTACCTAATTATAGGAAATATTTGAAAAAATGCCCAAAAAACGAAAATATATTTCTTTTTGGACCACATATATATTAATTAAATTATCAATTAGTTAGGGTAACTTTATAAAAAATATAAATTAATATAAAAAGTATTTTTTATTTTTATTTCATCTTTGTCTAATTTTGTACTTATGAATATGATTAGTAACTATATTACTTTATGAAAAATGACATCTCTGGTTTGTAATTAGTGCTTTTGTAAACATGGTTAGTGGGTAAAGAATAATACTTTGAGAAAGACAGTGGCTTTTCTTGATGTCGAAATTATGTTTAGTCATTTATAAGGAGACCAATAGAATTTAACATCATTATTTCTAAGAAGAATTAATAGAGATATTAGATATTTCTTCAATCTTTTTATTTGTTCGCCACTATTCAAAGTTTTATTTGATCGGTAAGTACTTGGTAGTCGAGGACCAAAGTTGCCGAAAATATCAACGGGCATAGATCAAGATTAAAATGGTAGGGAGTGACCTTAATTATCTCAGTGACTAGAAAAAGTTTCACATATGCAAAATGTTTTAGTGACACTTTTTTGGGTCAATAAACTGTTCTAAAGGATTTAGTGACACAGTTTTTTGGTCTTAAAGTTTTCAGAATACTTTAGTAACTGAAGTTCAGTCAGAATAGCTTTAAAGAAATTAATTAATTTTAAGCTAATATTTGAAATAATTAAAAAAAAATCTCACAGTATAAACAGAACATACTTTAATTGCTCAAATCATGTCCAAAGATAATATTCTTTTGTGATGAAAACAAAAAAAAACATTTCTAAATCAATAAATAGAAGCTTCATAGAATTATTTTGAAACAAAAACCTCAGACCAAAAAAACTTTTAAAAAAAGGTTGAAATTACAATTTTTTTTTTTTTTAAGGTTAAATAAAAGATTCAGCTACAACTTTTGTATTATTTAAATCCAGTTATTTCTATAAATAAATCTTTATCTTTAATATATAATAAAAGATAAGCCTTAAATTTTATATGACGAAGTAAGTTCCATTTAATAGGTTCACTTCTTTGATGTCAGTCGTTAGATCAAATTGATGATTTCATCAAAAACTTTTTCATTTTACACCCTCTTACAATACATAATTACATTATCTCTTTTCATTCCATCTCCACTAAAATAAAAAATATAATTCTAATATAGTTATAGAATCGTTTAATTTGAACTGTAATTTACGTTATTATTGTTCTAAAATCTCCTAATACAAAATATAAAAACATGAAGTGTATATGTTATTATAACTATAAACATCAGTATAACATTATTTTCTCATAATAGCTTAAAATCTACATAAACATAAAATTTACGATTTTATTTTATTTTTTTTCGTGTTATCGCGGGACAATAATCTAGTGGACAATTATAAAAGATTCAAGAGTTAATTATATAAAACGTTTCTAAAGATTACTTTAAATTAAAGATTTTGTCTTATATTTATAAAATTACCCTATTTGTCCACTTGGATAAACTAATTTTCGTCTTTATAATGGATGTACATTGAGATCACTGTTAAAATCATTATTAACTAGTTACATAATTCGTTTTTAAGATGAATGTACGTTAAAATTTAGAAAAGAAAAACGTAATTAATTTTCCCAAAATGGATTAATTGTGTAATTTTAAAAAGTCAATAGTGAAATTCATAATAATGACTCAAAGTTTAATAATGCTTACGAGTGAGGGTCAAAGTGGGCTGGAAGGCCCAATTCAACAACTAACACTTGTTTTAGTCTATTTTTTGAAAAACTAATGCGGTTACAATTGATAATTTTCGGCAAATGGGTTAAACGGGCTCAAATTAGATTGGGTTGGACCGGCCCACAAACATATTTCTCTGATCTGTTTTTGTGTTTGTTAAATACAGTTACAATTATAATGTAGAGTAATATTAATAGAGTATTGATAAACACAGTCCCTACGACGGTGACTAAACCATAAAGACATGCTTAAAAAACTTATAAGCCGTTAAAGTAGGGGATAAAAACCTCAAATGCCGGGGACGGTTTAGTCAAAGTAAAAGCAAATTATGCATGTCTTAATATTTTAACAACAACCTATAGGACTGTTGTTATCAAAACACATATCAATAAAGCTAAATTATAAAAACTTTATGCATTTATAGTTCGGGTGACTTTCAGCCATTTGAACCGTTCAACCCATTTGACTCTATTTCATTTTCGCTCAATCACTCCAAAGAATGTCAATATTGTAGAAAATAGGCACGAAAAGAATGAAAGATAACGTAACAGATGCAGCAAATCTATTCTTAGTTGAAGCACTGGCTTCTATAGGAACAAGCGCAAAAAAGAAAAACTAACACGAAAGTACCAAATTCAAGTAAGAAAACGCTTTGTTGCATTGCTTACTCTATTTTTAGTAAGGCAGGAATCATTATCCTAAAACCTAAGAGGCTTACTAAATATACACATTTAACAAAGTAAAAGGAGATAGCAACATTGAAATAAATAACAATTAGGGTCAGAAGCGAAATCTACTTTGAGCCCGTAACTAGCAATACGGGCTCAAAGATCTTTAATTATTGCATAAAGGGAAAACTTATGACGAAAAACAAATTACCATACTAAAAGATCTTTAATTATTTATATTGTTTGTCGTTTCGTAACTAGCAATATATAAAGATCCCTACAAAAGAATAGCAATACTTTTAATCTCCAAACATAAACTCCATAAATGATAAACATTGTAAACTAACTGTATATGCTTACATGACAGCGTCTTATGATTTTGGGTATTGGACAATCAACTGAAATAAAATCCGAAGCTTATGGTTCACATTATTGTTTCTCAAGGATCACGATGGGCGTTGTAAATTGGAAGTTCGCTACTCTGTCTTGGGGTATGTGTTTTGGGTGATGTTGTTTCCGAGTGCAGGGGATAAACCACGGAAATTTACCATTCTTTTTAAAATTGTACAAAGCGCGGATTGGATTAATAAAACAGCAAAAAAGAAAGAAAAAAAAAACAAACATAAATATCAAACCCATCTGTTGTATTACTAACAATCTTAAACTCAACATTTGTATCAAAACAAATCACCATATGTGATCGTATCTGAAATGTTTCCATCCTAATACATATAAGATGCCAACTCTAAGAACGAAACCAGTAAAAGAATAGAATTCCAACTCAAAAAAATCACTCAGTTCTATCATCCTGTAATTTAAAAATATAAAGACAACCTACTTTTTAATCACCCCGACTCTCATTAGAGCCAAATAAGCTATAGCCCGATAAAATACCAACATTATGACTAGAGCAACAAGGGAGATCAATTGCCCGTCAAGTCCAATACTCTTAATAGCCGGATAATCCGCAATCAAACATTTTTGGTTACCACATTGATAGGTCTGGTCCTTTTCATATTGTGATCCTATCAAAAGCTTGTAGGTATAAAGACTGACCGATACATATTTGATCCAAGATATGAAAGCGGGAACATGTTGAACGTAGTATCCACCTGCTAATGTGAAGGATAACATGAGCACAGATCCTAGAACTGTGGCTGATTTGAGGTCCATGACGAGTGCACCTAACGCAAGTCCTAGCCCTTGTGCGACCAAAACACTCAAGAGAAGTGCGAACAAAGCGTAAAAGAAACTTCCTGCCTCGGGTTTTAACCCAGCCATCCAGTAGGTTATGATGCAAAACATTGTGGGAAGAACTAGTTCCATTGGAAGATCTCCAATTGTTCTTGACATGAAATAAGATGAAAGTCGGTACATTCCTGAAGATCTTTCTTTAGCAAGCATCTCGCGTTCTTGAGGGAATGTAAATATCGCTTGAAATAAAGGAAAAAATCCCCAGAATCCAGTGTAGAAGAACAACAATCCGGACTGCATAGTTTGTAATTCAAGAAATCATCAAAATAAATTCCAGAATCCGCACCAACAACGTTTATCTACTAATTGCGTTCTAAAATAAGCAATTTCGAATTATCAGCGTAAAACTGCTTATTTCACTAAAAAGTAATCGACAAATTAAGCACTTTGTGAGTATCATGATAACAATATAAATTTGATAAATACCTGATCTTGAATGTGAGCCGTATCAGATTGCCACCATAGCAAACCACAAAGAAATGAGATTATTATAACCTGTCCAATCTTGAGAAGGTCAAAGGATTCGTGTCTCCTTTCCTTAAGATCTCTTCTGAGTAAAACCGTAAATTGTTGCAACCAAGTTGTGCTCCATCTTTCAGACTTCTTATTGCCTGAAAAATCGTTAACTTGATCTACAATTTCTAGTGTTTCAGCTTTCAGATTATCAGCTAAATTCGACTTATAAGACGAAACCAACTTGGGTTTTACGGCATTTTGATCTTCCAGACTAGATTCATCTGATGATATACCTAATTTTCATTTACACAAAATTCACAAAATTAGTTACAACACAATAATAAGTCACAAAATTGGTTAATATTTTGTACATACCATTTGCAAGATCAAGTAAAAAGTCTGAAGGATTCATAGCAACAGATGGCGAAAATCCAATTTGGTTAAAATAATCCATAACTTCTGACCCTTTTCCGAAATACAATGGATTCCCTTCTGATAGCAACAACACCTTATGAAACATGTAAAAAAGCCTACTTGAAGGTTGATGAATAGTCATCACAATAGTTCTTCCTCCTTTTGCTAATTCCCATAACGTCGAAACAATTCTTTGAGCAGTCGTTGAATCAAGCCCAGATGTTGGTTCATCTAAGAACAACAAACTCGGGTTTATAAGCATTTCTTGTCCAATACTAACTCTTTTTCGCTCCCCACCTGATATACCTCTTAAAAGTGGACCACCAATGATACTACTCTTGCATCTTGTTAAACCAAGTTGATTGATCACATCTTCAGCATGTCTGACCTTTTGTTGTTTAGTAAGACTATTAGGCAAACGTAGTAAAGCGGTGAATACTAACGTTTCAGTAACTGTTAAGTGAGGATATAAAACATCATCTTGAGTAACGAAACCAGTGTTTCGTTTCATTATACTTGTGAATGGTTTGCTATTGTAAGTGATTGTTCCACCGAGTTTTCCACCTAGTCGACCACCTAGTGCCGTCAAGAAGGTGGTTTTTCCACTCCCTGAAGGACCTAACATCGCCAACATTTCTCCGGGTAAAACCATACCTGTAATACCTTTCAATATATGCTTTTCAATCTGATTGTTTCCGTTCTTCTTGAAACATCCTTCGGTCTTTATATCAATGGTGTAAACCACTTCTTGAAACTATCCAATACATCAATCAAAAAGTTATTTGTTAATTTTGTTAACCATATATAGTAAGCAAGAAGTTACTTGCAAGTAAATAATTTTTATATATAGTCTTAATTTTCGAGTAATAATTAATCGAAAAATAAAATTTCGAGAACTCTATCTAGAAAAAGATACAATTTTTAAATACATATAAATCAAAAGAAAAACAGCCATTAGCCAAAATCATGAATATAAAATTCAAAAAAAATCATAAAACCCTAATTATGATTATAAATTTAAGAAAACCATAAAACCCTAATGGAATAAAATAGTTTTAATTTTTCTTTTTTATAATCTAAACAACTAGCCATGCAGTGTAAATAAGTCCCTAAATTTATATAAGAAAAAAAAAAAAACCATTTAATGCAATAAAAATATAATAAAAAGATTAAAAAAAAAACCTTCAATATTACTGGACGATTAACTTTGTTAAAAATCGATGAAGATTGCCCAGATGCAGATTGTGCTTCTAAATCCTCCATCTTTGCTTCCAATAATCAATTCTTTTTCTAATTATATCAATGAAAAATACTATATATCTATATATACGTCGTTTATATACGTATATATTTATATATATGTATGATATGATTTATGATTATATCTGGGTGTGTTTTGGTGTGTGTTTTGGCTACGAACAAGTGTGCCAGCAATATTAACTCGTTTCCTTTTTATGTGGGAGTCTGGTGAGGATGTGTTTAAATTTTCTTAAATAGTTTCTTGAAAAGTTATAAAGAGTAAATTACATAAATCGTCCTCATAATTATGGTGAAATACATGCATAGCTCTTTAATTTCGAAGTTTCACGGGTCGTTTTTAAGGGGAATTTTAGAGTTCAATTTTGTTATCGACCGAAATAGAATGACTAAAATTCTCTCATGCTAAGGTGAAACTCAGACACATAGATGTATATTTTAGTCATTTATTATTAGGTAGACATGAAAATATATGCTTCAGACATATGTATAAGCTGAATTAAATAGTATTATGATAATTTTAGATAATTGAAAACCGAAATTAAAAGCTTATATGTATATATAACAAAAAGAAGGGTGATACTATAAATTTTGTGTCATGTGCGTTCACGAATAAGGTCCCGAACTTGCTTAAAACTTTCTTACATGCACGACTTTGTGCATTTTTGAAATGTCGAGAACTGCATTTGTATTTTTACTATAAAAACGAGGACGGAAATTGTAATTTACTTTTTCTTGAAAGAAATAAAAGTTATATTCATCGTATCTTTTCCTTACTTGTAGTTTATGTATTCATCTAGAAATATCATTGCCGAAAGTCCCAGAAAGGAAGGATTCTAATTACGATCAATTTACTATTTTGAGCTACGATTCACACTTTAGTCTTTTTAAAAGTTGTTTTTGCTTCTTGAAAATTCTATATACGTGGTCATTATTTATTGTCACACGTATTTATAAAGATTTGTTTGTCTATTTTTTAACTAGAAAAAGAACGTATTTTCTATAAGTGAAATATTATTGGAAAAGATCATAGATCATTCTCTCTTTTTAAGAGATGATTATAATTTCGATTTGATATTAATTCATAAGAACGAAAACAACACGACATCATCATAGATTTATTAGAATGTTCCTTGGCGTAATGAGATTGAAAGTAACGTTGATGGATCTTGAACGGCCAAATCTTCCATAGGGAAAATGACGGTAGACACTTGTTAGCTATCGAGGCTATAATGATGTATGACAAAAAACGTGTCTTTCGTTTCTCTGAATTCAACTGTGGCAGCTCCTCGTGAAACTTTTTCTAGTTTTTTACAATTTCTTTCGTCACCTTCTTCTACGTGTCAACAGTTAGCGGTAAGCGCTGAAAATCATCTTAAAATCGGTTTAATTTGCACTCTTTACCTATAAAACACTTTAAAGGAAAATTCCTGTTCACATCTTCTCTATTCAACTTACATTCCAAATAATAATTGATCATATTTATATGTATAATGTAAAATTAATGTCTTACAATTATCATAATCAAAGATTTGATAACTAAAAATTATAATTCATTATATTTTATCATTTCACAGCTGAAATTAATCTAAAGTAGTGCAAAAGCAAAAATCAAAATATCATATACTTTATTCCTAATGTATGGTATAGCCAAGCATGGTGAAAAGCAATCGAACAATCTTGAATGTTCGAAAAAGCGGAAAACCTTTATAAATTAATCAACAACATAAGTGAAGTGAAAACTCAAAACTATTTCACAGAATGCTCAAGAAGATTAATAAGGACTTGTATGGTTAATTGTTCGATCATGGTAAATAATGCATCTCAGATAATTGAACCTTAAGACCACATAAATAGGAAAAGAGAGCCTTACTATTCCATTATATGGCTATTTATCTATACATTATTTAATTAATTTTTATTAATATTATATTTTTAGAAGGCAAAAACTAAAAATATCTTGTTTTCCGATCCGTTCAAATTACCTTTCCTCTCAAAATTCTCAGACCCCTTTAGATCCCTCCTATAAGAGAGAAATTACATGATATATAAATTTTAATTCTTTTTCACTCCACAACATATTTTAATGGAAAATGACAAAAAAAACAATCTCATAAAGTGTGAATAAAATATTTTAATGCCTTAGGTATGGGATACATTAACAAATTTGTCCTTATATATTTTTGAATTTTCCCTTTTTATTGATTGATGTTCAAAAAATTTAAGTGTGTAATAACATGAGTTATAGTTCTCATAACCCATTTATTTATTTATTATTTTGTTTTTATATTTTACTTTTTATAGTGTTACATATATTTTCAATAATATATATTTTCTACTTCATACTTTTATTTTCGCATAACATTAAAGGTTTGGCTAGCTAAACTTTTAATGTATATGTTAAGCCTTATTTTCACATTGTTGTCACATATCTATCTTGTATGTTGAATCGTGTTTCGCATTTGATAACGATTACCGAACGCCTTTTGTTGCATCTCAAGATTTTGAATTTTCAGCTTATCGATTAGATCATCAAAATCTCAATCTCTGAGTTCAGCTTTATCTTTTAAAAGTAGAACTCTCATTTCCTAGTGTGCAGACAAATTATTCAATGAACGAGTATTTATTTCAATCTTTTCATAAGTAACCTTTAGATCAAACAAATCATTCATTAATCGATTAAATCTAGAAATTAACATATCAAGACTCTCGTTTGCCCCACAAGTGAAGTTGTCAAACTTTCTTTTTAAGAGATCACATCTAATTTGCTTAATAGCATTCGTTCCACCTTGTCTCTTTAAAATCGCATTCCAAAGATCGTAGGTTGTATTATGATGTCTGAAGACCGACTTCATCTCATGCGTTAAGCATAGTTGAATGGATCCCAATGCCTTTTGATCTCTGAGATAAGCTGCTTTCTCAACATCGGTATATTGAGTCATCGCCCTCGGTGTTCGCGATCCATCAGTTGCATTTACATCAGTTGGAGCAACAAACTTCGTGAGAATGGGTATCCACATTCCTGAATCGGAATATGATACGAAAGTCTTGAAGTTCGATACCCATTCATCTAAAGTTTGCCTTGGATCGTACTTAGGCGGAAGAAGTGGATTCCGGTTGACATCCATCTCGTACGAAACATCGTTTGTAATAAGAGCCATCTTCACGAACTTATCCTGAAAACGGTAACTTTCAAACCTTGTAGTAACTAAAATGTAACACCCCGCTAAAAGCGGAACGCAGAGTGTTCCAGTTAAAGATATCAAGAGTCAAGGATTACAACATACAACCGTAAACAAAACATCATAATGTATTAATCATGCCTCAAGGTTTTAAAATACAATACATAATCGAATGTGAAATCAAAGTCAAGTACTAATACAATACAATGTCAAATACTCGGATCATAAAGGAATTACATCAAACAAAACGAATTCCAAATACAAGTAATATATGATCCCAAAAGATGCAAGGCATGATCAACTAAAATCCTCAAACTCCTGAAAAAGCGTTAAAAACGACATCAACACAATGTTGGTGAATTATTCGCAATAAGTAAATAAGATTTGACCCCAATAAAAGATTTAGTAAACATATAAGTTTTAAAAGCATATCTTGATGTACAACCCTAGTGTGAGTATAGATACCAAAGATTTCATACACTATCATGACCACCGATCCCCTAACCTAAGGCGATGCATACCAAAGGCATAAAATTTATCATACGGCCATAACATTCACTCGTAGGGCTATCCTCTCGAGTAATGAGGGTTGGTCAAACCCATATAGATCTATATATATGAACCGTGGGCATATAGCAAACAAGTGTGAAAGGGGGGCTCACCAAGAGCCTAAAAGCATCCTAATCTAAGGTGATACTAATACACTAGGCATACAAGATATGTATCATATAAAATTTTATAAACGCTTTCCAGCCCAAAATAATAAGAGAAAAGGGCTTCGAATAACTCACAAAATAAGCTCGGCAAGAGATCGGGTAATAATCAATAAGAAGCTAATAATCCGCCGCCTAAATGCCCTAAATCAATATAACAAAGTCTAAGTATCTCAATAACATAGTTCGGTTTAGCCTTGTCGGTTAAGTTTAGAGTTTAAGATTTAATAAGATATTCCAACGATTTCCAAGTCGAGTCGTGATGACGTTTCAAGGTGACGATGTTCCGCGCCGATAGAGACGATAGGAAAATATCGATAAGTTTCACGTCATAATGACTTTTAGGAAAGGAATAACACTCCGAGCCGAACTTGACTAACAGGAACGTCTATTGAAAGGAATACCGTTACCAAAAGTTTATTGAAGTCAACCAAAGTCAACGTCGAAGATGTTGACTTGGTCAAAGTCAAAGATGTTGACTTGGTCAAAGTCAAAGTCAACCATTTGAAAGGAAAGTCAAAATTAAAGATATTGATTTAGATTAGTCAAAAGTCAACAATTTTGAATAAAAGTCAAAGTCAACGATTTATAGAATGGAAGTTAACTTGACATTTTATGAGTAAAAATACTTTTATTTTCAGAATAATAGAGTGAAAATGATTTAAGACGGTTTTAACAATTTTCCGGAAAAGTAAATAAACGTTTGATTACATATTCTCAATTAAAGTTTAAGATTGCGATATGTCTTTGAGTCCAAAGACGTTAATTTGACTTATATGCTACTTTTATACATGATAAGTTACTGATATAAGTTTGAGGTCAAAACACGTTAAGAGTCTAAGTCGAAAACGAACAAAAAACGACATTTTTGGAGGACAGACCCTTGGTGCTGCGCACCAAGGGGGTGGTGCTTAGCACCGAGCAATTTTCCAACTTTACGAAATTTACGTTTTTGTTGCTAACTGTTTCGTTTGACGTTTTTAGGCGAAAGTGTAAACTGATCAATTGTTAGTTTAGGTTCAATTAACATTTACCAAGTGTTATATATGTCTAAATGTGTGGTTTTACATATATTTATCATAGAATACGTTATTTTCGGCAAATATCTTATCTTTACTTATTTTACATGTTTTAAGTCCAAACTTTCTGAGATTGATAGGTGTTGGTCTAATATATTAACCTAACCATTTTCAAGGCTTAAAACCGAGTTTGAAAGTAATGAAGAGAAAAGATAAGAGATATGACAATTTTACCGATTTCACCCGCAAGACGTGTCGATTATTGATACTTGCAAGGACTTCGGAAAGGGAGACTTTATGATGGTGGTGGTGAGGAGGTAAAGAGCTCCAAAATACCAAAAATGCCCATCATTAGTCAAGGTCTTAAAAGAAAAGGTGTGAAAAGGATTTTCGGAGGAAACTTTCTTACCAAAACAATATATGGAGTTCTCTTCCGCAAAGTAGTAACTCCGAAGGTATTTGTAGTGAGCACCAAAACTTCCATTTCACACATGAATAGGTGAATGTTAGAGATATTCAAATGAGGAAAGAAATATAGAAAATTCGGAGAGTTTACATACCAAAAACCGAATTAGTGTTTTCTTCAAAGAGAGTCACCGAATTCCTCCATCTTCAAGGTTATCACCGGAAGTAAAACTTGGTAAGACAAAGGAAATAAGATTATGAGTTAGAAACTCTAAGTTTAATGGAAGAAAAGAGAAAGAAATGAAGAAAACTCTTAAGAACACACTTACCGAAATGGATGAATGGAAGGTTGGTTGTAAGAGATTATTTCTCCAATCCTTCTTACTTGGATTCTCACTTGTTAATGGTGTTTTGCACTTCTATTTCTCTGGACTTTTGAGAGAGAAATATGTGTGGGTAACAAAAGTGAGAATAGAAAGAAAAGTGACAAAGTGTTAGAATGTAAAAATGAAATTTGGAAAGAGAAATGGCTCTAACATGCTTTGAGATCCACATTTGAATCTAACATAGCCAAATGGGGGAGTTTGCAGTAAGAATCACGTGAAAAGGGGTTGTAGCATCTCAAGAAATTGACCAAAACTCAAAAAAATGGATTTTAGCCGAAAATAGGCTCGGTGCTGCGCACCTCTGCCCTTGATGCTGCGCACCGGGCCTTTTCCTGGTTAGTTTCCGTTAACTTTTCGTTAAAGGACCAGATTTGTAACAGATTCCGTTAGTTCTCCGTTAAAGGACTAACCTTGTAACAGATTTAGTTAGAGGACTAACTTTGTAATGAAATTTCGAAATAATGATTTTCTTAACCGACGATTATGGCGTAAACGCAATACTTTAATAACGTGAGAATACTAGATATTAGGCACTTAGGTGATTCTAAAGCTTCCGTCTCGAGAGACAAAGTAATAAAACACATAAACCCGACTCAAATGCAATAAACGTGAGTAAAATAAAGCGAAACACAAGGGTCCAAATCATTGCGAATAAAAAGAGTAATAATCGGTAAATAAAATATACCTCGAAAAGACGGATTGTCACAGCATCCCCCAGTAAAAAAGAATTTCGTCCTCGAAATTCTACCTAAAACTGCTGCTAGGAAGGAGATGTGAATACTTCTTCTGCATTTCGTCCTCCCGTTCCCATGTAAACTCAGCTCCAACCTTGGAGTTCCATCGGACCTTCACTATCGGAATCCGACTCCGCCGTAACTTCTTGACATCTCGGTCAACAATCTCCACCGGCTCCTCTATCACACGAAGCGAGTCATCCAAACATAGTTTCTCCAGGGGTACAATCAGGGTCTCATCCGCAAGGCACTCCTTGAGATGCGATACATGAAATACGTTGTGCACACCGCACAACTCAGGTGGCAACTCAAGTCGATAAGCCACTGGACCAACACGGGACAAAATCTTGAAGGGAACCGTAAAACGTGGACTAAGCTTGCTGCGCTTCTCAAATCAAAACACACTCTTCCACGGAGAAACTGTCAGTAACACCATATCCCCAACTTGGAACTCCAAAGGTCTCCTACGCAAATCCGCGTACTTCTTCTGACGATCTCTGGCGGCTATCAAACGATCCTTGATCCTGAAGATCTTATATGTCGGCTCCTGAATCAACTCGGGACCTGAAATCTGACTGTCTCCTACCTCGGCCCAACATATTGGAGATCTACACTTCCTACCGTAAAGAGCCTCAAATGGAGCGTAGTTGATGCTGGAGTGGTAATTATTATTATACGAGAACTCGACTAATGGTAAGTGTCGATCCCAACTCCCACCAAAATCTAACGCACACGCTCGAAGCATATCCTTCAATGTCTGAATAGTACGCTCACTCTGATCATCAATCCGAAGATGGTAAGCCGCACTCATGTCTAATCTGATACCCAAAGCTCGTTGTAAAGACTGCTAAAACCTCGAAGTGAATCATGCATCACGGTCCAAAATTTACGTATACTGGAATACCATGTCTATCCACGATCTCGTCGATGTACAATCTAGATAATTTCTCTACTCGGTGTTCTTCACGAATAGGGAGAAAGTGCGCTGACTTAGTCAGTCGATCGACGGTAACCCAGATGGTATTATAACTTCCTGCTCTACACCCCAGACAAACTCCTCACTCTTCTGGGTCAATTTAGTCATAGGCGAGGCTATCTTCGAGAAATTCTCGATGAAACGACGATAGTAACCTGCTAAACCCAAGAATGACCGGATCTCAGTGGGTGTCTTCGGAGCGACCCAAACTCTAACGGCTTCAATCTTGGCAGGATCAACGTGAATGCCCTCACTGCTGACCACGTGGCCAAGAAACTGAACCGCAGATAATCAAAACTTCGCATTTTGAGAACTTAGCATAGAGTTTCTCTTGTCTACGCAATTCCAACACTA
Organism: Senecio squalidus; assembly: GCA_910822075.1. Classification (NCBI taxonomy): domain Eukaryota; kingdom Viridiplantae; phylum Streptophyta; class Magnoliopsida; order Asterales; family Asteraceae; genus Senecio; species Senecio squalidus. The sequence goes on from CAJVGC010000065.1 coordinate 62,041,378, forward strand.
GTCTCAATGCTCCTCGTGCTCTTCCCGGCTACGAGAATATATCAGAATGTCGTCAATGAAAACGATCACGAACTAGTCGGAGTAAGGACGACATATACGGTTCATCATGTCTATGAAAGCTGCAGGCGCATTCGTGAGACCGAAAGGCATAACTAAAACTCGAATGGCCATAACGCGTTCTGAAGGCGGTCTTCGGAATGTCCTCCTCCTGCACTCTCACCTGATGATATCCGGATCGTAAATTAATCTTCGAAAAGAAGCAAGAACCCTGAAGCTGATCGAACAAATCATCTATACGTGGTAAAAGATACTGGTCCTTCACTGTCAGCTTACTTAGCTCCCTGTAGTCTATACACAATCTCATAGAACCATCCTCCTTCTTCACGAAGGGTACTGGCGCGCCCCACGGAGAGAAACTCGGTCTAACAAATCCTTTATCCACCAATTCCTGAATCTGCTTCGGAAGCTCTAACATCTCCGAAGGTGCCAACCGATAAGGAGTCTTCGCCATCGGCGCTGCTCCAGGAACCAAATCTATATGGAACTCTACCTGTCTATTAGGGGTAAACCAGGTAGTCCTCTGGAATACATCGGGAAAAATTACCAACCACTGGATTCTCCTCCATTTGCTACGTGGAGTCTTTCTTCACAAGGTTTGCAAGAAAGAGTGTGCGATCCTGTTTGATGTACTCCCGAACCTTTATACACGGAACGATCTTAAGACGCTTCCTCGCCTTATTCTCCTGATCTAACAACGGTCCACCAACTGATAACGGTTATACAAATCATCTCCTCGAAACATACGATCACTACACGGTGTGTCGTTAACCAATCCATACTGATAATAACGTCGAAGCTACCCAACGTAATCGGGATCAAGTCGATAGGAAAAAGATGATCGTCGAAACTAACACTACAGGCAGAAAGTACTTCAGTAGTAGGCAAAACTCACCATCGGCTAACTCTATCTCGAAGAAAACACTATCAGCCTAGAAGTACGAGCAAACACAGTCCTATACTCATCAGATATAAAATTCTTCAAATAGCGGTCTAGAATCTGGAGTCGAACTTCTCGGAATCGCCATAGTAGGACAACTTCGTCTCGTCGACTTCTTTGTAGATAGGAGCTTTCTTCGGTTCCAACGCGAAAGAGACGTAAAAAGAAGACGAAAATAAAGGAAAAGAAAGGAAAAGGAAATGCGCAACACTAAGAGAATCTGGGACAAACATTAAAATAAAAAAAAAATAGAATAAATGCATACTGAGGTTAGGTAAGGGAAAGTACCCGTAACGACGCGAGGATCCTGTTGAGCCTCCTGAGCTTCAATAACAAGTGCTTTACCACGGGAATCCAAATCGGACGAAGTATCGACACCAACTGCAACCAACTCGGGACACCCGTTCCTAAGATGCTCGGCAGAACCACACTCGTAACACTTACCCCTCTGGGCACGGCAAAATCTATCAGTGTGTCCTAGCTTCTTACACTTCCCACATTCCCAACACTTCACCTCCTGAGCATGATGATTACCACACCGTCCACACTGCTGATACGTACCCCGGATCTCTGGAGTCACCACCCGACGAATATTCTGTCTCCTAGCTTTCTTCCACGACTTACCATGAAGAGAGCTACCACTTCGTTTCTTTCCGGGATTCTGTTTAACTACAACTGGCGGTAACCCAACATCGCTACTCTGTACTGTGCTATCCCTGATCTGGGCGACAATAGTGGGTATCATAGCTGTCAACTGCTCGGCGATGAGCTGACCGATGTCTGTCGTCATATCCGTTTCTTCATCACTGACTTCCACACTCGGAGTCGTGTTTCAAATTCTCGCGCTCGGGCGACCATGTCTCGCTGACCATCTCGTCGCTGTCGTCTTCACAGGCGGCATCGTTCTGAAACTAAAAAGAAAGAACCCGATAAGCAAAATGTGTGTAACACGAAGGGATAAGGCCAAGTGCTAAGAATAACAAAAACGAAAATAAGCACATAAGGCAAAATGGTGCACACATAGCAAATCAGAAAAAAAATCGATTTGAAAAGCCTACGGTCATAGTCCAAGTGGTTTCCTTCATAAAGCCACTCGGTTCGCTATAACCATTGGCTCTGATACCAATTTCTGTAACACCCCGCTAAAAGCGGAACGCAGAGTGTTCCAGTTAAAGATATCAAGAGTCAAGGATTACAACATACAACCGTAAACAAAACATCATAATGTATTAATCATGCCTCAAGGTTTTAAAATACAATACATAATCGAATGTGAAATCAAAGTCAAGTACTAATACAATACAATGTCAAATACTCGGATCATAAAGGAATTACATCAAACAAAACGAATTCCAAATACAAGTAATATATGATCCCAAAAGATGCAAGGCATGATCAACTAAAATCCTCAAACTCCTGAAAAAGCGTTAAAAACGACATCAACACAATGTTGGTGAATTATTCGCAATAAGTAAATAAGATTTGACCCCAATAAAAGATTTAGTAAACATATAAGTTTTAAAAGCATATCTTGATGTACAACCCTAGTGTGAGTATAGATACCAAAGATTTCATACACTATCATGACCACCGATCCCCTAACCTAAGGCGATGCATACCAAAGGCATAAAATTTATCATACGGCCATAACATTCACTCGTAGGGCTATCCTCTCGAGTAATGAGGGTTGGTCAAACCCATATAGATCTATATATATGAACCGTGGGCATATAGCAAACAAGTGTGAAAGGGGGGCTCACCAAGAGCCTAAAAGCATCCTAATCTAAGGTGATACTAATACACTAGGCATACAAGATATGTATCATATAAAATTTTATAAACGCTTTCCAGCCCAAAATAATAAGAGAAAAGGGCTTCGAATAACTCACAAAATAAGCTCGGCAAGAGATCGGGTAATAATCAATAAGAAGCTAATAATCCGCCGCCTAAATGCCCTAAATCAATATAACAAAGTCTAAGTATCTCAATAACATAGTTCGGTTTAGCCTTGTCGGTTAAGTTTAGAGTTTAAGATTTAATAAGATATTCCAACGATTTCCAAGTCGAGTCGTGATGACGTTTCAAGGTGACGATGTTCCGCGCCGATAGAGACGATAGGAAAATATCGATAAGTTTCACGTCATAATGACTTTTAGGAAAGGAATAACACTCCGAGCCGAACTTGACTAACAGGAACGTCTATTGAAAGGAATACCGTTACCAAAAGTTTATTGAAGTCAACCAAAGTCAACGTCGAAGATGTTGACTTGGTCAAAGTCAAAGATGTTGACTTGGTCAAAGTCAAAGTCAACCATTTGAAAGGAAAGTCAAAATTAAAGATATTGATTTAGATTAGTCAAAAGTCAACAATTTTGAATAAAAGTCAAAGTCAACGATTTATAGAATGGAAGTTAACTTGACATTTTATGAGTAAAAATACTTTTATTTTCAGAATAATAGAGTGAAAATGATTTAAGACGGTTTTAACAATTTTCCGGAAAAGTAAATAAACGTTTGATTACATATTCTCAATTAAAGTTTAAGATTGCGATATGTCTTTGAGTCCAAAGACGTTAATTTGACTTATATGCTACTTTTATACATGATAAGTTACTGATATAAGTTTGAGGTCAAAACACGTTAAGAGTCTAAGTCGAAAACGAACAAAAAACGACATTTTTGGAGGACAGACCCTTGGTGCTGCGCACCAAGGGGGTGGTGCTTAGCACCGAGCAATTTTCCAACTTTACGAAATTTACGTTTTTGTTGCTAACTGTTTCGTTTGACGTTTTTAGGCGAAAGTGTAAACTGATCAATTGTTAGTTTAGGTTCAATTAACATTTACCAAGTGTTATATATGTCTAAATGTGTGGTTTTACATATATTTATCATAGAATACGTTATTTTCGGCAAATATCTTATCTTTACTTATTTTACATGTTTTAAGTCCAAACTTTCTGAGATTGATAGGTGTTGGTCTAATATATTAACCTAACCATTTTCAAGGCTTAAAACCGAGTTTGAAAGTAATGAAGAGAAAAGATAAGAGATATGACAATTTTACCGATTTCACCCGCAAGACGTGTCGATTATTGATACTTGCAAGGACTTCGGAAAGGGAGACTTTATGATGGTGGTGGTGAGGAGGTAAAGAGCTCCAAAATACCAAAAATGCCCATCATTAGTCAAGGTCTTAAAAGAAAAGGTGTGAAAAGGATTTTCGGAGGAAACTTTCTTACCAAAACAATATATGGAGTTCTCTTCCGCAAAGTAGTAACTCCGAAGGTATTTGTAGTGAGCACCAAAACTTCCATTTCACACATGAATAGGTGAATGTTAGAGATATTCAAATGAGGAAAGAAATATAGAAAATTCGGAGAGTTTACATACCAAAAACCGAATTAGTGTTTTCTTCAAAGAGAGTCACCGAATTCCTCCATCTTCAAGGTTATCACCGGAAGTAAAACTTGGTAAGACAAAGGAAATAAGATTATGAGTTAGAAACTCTAAGTTTAATGGAAGAAAAGAGAAAGAAATGAAGAAAACTCTTAAGAAACACACTTACCGAAATGGATGAATGGAAGGTTGGTTGTAAGAGATTATTTCTCCAATCCTTCTTACTTGGATTCTCACTTGTTAATGGTGTTTTGCACTTCTATTTCTCTGGACTTTTGAGAGAGAAATATGTGTGGGTAACAAAAGTGAGAATAGAAAGAAAAGTGACAAAGTGTTAGAATGTAAAAATGAAATTTGGAAAGAGAAATGGCTCTAACATGCTTTGAGATCCACATTTGAATCTAACATAGCCAAATGGGGGAGTTTGCAGTAAGAATCACGTGAAAAGGGGTTGTAGCATCTCAAGAAATTGACCAAAACTCAAAAAAATGGATTTTAGCCGAAAATAGGCTCGGTGCTGCGCACCTCTGCCCTTGGTGCTGCGCACCGGGCCTTTTCCTGGTTAGTTTCCGTTAACTTTTCGTTAAAGGACCAGATTTGTAACAGATTCCGTTAGTTCTCCGTTAAAGGACTAACCTTGTAACAGATTTAGTTAGAGGACTAACTTTGTAATGAAATTTCGAAATAATGATTTTCTTAACCGACGATTATGGCGTAAACGCAATACTTTAATAACGTGAGAATACTAGATATTAGGCACTTAGGTGATTCTAAAGCTTCCGTCTCGAGAGACAAAGTAATAAAACACATAAACCCGACTCAAATGCAATAAACGTGAGTAAAATAAAGCGAAACACAAGGGTCCAAATCATTGCGAATAAAAAGAGTAATAATCGGTAAATAAAATATACCTCGAAAAGACGGATTGTCACATAAAAACCCTTGAAACACAGCACATACCAGAAAACCCGAATAGTCACAATTCCGATTACACACGAATACACGAAGAACCCGATCACACAAATCCTTGAATACCCGAATAATCAAACAAACAAAATCAAATACCCGAATCTTCAACAACACTATCACGAACACCCGAATCTTCAAATCAAACCCGAATACTCGAATCTTCAATCCCAAAAACATGAATACTCGAATCTTCAATCACAAACCCGAATACTCGAATCTTCAGTCACAAACCCGAATACTCGAATCTTCATTCATAAATCCGAATACCTGAAATGAACTAGATACCAAGTAAAAGACCAGAAATCCCAAACCTAATAACTACCTAACAATCCTAACGAAAATCAGACAACATAACGACTAGGAAATACGATGAACGAGTGTTGCGTTGTTTGTTGCGCAACTCAGTGGACTGTTGCGCAACCTACGTAACAAATTAAAATTGGCGTAACAGTGTGTGGCGTGACAGAAACTTGCATGGCACTCTGTTGCGCAGTGTAACAGCGTGTTGCGCTGCGTAGCAGTCTTGTTGCGCTGACAGTTGCATGATAAGGTGTTGCACAAGTCGTGGAAACGAAATCTTGGATTTAGAAAATCGTCTTCTCCATATATGATGAATAAACCAATGCTAACCTAAATCTTGAATTTCAAAACCAACAACCTTCTCAAACGATCTAGATCTAAGAAAAAGTTTCAAAAGTACCTAAAAACTAAATCCTATATCTATACCGAAATAACCCGTAAAAACACCCAACGTATCCGAAAACCTCTATATCAAGTATAGAGGCTCTGATACCACTTGTTGATCTCCTTCCTCAGACCTCGGTTTGGACCCAATCACTAGAAAGATGCGAAATCTCTTTCAAGTGACTAGTTTATGGTGAAACACACAATATAACCGAATGATTGATATTATTAAACTTACATAAAGGTTTACAATACAAATAATATCAAATACAAGCGATTACAAAGACTTTGAACCGTTTACGATATTGTTGCGCAGGTGAAACTCACGGGTAGCGCAACAAAGGTTTTTCTCTCTAAAAACGGATCCATTTATGGCTGGTGGTAGGAGTATTTATAGTCCTCATCTAACCCCAACTCTGTTACGCAACCGCAACACCCGAAGAGGGTGTTGCACTACACAGGTGTTGCCTGCGCAACACCTTGCGTAACACCCGTCAAAATGCGCGAAACGCTTTATAACTCGGTCTATATACATGATATACTTCACGAAACGTTTCTAAACTAAGTACAAACTACAAACAATGACGATTATGCATTAACACTTGCAAAAAAAGAACGGGCGAAAATGTTGATATTTAAGGTAGATTTTGAAAAGGCATTTGACTGCGTTAATTGGGATTTTTCACAAAATGTGATGAACCAAATGGGCTTTGGAAAGAAATGGTGCAACTGGATAAACACGTGTTCAACTTCAGCCTTAATCTCTGTATTAATAAACGGATCACCAACTATAGAATTTAAGATGGAAAGAGGGCTTAGACAAGGTGATCCCCTATTGTCCATTTTTTTTCTCTTCTTGTAGCTGAAGCACTTCAAATTTTAATCATAAATGCTTGTAATAAAGGGGTATTTAAAGGTATATCAATAGCAAACTATGGTGCGAACGTATCATTACTTCAGTATGCTGATGATGCATTGTTTTTTGGTGAATGGTCTGAAAAAAACACACGGAACTTGATCTGAATCTTGGAGTTCTTTGGAGAAGCTTCTGGCCTAAAAATAAATAAATCCAAAAGCAGAATATGCGGGGTTGGAGTGATTATGCGGGAGGTGGAAAACGTCGCACGAATAATAAAATGTGCGTATGATAAACTACCTTTTTATTTACCTTGGTTTACTAGTAGGAAAAAAGATGAAAAGTGTGGAGGCATGGAGTGGAGTCTTGGACCGATTCACTAATAGATTATCCTCGTAGAAAGCTCGATCTATTTCTACCGAAGGTCGTCTAACTTTGTTGAAAGCGGTACTTGGAAGCTTACCTCTATGTTTTTTCTCAATTTTTCGTGTACCTATGAAGATAATAAAAGAGCTTGAATTTCTCAGAAGAAGATTCTTTTGGGGATTTTAAGAGGGAGAAAGGAAAATAAACCGGATAAAAAGTGGTATACCATTCCTAAATGCAAAGGGGGGGCTCGGGTGGGGAGTCTAAAAGAAAAAACCCTAGGTTTGCTGGGAAAATGGATGTGGAGGTATAACAATGAACCCAAAGCATTATGGAGAAGAACGATAAGTGAAATATATGGAGCAGACGAGGGCTTTGGCTCAACCTCAACTTTGGGGTTATGTTTAAGTACTTGGTCTAAGATTTTAAAGGCATGTAATACTATTGAGACACTTGAGATCCACCACAATCCAAGTATGTGTGTGGAGGGGAAAACATATTCTTTTGGAAAGACAGATGGGTCAAGGGAAGGTATATGTTAAAGAACAAGTTTCCTAGATTATTCGCTTTAGAGAGAAACAAAAATGTTACAATCAATGAAAGATGAACATTAAAAAACGACATTTGGTTAGGGAATTGGGAATGGCGGAAAAATATAAAAGGAAGGACTGCAGATGAATTGAAAGTGTTGGAGCAGGTCCTTGCGACTGAATCCCTCAATCTAGAAAAGCTAGATTCATGGCATTGGAGTTTAAATCCAAACGGTAAATTTTAAGTCAACAAACTTACAAGTCTGGTACAAGAAAAATTAATAAAAACTAACATTGATGGTCGAATATTTCGGTGGAATTCATGGGTATCGATAAAAGTGAATATAAGTGTTTGGAGGGCATTATCTAAACTAATTCCATGTAAAGCGAGTTTGCTGGACAGGAAGTTCAACTTGTATCCAATATGTCTGAATTTTGCGATGAGGAGGAAGAAAAAATAAACCATTCTTTGTTGCTTTGTGCAAAAGTTTCGTTAGTTTGAAAGACAATACTTGACTGGTGGAAGATTACCTATACGAAATATGACACCTTGAATGAAATTATCAATGATCGGACATCGATAGACAAATGTAGTTCAAAAGAAAATGTATCATACTGAGTGAAACTTGTAACTACTTAGACAATTTGGAGATGGCGTAACAAGTTGCTTTATTCGGAGGTCGGAAATAGAGATGCCATCCTAAAGGAGGATATCTTCCCTCAAATTCATAATCTCTCGTTTTTATGGTTGTCTAATAGATGTCGTAAAATGGAGCTAAAGTGGGAAGTATGGATAAACGACCTAAGTAGATTAGAGTTTAATAAGAACACATAATATCAAAGTATTGTATTTAAACATTTGTGGTTGTTACTCCATCTCGTAGCATAACGCACTTATTTTGAATTGTGTTCTTATTTTTAATAAAAGCTTTGCCTTACAAAAACAAAAATTAACTCATTTTCTTGTTATTCACCAATCTCCGTTTCTTCTTCCCTAAATCTCAATATCTTTCAAATTTTACTTTTATTTATATGTTTAATTAGTGGATGATCTGGACATGTTTGACTGCATAAGGCCACAGTATTTTTAGGGCCTCCGATTTTTACGTATTTTATTTTAAAACTTTGATTTAATATTGTATATTAGTTATAAAAAAAAGGTCTAAAGATTAATCATTCCTTAATTTTGTTCAATAGATTTCTTAAAAATAACTAGTAATTACGAAAATTCAGATGATCCTAATTTAGTTTATCGCATTTATTTTATATTCTTTGGTTTTAAGACTTCTAATTTAATTATCGTATTGGGCCACCCAAACCATTTGCCGGCCCTATGTTTGATCTTCGCCTTGCTTTCGGTTTGATTAGGTATAGTCTTCTTATCTATCAAAACTTTGGTATATGTGAAAATATATAACTGGGTAATGTAGATACAATTTGGATCTATGATATATTTAATTAACTAATTCTTCAATAGGTTCAACTTTTTGAACTTCGTACTATAATTATTGATGATTTGGGAATTTGAGGAAAAATCAGTGAGAGTTTCTATAGGTAAAAAATGCAAAGAAACGTAAAAAGAAACAATTTGAACATAAAAGAAAAAAAGAAAGATAAAAAAAAACACTCATTTTAATAATCTTGAATAATTAAAGACTTATTTCTTAATAACACCGACCCTCATTAGAGCCAAATAAGCAACAACTCGATAAAATACGAGCATGACAGCCAACGCAACGAAAGAACTCACTTGCCCATCTAGTCCAACACTCTTAATAGCTGGAAAATCAGCAACCAAACAAGTCGTGTTACCACATCGGTAAGTCTGGTCCTTCTCATATTGTGATCCTATCAAGAGCTTGTAAGTATAGAGACTGAGCGATATATATTTGATCCAAGAAATAAAAGCCGGAACATGTTGAACATAATAGCCACCTGCTAATGAGAAGGATAACATGATCACTGAAGCTAGAGTGCTGGCTGATCTGAGATTCATAACAAGTGCACCTAGTGCGAGTCCTAGCCCTTGTGAAACCAAGACACTTAAAACAAGGGTGAAAAACCCGTACATAAAACTTCCTAGCTCGGGTCTTAGCCCTGTCGTCCAGTAGGTTATGATGTAAAATGATGTGGGCAGAACTAGCTCCATTGGAAGATCTCCTATTGTTCTCGATATGAAATAAGAAGAAAGTCGATACATTCCTGAAGATCTTTCTTTAGCAAGTATCTCGCGTTCTTGAGGGAATGTGAATATTGCTTCAAATAATGGGAAAAAGCCCAAAAATCCAGTGTAGAAGAACAACAATCCTGACTGCAAATTTCATTTGAATTTAAGTAAAAGAAATCCGATAAGTACCTAAAATGTATACTGAAATTTATTGTATTTATTCAATTTAAAATCCCTTTAAAATATTGGGTATATAGTCTGATTAATTGAATTTGTTAGTCGAGAACTATTGCAAGCATCTTAACGAAATAGTATATATACCTGATCCTGTAGATGAGAAGTATCAGATTTCCACCAAAGCATACTAGTAAGAATTGAAACGGATAAAACCTGACAAATTTTGAGAATATCAAAACTTTGGTGTTTCCTTTCTTTAAGACCTCTTCTGAGCAATACCGAGAACTGTTGAAACCAAGTCGTGCTCCATCGTCCAGACTGCTTGTGGTCTGAAACATCATTAAGGTGATCTTCCATTTGTACTGTTTCAGCTTTCAGATTCTCGGCCAGATTCAACTTATAAGCCATAACCAACTGATGTTTAACTGCATTTTGATCCTCTTGATTATATTCGTCTGACAATACACCTATTTTTCAATTGTACAAAATGCACAATTAGTTAAGATGTCAGTCACAAGATTTATTTAGCAAGGGTGAGGAGTTGCTTATTTAAAAGAGTTTATCTGTGTAATTAACCGGAAGCAAGACTACAAAAACAAAATTGACATTTAGTCACACATAAAAAGGTAAACTTGAAGTAAAAATGTTTGAACCTAAGTTTTTATAAATAAATAAAAAGTACGTAGTCGTTAAAGGCATATGTATAATGACCAAAAAATATGTCAAAGGAGATTTTTTTTTTTTAACTTATTTACACGGTTTTTACTTAAAAAGTATTAGTAAAATCGAAAAACATTTACGCTAACTTTCTTTATAAAGTTACTAAAACATAGACTTAGTGACACTTTTTGTTATCTCGCCATTCAAAGACTTTAAACTGCTTAATACATACCATTTGCAAGATCTAGCAAAAAGTCTGAAGGATTCATAGCAATAGATGGTGAAAACCCAATTTGTTGAAAATAATCCATAACTTCTGACCCTTTTCCGAAGAACAACGGATTCCCTTCAGATAGCAACAACACCTTATGAAACATGTAAAAAAGCCTACTCGAAGGTTGATGAATTGTCATTGCAATTGTTCTTCCCCCTCTTGCCAATTCCCATAACGTTGAAACAATCTTTTGAGCAGTCGTTGAATCGAGTCCAGACGTTGGCTCGTCCAAGAGCAATAAACTCGGGTTTATAAGCATTTCTTGCCCAATACTAACTCTTTTTCGCTCCCCACCCGATAACCCCCTTAAAAGCGGGCCACCGATAATGCTAGTCTTGCATCTAGTTAACCCCAGTTGACTAATCACATCTTCAGCATGCGAGACCTTTTGTTGTTTAGTGAGACTATTAGGCAGACGTAGTAGAGCGGTGAACACCAGGGTCTCAGTGACTGTTAAGTGAGGATATAAAAGATCATCTTGAGTAACAAAGCCAGTGTTTCGCTTCATTACACTCGTGAATGGTTTACCATTGTAGGTGATTGTTCCACCGAGTTTACCACCTAGTCGACCACCTAGGGCCGTCAAGAGGGTGGTTTTTCCACTCCCAGATGGGCCTAACAAGGCCAACATTTCTCCGGGCAAAACCATGCCTGTAACCCCTTTTAAAATCTGTTTTTCGGTTTGATTGTTGTCTTTCTCCAAGCATCCTTTTTTCTTGCTATTGATTGAGTAAACCACTTCTTGAAACTGTTCAATACCATATAACCAAAACGTTATCAAAATCAAAAGATTTATAGTTAAAGACTAATTTGTTCACTAATGAAACTAAACAGACTTTGTTATTTAATGAACTTGAAAATATTAATTCCAAAAACTCTACCAAGAAAAAAGAGAGAAATAATCACGTCTAAAGAAGAAATTGAAACTTAGTGACACATAGCAAAATTATAAGTTAGAGAAACAGTCAAAAAAAAGTGTCACTAAGGCGAAAAATTGGAAAAATATAAAACCAATCACATAAGTGTTTAGATGTTTTGTGGTTAAAAAATGTCGCCCCAAAAAGCTCATGTATATTGAAACAAAAAAGAGTGTTGTAATAGATTTCCACATTTTGGAACCAAATTTTGCTTAAAAATGTTACAAAAACTAAAAGGCGGGAGTAATACCTTTACTACACTTTTTCAAAAGTTTTATTCAGATTGGTGACACTTTTCTTTGTGCCACTATATCTTATAACAATAAGTCGTTTTTCTTGTAGCGAAAGATTATGCTTGTTTCAAAAGATCTTAAAACCTTGAATCAAAGCTATTTTTAAGAAGTATGTTAAGCTTATTCTCTTTTAATATATAAAATTGAAATAGGTGAGAAAAAAGAGCAATGCTACACATACAAATGAATTACAAAAAATAACTTATAAAATGATGTGGCAAATGAATTTAACCAATCACATAATCCCTCTAATTCTCTTTCATATTTTTTCATCCACTACTTTTTAAACACATTGTTTTGTAAAAATATTTTTGTAAACCTTTTGTAAGTCTAGACTTTCTCGAAAAAAAAACATCACTAAAATTCATTTGCATCCCATTTTTCTAACACTTCTTTTCCTTTTTACTTCTTTATATCTATCTAAAATACCATCGTTTAAAAAACTGTTTTTCATGTAAAAAACAATTACAAAGATGTGAAACAAACCTTCAATATCACGGGACGATTAACTTTGTCGAATATCGACGAAGATTGTGCCTCTCTATCCTCCCTATGTGCTTCCATAATTCAATCTTTTCCAATTCAAATAGATGAAAATGACTAAATGTATTGTTTATTTATAGATTATTTAAAGGTGAAACTTGAAAGACAAAGAGATGTTTATGTAGGAATATATATGGTGTGGGGGATTTAACTTTTAGTAAATATATAAATTACATCCAATGTATTTATTCATTCATATCACTTTTACAGTTTCATTTAATTAATTGTCTAGTTATTATAAAAAAGGAATTTGACTTCATTATTTTCTTACCAAAACGAATGACTTTGATTATGTTCACATTATTTTCTGAGTCATATTGGACAAATTACCATACATTTTTTGTATAAATTTTTTGGTGTGGTCAACTTCTTTGACCCATGTTAGATTTGTTTCTTTGAATACATTGAGATTTGGAGTAATTATAAATGAGGTCATATTACGTTCAAACTATAAGCTAATGTAAACAAATACCAATACAAACGATATAAAATTGTAAGCGATTATATACAATAGAAAATAAATAAAAAATCTTATATGGCTATTTTATCAAAAAATTGTGATTCTAATGTTGGAAGTTTCAGAAATCGGTTAACTTTACTATATTTGAGTGTTGATAATTACTTCCGGAAATGATTCCGTAAATATGGGATTGGTATTTACAATATACAACTAACTAATGCAAACTTTTAGTTTCTGTTGCCTATAAAGCCGTTATTATCAAAATATTTTTCAATGAATTTTTGGCCGGAATAGACATTTCTCCACCGGAATTAGCGCCGGTGGATTTCACCGGAAAATTTTTATAAATCTCGTATAGCCGGCATTGGGAATGCCGGCTCTTGCCAAATCACCACGCCACGTCGGATTTCCACTACCAAAATGCCTAGTCAGCGCCCAATCAGCAGTACTTTCCACGTTGGATTTCCACAAAGCAAGTGCCGGCATTCCCAATGCCGGCTTTTGGAACATTTTCTGCGCCACTTTAATGCCACCGACAGTACCTTTAACACAAGCCAATCAAAATCTGCCACGTGGTAAAGACGGCATTGCCAATGCCGGTTCTTGAACAAGTTAAATTCCCATGCAGCGACCATCTTTAATTCCCACACATACAAAAATCCGATCACACACACAAAAATCCGGCGATTTCACCAAAAATCCGACCAAATTCAACCCCAAAACACAAAATGGCGCAATTTGGAGCAACCGCAACCCCCCGAAACAATGAATTGCTGTTTTTACAAGCCGATAACCACCACCGTTCTGCCCGTCTATTTAAAAATTTGCAAGATCCTACCGTTCATATAAAAGCTAGACGGTGTGATTCCGGATTTTGGGACCTCACCGACAATATTTCGGAGCGTGTGAGAAACTGGATAGCCAGCGCTGGGTTCGACGGTGTATTAAAAACCGGTTACCATAAAATCGACCACGCTCTGATTACGGATTTGGTTGAGAGGTGGCGTCCCGAGACGCACACATTCCATTTTCCCACCGGTGAAGCGACTGTTACGTTACAAGACGTACAAGTTATTTGGGGGCTGCCTGTAGACGGACCGGTGGTTTGTGGAGTTTGGGAGTGTAAAAGCGAAGATTACTGGGTGAGTGATTGTTTTAACTATCTTGGGTTTAGGCCAGTTGAGAGTGACGTTAAAGGTGGTAGAATAACAATGCAGCATCTAGTCGGGCAAATTAGTAATCCCTCTGGGAGCAGCAGGCAAAGAGCTAGATGTTATATTTTGGCTCTTTTGGGTGGGCACCTGTTCAGTGATGCAAGGTCGTATGATGTGCCGCTTAATTTTCTGAAAAACATAGACGACCTAACTGAGGGTGGTAGACTTAGCTGGGGCTCCGCAGTGTTGGCTTATTTGTACCGACAACTATGTACTGCTGCGGAGAAGCCGGATGTGAAAGGTATTCAGGGCCCGTTGATTTTGCTTCAGCTTTGGGCCTGGGAGAGAATACCTATTACTGCGCCCCGTATGATCCTACGGGAGGGTGTACAACATATTTACCCACACTGCGTTGGTAGCAAGTAATATTTTTATCTCTACATTACATTTTTATTATATTTGTTATTATGATTAATATAGATTAATTTAGATTAATTTATATATTTATTATATTTATTATATTTATTATTTTTATATATTTATTATTTTTATTATATTTATTATTTTTATATATTTATTATTTTTATTATATAATTTTAATTATTGATTATTATATTTATTATTTTTATTAAATTTTTATGATTATTATTTTGTATATTAGGTGGCATCGCCAGTTTGGTACCTTTAGTCACACAGCCACACCTGCTCATGTGCTGGTTGCATACCGTGCCGCTTTCACCGCCATGGAAGAGGGCCAGTTTATTTGGTGTCCTTATACCGATGTACTGGGGGCCTTGTGTATGATTGTCGGAGAGACAGCGAGATATGGGCATATAGTGGATGGCTTGTTTGGTGGTGTGTTGCGGAACCTCATGTACCGAACCGAGTATGCAGGCAGTTTGCATTCGGGCAAGGGGTTCCCGAAAGTTTGTTTATATTTTCAGCTAGACAGCACAAGAGGAACCATGAGGGTAAGTTTAGCGGGGGACGAGGTACAGACTGGGAGGAGAAGAAAGATGTTGAGATAGTGTGGTGGAATGATAGACACAACCGTGTCTATCAATTTGATGGACCAGCGGGGGGAGGTGTTCTACCTGGCTATATGCAGTGGTATTATCAGCGCACTGTCTTAGTCATCACGTCTCCGGGTGCACATAACCCTCCCAACGTATATCCAGATTGGGGCGGTGTCCAGCAAGTACAGGTAATATGTTATGCGTATTTATTTTATTTTATATTATATATTACATTTGATTTTTTTATAATATATTCATATATATATATATATATATATATATATATATATATATATATATATATATATATATATATATATATATATATCACATTTATTTTATATTATATGTTTTAATTTTTTTGCAGAACGAGACGTTGAGGGAAATCCACGATCGTGCTCGACGGAACATGGATAGTGGACTGGGGAACAACGCCATGTGGCAGGATTTTGTTCAACTCCCTAGTGATGCTATGGGATATGGACATAATCCGGACCGGATGAACTATGGATCGCAACAATTTGCGTTTCCCCCACCTGCGTATTATCCACGTCCTCCGTCTCCTCCACCCCAATATGGAGGTCAGTATCAGGGTGGTTGGGGTGGTTCCCAGTACGGGCAGCATACTCGGGCAGATGGTGGTGGTTCTCAGGCCTATCAGCAGTTTGAGGCTGGAGGTTCTCATTATCAGCATGGAGGTAGTGGTACACAGTAGTTTGAGGCTGGAGGTAGTGGTACCCAGCATGGGCTAGACATGATCAATGAGTTGTTATTTACCCCTACCCCTGGCCCTACCCCTACCCCTCCCCATGACTCTACTTGGCTTTCGTTGTCACCCAATATTCATGGCGAGTTCAGACCTTGGGTACAACCTGATTTCCAAAGGGACCCTGGTACATAAATGGTTGCACGCCGGTCTCATTATCATGATAGTAGCCCGGTTCAGATTCAGTCTTTTGGTGATCATGGGTTTGACCAGCCACCCAACCCACATAATGAAGAACCTAGAAGATCAAACAGGATCCCTCAACCAACGAGATGCTACACCGGCAGTCGTATACACTACCACCCCCACCCCCCTCCCCCTCAGTAGGATCCTATTGTGTTGTATTTCCAACAGTTTGATGTTTTGAATTAATAAAAAGTTATGTTTGTGTTTAATATTTGTTTATATCAATATTTGTTTCCTGTTTTAATATTTGTTTATATCAATAGTTTTTATAACATTAAATATTACATAAAAACATATTAATAAAAAACATTTTAATAAAAAACATATTAATAAAAACAGATTAACAGAAAACATGACAATAAAAACATATTAATAGAAAAAACATATCAATAAAAACATATTCATAAAAACATAAGGTTTAATATCTGGATTTTCTATCAGATTTTTATGACATAAGGTACGGTACGGACGTGAAACAGTGAAAAGTTCACATCATACAGACCTTTAATAAAAAGCTTTTGATAAGCCGGATTTGCCAACACCGGCTTTTATCCATATCTCAAACCTACGTGGCAATTTCATTGGACAAGGTTTAATATCTGGATTTTCTGTCAGATTTTTATGACATAAGGTACGGTACGGACGTGAAACAGTGAAAAGTTCACATCATACAGACCTTTAATAAAAAGCTTTTGATAAGCCGAATTTGCCAACACCGGCTTTTATCCATATCTCAAACCTACGTGGCAATTTCATTGGACAAGGTTTAATATCTGGATTTTCTGTTAGATTTTTATGACATAAGGTACGGTACGGACGTGAAACAGTGAAAAGTTCACATCATACAGACCTTTAATAAAAAGCTTTTGATAAGCCGGATTTGCCAACACCGGCTTTTATCCATATCTCAAACCTACGTGGCATTTTCATTGGACAAGGTTTAATCTCTGGATTTTCTGTCAGATTTTATGAGATAAGGTTCTGTACTTTATATATATACTACCTACATCAACTCCCAACTCTCACCTCTCATAACTCTCATACAACTCTCACATAACTCTCATACAGAAACGCTCAAACAACTCTCATTTTTCCCCAACCATGTCTGAATTTACCACACTCCTTGTTCATCTAGTCCCTGGAAATGATCTTAAATTTGAAAACGGTTACTTGATTGGCGATCCATCAACCCGTCGTATTGTTTTTCCTCTGTACGAGAAGCTCAACCTTGCTACTTTCAAAGAGACGGCGTACAACAAATTGGCTGTGAGCAGTGAATTCTATAACCTTAAACTAACCCTGTGGTACACCTTCGGAGATCATGTTTTCCAGTGCGAAATGGTAGACGATCAAACATTTGGAACAATCTATTATTTGAGTGGCGGCAACCCTCAATATCAAGCACAAATTCAAGCACAATTTTTCCCAATGCCACAAATTCAAACACAATTTTCTTTTACAGACCAAATGAGGAACATTCAATTACACAATCCTCATCAGTCTCAAGATGGGTTTCCATCATCCTACACCGATCACTTTCAACATTCTTCTTATGCTGAGCAACCAGAGTTCCCGTCAAGGCATGTTGAACAGTATAACGAAGAAGCCCAGAACCCTGAGAGTAGTCAACACCATGGCGAACAACAAGCCCCCCCACACCAGCAAGACGAAGAGGAAGCTTTTGGTGGAAACGGCCGTGAAGATTCCGATAACGACACGGTCAAGGAATATGCACCGGAGCACTATGCAATTCTTGGAGACGCTTCGGAGGACGAAGGACAACACGATGAGCTCGTACTTCATCGTGAACATGATGAAAGGGTCTTGGAATCAGACGCTGGTTTTGTGGGGGAGGAAGAATGGAATCGTCTTCCGTTCAACGAAGAGGAGGAAACGGTGGAGTACTGGCGTGAAGGCGATGACCCACGTGCCGGAGTGTACTTCAAAAACAAGGCACAATTTGTATATGCAATCAGAATATGGTTGCTAAAAAATAATAGGGAAATGTACTTGATGGACTCGAGGCCAGAGGCTTGGAAAGCAGTATGCTTCACAGCGGGTCCGGACTACAAAGGCGACAAACACATGTATCCATGTGAGTGGACTGCTAGGGGTTCAAGTAGAAACAGTAAGGGATTATGGAAGCTGGCAGTTTGGAACCCAAGGCACAATTGTGTAGGATCGGTGGTAAGAAATAACAACCGTTCTTTGTCGGCAAGCATGATTGCAACAAAAATTGGTCACCAAATCAAGCTGGACCTTACATACAAGGTAAAACACATCATTGCCACTGCCAGGAATACTTGGAACGTGGACGTGTCTTACTATAAAGCTTGGAATGCCCGTAGAATAGCCATTGAACGGCTCTACGGAACATGGGAGAGCAATTTTGCTGAGCTTCCGGCGTACATTGAGGAATTGGTACACCATAACCCCGGTACAATCGTGAACTGGTTACATGCCCAAAACGCAAACCAAGACGGTCCAGAAACATTTAGGTATGTATTTTGTAAATTACCAACTAAATATTATAATATAGTAAAAAGTAAACTGCATATATTGACATATAATAATTGTTATTTGATATGTGAGACACTAATGATATTGGATATAAATTGTTATTTGTGGTAAATTGTATTGAACACATATTGAATAACTTACGCAATCCATATTTGACTTATTTGAACGGATGCATGTGGTCCGTTTCCTTTTGAAACGGGAGTTATTCAATATGTGGACAATGACCATAGAGGCTATTTGCTTTAGGGCTCTCCCAATTTTGTTGCGTAGTTTAATTCTAATACTCATATTAATGATTATAGTGAATTGTTTTGAAAGTAATAAAAAAAATTAATATGACTAAAAACGTAGTTTAATTGTAATACTCATATTAATGATTACAGTTTTCTTTTTAGATATGTATTTTGGGCTTTTGGACCTGCCATTCAAGCATTCAAGCATTGTATTCCCTACGTAGTTGTCGATGGCACCCATTTGAAAGGAAACTATCGCGGGAAGCTTCTTACAGCCGTGACGAAAAACGCAAACGGGAATATACTTCCTCTTGCTTTCGCCATGGTTGATAATGAGTCAAATGACAGCTGACGATGGTTTCTAAACAACTTCCGTAATAATGTTGCCGTAATTCATAAAGAGAAAGCCTTGTGTGTGATTTCAGACAGTCATTCGGGTTTGATCAACGCAATGGCTGAAATGGATGGCTGGCATCATCGTTACTGTCTAAGACACATAAGGAGTAACCTTATGACGACGTTTAAAGACCACAAGTTGAAAAAATGGTGTTGGCAGATCGGCACTGCAACTCAGCGGAGAAAGTATAGATACGCTGTTAGGAAAGTGAGAAAGATAAATGAAGAAGCTTTGGATTGGCTGAAAGCAATTGGTTTGAGTAAGTGGACATTGCTGCACGATAAGGACTATATACGTTGGGGAAACACCACCTCAAACATTGCAGAATCGTACAACAATGTGATACGCACAGTGCGCATGATGCCTATCAAGGCATGTATAGAAGGTACGTTCAACCTTACAAGAGCACACTTTGTACAAAACTTCGAGAAATCTAGAGGGTGCAATTCACCTCTTGCAACAGCCATGTGGAATCTCTACATTGGTCGGGAATCATATGCCACTCATCAGGAGGTAACACCTTACAATATCTCAGAGGGTGTTTATGAGTGTCGCACAAATGATCCCACAACCATGGGTGGGGAAAACACATACACAATCACTTTTCCAAAAATGTCTTGTACTTGTGGAAAGTGGCAAATGCAAAGGATTGTTTGTTCCCATGGCATGGCTGTTGATGGACACATGAACGGTCCTACTCGAAGAAACCATGAAGCTGCTCCTGTAATGGCTTCGAAATTCTATAGCGCAGATAAGTGGAGAAAGCAATATAACGCACAGTTTCGGCCACTACGACACATCGACTACTGGAGAAAACCGAACTGGACCATCGTGGCGGATTCAAGAATGATAATTACAAAAAGGGGAAGAAAGAAACAAAGAAGAATCCGTAACGAAATGGACCAGCCAAGCGGAAGTGCAAGTGGAAGTAGAACCCGAATGTGTAGTGGTTGTGGACAAACAGGTCACAACAGCCGAAGCCGGAATTGCCCACGTAACCAAATTTAGTGTGTATCGTAATTTCTCCATTCTATCATTTTGTGTAATCACTTGTTGATTCTATGTTGGGATTAAGAGGGCCATTTCTTACTTTTAAGTTGTTATTTTTTGTGAAAAAAAATTAATTTCTGTCCATTTTGTACATAGCATAAATCATACAAAAAAAACCAGAAAGAATAATCTAACTTTTATAAACTCTAAAACAATAACATATTAACAAAACACAATTTGGAATTTTTCATAAAAATCATCACATTACATAAATAATTAACCCTAAACACTAACACATAACCATTTTCAAAACAAAAAAACTAACCAAAATGATTTTTTGGCATTTTGTACATAGCATAAAACACACCATAAAAACCAGAAATAAAAATTTAACTTTTACAAACTCTAAAACAATAACATATTAACAAAACACAATTTGAAAATTTTCATAAAAATCATCAAATTACATAAATAATTAACCCTAAACACTAACACTTAACCATTTTCAAAACAAATAAAAAAACCTAAACCACAAAACCGCCTAACAATACCGGAAACCGCCTAGCAAAACCGTCAAAATATTCATCAAAAGCCGGCATTCCCAATGCCGGCTCTTGACACGTTGGATGATGACTGGATATAAAGCTAGTGGAATCCTACGTGGCATGCACACATGGCAATAGCCGGCATTGGGAATGCCGGCTATTCAAGATTTCTAAAAATTTTCCGGTGAAATCCACCGGCGCTAATTCCGGTGGAGAAATGTCTATTCCGGCCAAAAATTCTTTTTCAATATAGTATGAAAATTTAGAGTTCAACTAATGTTATTAAATGACATATTACATGTTCTTAATTGACACATTTTAGGAAACCCCGATTGAGGTGTTGTAATTGTTTATAAAACTTCCAGAAACTAGTTTATGACATCTACTGATGTCGAATACTTGTTTCTTTGATCATCATTTTCGACCAGTGAACTTAGTTAACGAATATGCATGTATGCATGGTAAATTGGTAATAGGACTCTTTTGGTTGAAGAGGGCTATTGAGAGTTTTGGGCTCGATGGACAAGCGATATCCGCTTTCACTCTAGGTATATGCTAGGGAAATCTTCAAACAACTTACTGCCACATTCGTCGGTCTAGTCTTGCTCATATTGCGATTTATGAAAGTATATTGACTCGCGATACAAATTTGATGAAAAATATGAAAAATAAACACAATGTTATCCATCACCAATGTAAAATCTAAAATGGTGGTTGATTTATTGTGCCAACTGCATGTGTTATAAGTCTTCCATTCTATTTCCGAGGAGTGAGGACACACATCTTCCATGACATAAGTCGTATGTTTAGAAATCCTCGTCATGCCTTACTTGTTTCTATATATTTAAAGAACTACGTGATTTTATGTTTTCCTTGTCTAACTGATTGTTCGTTTCTTACCTAAACTTCGGTTTTTCCCGCACATTATTTTCATGAGTACCGCTTTGGTCGTCCTTAATAGTTACGAATATATCATATGTGTCGTGAACTCAAGAAAATGGGGATGTAAAGTCAAATGAAATCAATGAGAGGATCATAAACAAATACTTATTAAAGTTTTTAAAACATATCTTATAACATTTACAATGTTGAATATTGAATGAATATACAAGTGAAGGAAGACGAGATCTGCTATCTAGTTACAATTCAATTGCGATTAACCTAACCAAACTAGAGAACCAAATCCCATCAAAATTGCATCATCAACCAACTTTATAATTGTGATTGATCAACAAAAAGAAACAAAGCGTGAACCTAGATTCGATTGTTGGGTGTAATCCCCCATGTTTCATTTTTCTAACGTAACTCTTAAAAACCACAGCTTTGTACACTGAACTTTGGTTGCCAATTGGTTACATGACTAGCATGGCTTGATATCTTCCAGGTATTAAGAGTTTATGGCTCTTATGGCAAGTGATCTCCTTTGTCGTTTTAGCTTTGATACTGATATTTCATCCGGCGTTATTGCTTATTTGGCTCTCGAGAAGATGATAAAATGAGTCATTGTTAAACTTAACATTTTTCTTTTTCTTTTCATAATTATAAAACCTACTTTTTCGTAACGCCAATCCTCATTAAAGCCAAATAAGCAATAACCCGATAACATACCAGCATTAAGGCCAAAGAAACAATCGAGATCATTTGCCCATCGAGCCCTCCAACACTCTTAATAGCTGGAAAATCTTCAACCAAACAAGTCTGATTACCGCATTGGTAAGTCTGGCCATGCTTATATTGTGACACAATCAAGAGCTTGTAAGCATGTTGACTGATTGATAAGAATTTGATCCAAGAAATGAAACCAGGAACATGTTGAACATAGTATCCACCGGCTAATGTGAATGATAACATGATCACCGACCCTAAAATGGTGGCAGATCTCTGCTCCATGACAAGTGCACCTACCGTGAGTCCTAGGCCTTGTGAGACCAAGACGCTATAGAGAAGTGCGAACAACGCATATAAGAAACTTCCCAAATCAGGTTTGAGCCCAGCCATCCAATAGGTTATGATGCAAAACAATGTGGGGAGAACAAGTTCCATTGGAAGATCTCCTAATAGTCTCGATACGAAATAAGATGATAGTCTATACATTCCTGACGATCTTTCTTTCGCTAGCATTAGTCTTTCTTGAGGGAATGTGAAAATTGCTTGAAATAAAGGGTAAAACCCCCAAAATCCGGTGTAAAAGAATAGCAATCCTGACTGCATATTTTTCGAATCAAGATGTCGTAAAATTGTCTTAAAAATCAATTAGTTTACTATTATGAAGGTGTGGTTATAATGAAATGCTACCTGATCTTGCAAGTGAGTCGTACCGCCTTGCCACCATAACAACCCGCAAAGAATTGATATTGCGATAACCTGGCTAATCTTTAGAGCAGAAAAGAATTCGTGCTTCCTTTCTTTAATACCACGACTAAACAAAATCGAGACTTGTTGCAACCAAGTTGTGCTCCATCGTTCGGGCTTCTTGTCGTCTAAAACATTGTTTGCTTGATGAGCAAATTCTAATAATTCAGCCTTAAGATTCTTGTCAAGATTCGACTTATAAGCCAAAGCAAGCTTGTGCTTAACTTCATTTTGATTCGCATAACTTGAATCATCTGATGATATCCCTTCAAAAAAAGTTCATTGCAAATTTTTAGTTGTTATACCTAATGACACATTATTTGCAAAGGCCAAAATTATTTAACTACTTAGGGAGTGTTTGGCATTTGCATATTTAAACCTTCCAATATTTTTTAAAAAACACTTGAAAATAAGGAAAAGCATATAAGAATAAGTCATCCAAACACTTTAAACTGTTTATCCGCATTTAAATAACGCAACAGAGGGATAAGCACTTTAAAAATAAAACAATCCCAAACACCCTCTAAACATACCATTAGCAAGATCTAACAAGAAGTCAGAAGGATTCATAGCAACCGTCGGTGAAAAGCCAATATTGTCGAAATAATTCATAACCTCCGATCCTTTCCCAAAAAATAACGAATTCCCTTCTGATAGCAACAACACCTTATTAAACATGTAAAAAATCCTACTTGAAGGTTGATGAATAGTCATCACAATAGTTCTTCCTCCTCTTGATAACTCCCATAACGTCGAAATAATCCTTTGAGCAGTTGTTGAATCAAGCCCGGATGTTGGCTCATCCAAAAACAACAAACTTGGGTTTATAAGCATTTCTTGTCCAATACTAACTCTTTTTCTCTCTCCACCGGAAACCCCTCTTAAATTCGGACCACCTATAATTATATTCTTACATCTAGTTAATCGAAGTTGATCAATCACATATTCAGCATGCGTGATCTTTTCTTGAGTTGTGAGATTCTTAGGTAAACGAAGCAGTGCGGTGAATACTAGGGTTTCAGTGACAGTTAAGTGAGGGTATAAAACATCATCTTGAGTTACAAAACCCGTGTAACGTTTCATAATACTTGAGAATGGTTTGTCGTTGTAGGTAATGGTTCCTTGGAGTTTGCCACCTAGTCGGCCACCTAGTGCCGTCAAGAGGGTGGTTTTTCCACTCCCGGATGGACCTAACATCGCCAACATTTCTCCAGGTAACACCATGCCTGTAATTCCTTTCAAGATTTGTTTTTCTAGTGATTCTTTCTTCTTTTTCAATATGCATCCTTGTTTCTTAGTTTTGATTGTGTAAACCACGTCATGGAACTGTTGCATCACATATAAATTAATAAGTTATTTGATACTTAATTTGTTATACAAAAGACCATTTTAAAACTTTAACAAGTATATTGGTTACAATAGTATTTATTTATGAAAATTTATATTTTTAAACTTAACTTGACAATTTTACCGTTTTATTACATAAAAAGAAAGTTGTATTCGAACATTTTTATGTTATAATAGTAAAAATTGTTAAACGATATCTACATATGTTAACTCAAACATAAAAAGTCTATCTTTAGACAATCGAAAGATGGAAAAAGAACCTTTAATGTAACTGGATGATCGACTTTGTTAAAGATTGTCGAAGAAGATGAAGCTTGCTCACACGGAGATTGTGCCTCTATATCAACGAGTTGTATTGCCATCAGTCTATTTCTTTCTTTTCGAATCTATAAAAGTTAGATATATGCTGTTACGATATTATACATGTGACAAAGTTTGTATTTATTTACGCTATTTATAGTAAGTATGTGGAATTAAAGATGAAAAGAAAGATAAGTCATGCGGTAGAGGTGTGCTTTTTTGTAGCCCATTCCTTGTATATTTAGCTAATTTCGTGTCGTGTTTGATTTGAGTTTAGAAAGGAAATAAAATCGTTTCATTAGATTATGGCTTAAGTAGTGTTACGTTTTATCTATTTCGCTATATTTATGTAAAACAAAGATTTATATTTTGGTATGTTTGAAACGAAAGCTAGCTAGCTAGTTTCGTATTAAAACAATTTTGTCGCTACATTAATCGTTGCTCAAACGAATAAGCAACCACATATGTTCTTATCACTTATTTTCGTGTGATTTACATTCTAATATATATATAGTCGTGTTCTGATGTGTTGTGTATACATGATTGTCTAACAAGAACAACGTACTCTTTTGAACAATAACCAATTTATCATTTACATGATGATTCAGGTTACATCGAGATTCTGATTCAATTCATTAGCAGTACGTACTACATGGTTAACCCTGTGATACGACTCTCGTTGCTTAAATCACTCGTGAAAAGTAGGATAAATTTCAGAGACCAAGCTCTTGGTATTTATGGGTAAGATGAGGTCATCAATTACGACATTTTGGTGACCGTTAAGTAAGGGTATACAACATTAGTTTGCCATAGTAGGTGATAATCCCCTCAAGTTTATCACCTAATGACATGAAAAGCTTGTGTTTACATGTTGAATCTCATAATAATCAAAATGTTTTCAATAACTCTTGCAACAAACAATTACATCTAAATCTAAGTTATATATATATATATATATATATATATATATATATATATATATATATATATATATATATATATATATATATATATATATATATATATATATATATATATATATATATATATATATAGATTGGGGTTCAATAGGGATCTCTATTTTGCTAGAGATCTAGGGATCACCTTCTCAGCCACAAGATCACCTAAATTGTGTGGCTGAGATTAAAAGTTGACTTTAATGAAATTATAAGGAAAAGACACGGAGGGGTAATATGGTCTTTTTACCTTTTTCTCTTTTTTAGGTCCACGCGCTCCAATCTTAACTTAACGTGTTCCTGATTTTGAAACATAACTTCACCGATTCAGTTTTTAACCTAATTTTTTCGATTGAGAATCGAATTGAACTCTAATTCGTCAATTGAAAAACGAGATAAATCTCTTCTTATCATCAAATTCTTCCGATTAAACATGTCATCCACAGGTAATTTTTTGATTTTTTTTATCAACTGTTTTATACATTTTTTTTTTTTTTGTGGTTTATTCAGTCACATGTGATTTTGTTTGTTTTTTTTATATTTTTGTTGTTCTTTTGTAGGTCGTACTCGTAGAAGTGAACGTATATCCAAAAGAATTGGTTTGAGTAAATTTAAAAACACACCCAGTACTCCTGTTGTTATTGAAGATGTTGTTAATGGTAATGTATCCAGTTTTTGTGTATATATTATTTTTATATGATGTTTTTGTTTTATTTTTTCATGAATCTGTATACGTAGTTACATTTGTTTTGTTCTATGTTTTTATTTTGCAGCTGAAGCACAATCACCTGTGACTGGAGCACAAACACCTGTTACTGGAGCACAATCAGCTGTTTTTGAAGAACAATCACCTGTGACTGGAGGACAAACACCTGTGACTGTTTTTGAAGAACAATCACCTGTGACTGGAGGACAATCACATGTGATTGGAGCACAAGCACATGTGTTTGAAGAACAATCACCTACTCCTGTTGTTTTTGAAGATGTTGTTAATGGTAATTTATCCAGATTTTGTGTATATATTATTTTTATATGATGTTTTTGTTTTATGTTTTTATGTATCTGTATATGTAGTTACATGTGTTTGTTCTATGTTTTTATTTTGCAGCTGAAGCACACGCACATGTGTTTGAAGAACAATCAACTGTTTTTGAAGTACAATCACCTGTGATTGGAACCCAAGCACATGTGTTTGAAGGTCCATCTTATGTTTATGACACTACTGTTAGTGAATGTGAGAAAGAGAAGACAACGCAGGGTATGTCTAAGAAGTACACAAGAAGTAAGATTCTTGAAGAAATTAAAACTTCATCATTTCGTCGTTCTACAAGGAGTTCTGCTATTAACTCTGATGATTTATCAAGAGGGAAAGAGGTTGTTTGTAAAAGGAAATCAGTTTCTGTTGGTGGTGTTGATGATTCTGTTTTGGTAAAGGTTGCTAAACCGAAGAAATTTTTAGCTATTAGAACTCGCATGTCCCCACATAGTTTATTCATTGCATTGAAAAATTTAAGTTTAGAACAGAAGCTTTGTTTAAAAGAAATGGGTTTTGGTGGTTTATACAAGATGCCATGTGATGGGCTTCCTGCACATATTGGTCATTTTGTTGTCGATAATTTTAATCCAAGTAGTATGACTTTGAAGATGAAGAATGGCGTAATTAATATAACCGAGGGAGTTGTTCATGAAATTCTTGGTATTCCTTGTGGTGGGTTGAACATTTGCGATTTGAATGAACTTCCTATGGAGGATCGACCTTTAATTAATCAATGGTTTTCTCAGTTTCTTTCTGGCAATAAAGTTCGTGCAACTGATATTTGCAAAGCTATTGTCAATTCTTCTGAAGCGGGAATTCTGTTTAAACTTAATTTTCTGGTCTTGTTTTCAAATACAATGGTTGGATGCCCTAGTTCGGGTTCCTGTGACCTTAAACTTTTGAAGTTTTTTGACGAATCGGTTGATATTTCTGCTTTGAATTGGTGTCGATATATTTTAGATTCTTTGGCTCAAAGTAAAAGTGGATGGGAGAAATATGGCAGTCGTTTATATGGTGGTCCACTTACTTTTCTTGTTGTAAGTTTTTTTCTTTTCTTTATCATTCTTTATTATCTATTGTTTTATTGTTTATGTTACTTAATAATTTTTTGGTTTTTATATATAGCTTTTGTATTTTGATTATGTGAAATTCCACTTGGATGACACACCTCGTGGGAGACCTGCAATTCAAGGCTGGAGTATGGATAAAATGAAGGCTAGGCAAGATCTTGAAATGAAAGAAGGAGGGTTTGGGATTTGGGATTTGCAACCTGATTATAATCAGTTGATCATGAACGAAGATTTTGCTGTTGATGTTAGTTTTTTTACTTCTTCTTTTTATAAACATTCCCTGAAATGATTAATCACCGGTGATTTTATTAAAATTAATTCACTAAAATGATTAAACTGGTGTTTTATTATATAGTAATCACCGGTGATTTTATTATATAGTAACATTCTATAGTTAATCACCGATGATTTTATTAAAATTAAGTTACTAAAATGATAAAACTGATGATTTTCTGTGTTTTTTGTTATTTTGATTTTTTTTTTTTTGCTTTTTTTTTAGGATATGGTGCGTAAACTGCTGTCTAAATTTTCCGTTTTGTTGGATGATAAAGATGATATAATGTCATATCTACAAGAAGCTGTCCACAAATTTCCTCTTCATCCAAAAATATTGGATTTTAAAGAGTTGTTTAAGTCTGTTTTTGTTTGTGATGATGATGATATTGAAGATGCAGTTCAAGGAGGTGTTTAACCATTAGTTGTTCTTTGTTAAGTATCTTTTTTTATGTAGCTGATTTATGTTATTTGGATACTTTTTAGAATTCCTGGACAAGTTATGACCAATCTTTCAATATATTATATGTATGTGCTTTTTTATGTAGATCAACTCTTTTTTTTTTTGTGTATGTTTAAACATGTTTGGTAATCACATACTAAGGCATTAAACTAATAGTAGTCACAGGTGATTACTATAAAAAGAACAGAAATCTTCAAACACAAACAAACATATATTAAAATTCAACAAACACAAACAAACAGAAATCACATTTCCTCTTTATCTGTCTGAGATAAGAGGTTTACATACCAACAAACACATTAAAATTAAACACAAACAAACATAAGACAAACAAACAAACATATTGGCTTCATACGAGACAATCTTTTCATGTTAGACGTCGTATTTTTCCACATTGAACACCAATATAAAACCAGAGTTTGTTTGTCGCAAGGTTTTTGTGAAGAGCAACATAGTCCCATATCGCAACCCATGTCTTTTTCTCCAACTGTTCCAATAACCATTGATAGTTACATGGCTAGTTGGAACATTCCTTCGTGGGTCGGGGTATGTTTGCATTCCGAATATCTTAATGGGATCATTGTTGAAAACAATTTCACAATATTCATATTCAGTAAGGTTATGTTCCCTTACAAAGTATGCTGGTATTGTCTGCAAAAAATGACATAGTTATTGTTTTTTATTTACACAATATATATTAAAGGTAAACCATGATATTATGAATATATAAAAACTATAGAATCACAGGTGATTACTATAGAATCACAGGTGATTACTATAAAAACTTACCACTCTTCCCCTTGTGACTTTTGTGCGATCAAGTTTAATGGCAAAGCTATCATTTGGCATTCTTTTTAGTTTTTTGTTTAGTGTACTCCTTTCTCTTCCATATGCATCCTTTATATAGGCATATATTATGAATATGAATGGTTGTTGTTTTCAATGCTATATGTGTAGTCTTCAAATGCATTGAATTGTCTTCAATGTATTGAATGTAATGAGTATAAGCTAGGACTAGTCTTCAAATGCATTGAATTGTCATTTCTTTTTTCTCTTTTTCTGCATTTTTGCATTGAGTTGTAAATCAATATTTTGTGTGGTTATGCATTTCTGTCACATTTACCAAAACAAGAATATATTCTTTTTCACATTTACCAAGTATATATTTTCCAACCACTTGCAATAAAAGTCAAAATACAGAATTCATTAAACAAAATTATATGTAAAAACTATAGAAACACCATTCTAAGGCACATTATTAATTAAATCACCGTGATTACTAAACGTTGGAGACATTTTACATCAACATTCTTAAGGCACATTATTAATAACAATCACCGGTGATTATAAACATTTGGGTGACATTTTACATGTATATACTAAGGCACCAAATGTACTAAGGCAGTAATTGACAAATTAAGGCACTAAATCACAGGTGATTTTCCTTTATATTTTGTTGACTACCAAATTTAAAAACCTTAAATGTATTAAGGTATTAAAGCACTAAATCACAGGTGATTTTCCTTAGGCTACATGTAGATATTGATTTGGTTAAATGTTTACAAAACTTACATGGTTAAATATTATAGACAAAAACATATATTTTAATAAAATATAGACAGCTTATACGCATTGTTCTTTTCCGTACTCAGACTTCCAGACTTCCAGACTTCCAGACTTCCAGAGCGTAGAATTTACTATCTCTGGCATAGTTTCTTCTTGTTCGGATTCTGCAATTAAGATAAGATTATGACATATACCAGAGTACATACGCGAAAAGCACGTCACATATAGTTTTGCAAAATAACTAAAAGTTTTAGAATGACATCAAACCTCTTTTTCAACCATCTGTTGTAATGTAATATATGCTAGCCTTGACACGTCCTCTTCCGCCATCTTAATCTTCTGAAAAGTGTTCGGAGACGTGATTGTGAAGCAATCATACGAAACACTTGATCTGAATTTTGGCATATGGACACTGCCTTCATTTTTAGTTCTATACACTGGGAATTTTTTTCCACTCTTTTGAGCATGTTCGTTCAGAAGAGATTTCCACATTACATTCTGATTTGAACCTAAAAAGAATGAAGATATTTTGCTTTAATTAGTGTTTGTTACTGTTGTTTCTAAACACACGTGGGTGCTTAAACATACCGTTGGGGTTTGGATGATTCATCCCGTGGATACCACTAGAGCTTTCAGCTTTGGGGCTCACTAGAACAGAAACGGGGTTCTGTAGTTTGCCAGATGTGATTTCCTTAACCATACCTTTCGGGTTTGGATGATTCATCCCGAGGATACCACTAGAGCTTTCAGCTTTGGGGCAAACTATAACAGAAAGGGGGTTCTGTAGTTTGCCAGATATGATTTCCTTAACCATACCTTTCGGGTTTGGATGATTCATCCCGAGGATACCACTAGAGCTTTCAGCTTTGGGGCAAACTAGAACAGAAAGGGGGTTCTGTAGTTTGCCAGATGTGAGTTGCTTATAGCTACTTTGAAATGCTTGGTCGATCACGAAAATGTTTTTTGGTATGACAGCCTTTGCACAATTCCCCGGTTGATCAAATGGGTCCTCGATCTGTAATCACCGATAGTAATAAAATTAGATCAACATATTTTATTTGACCTGTTACTCAATCCGCCCATCCACATAAATAAGAGATAGAAGACGTACAAATAGAGCATATTTGTGAGGATAACCGATTTCTTCCCATTTTCCAGTTTTTGTACTAATTTTTAGATTCTGACCCTTCACACTTATGCCGCAGAACTGAAAAACAACAAACAAACAGAGATTATAGCGATTTTTAAGAACACATAAACAAATTATAAGAAACTTACCTTTTCAAGAAATGAAATAAAAAGTTCAGACAACGAGCTTTTGTTAGGTATCCTCGACATATTAGCTTTAAAGCTGTCTATGTTGCTACTACAAATTTTTTCGATATTTTTCTCAGCAATAGCTCTCACACCTGTTTCACAAATTGTTGCCGTATTTAGTTTTTCACAAAATGCATTTCATTTTCCAAACACATAAAAAACAAATACCTGTAAGATCATCAGCCATGTTCCCTTGGTAAACTTCATTAAGAGGGGGTAGAAGGGGAGGGTCACAAGTCTGAAAGAAACGAGATTATAAAACCAATACACGAAAACAAAATATTGGAGACAGAATCGTAAACATATATGTGATAAACAGTAGAAATGGTAAGAATCACCTGAAAATGGAATATAACGAGTAAGGTAAGGGAAAACGAATTCAAAGTTCCGGTTTTAGGATCATTGATACTCTGCGCTTTTGCCCATTCTTTGACCTACATATTATCATTAATAATAAGCATATGATAATATGAAAACGTTCTTTTATATAATCACTTTATAGTCTGTAGAAACATACAATTAAGACTAAATCACGGAAACGTCCATCAATTTCGTTTATCCAATACAACATTCTTGCCTTCATTTGACTGCTTAAGTTGTTGAGAGAGATGTCACATGAAATTTTGTACTTGTCGCTAACACATTTCACGATTGGCACTCTTGCATGTTTAATATAAGTAATCGCATTGAATCCGCCTGTCAATACAGTCACAGGTGATTAAACCAACATTTTGAGGCTACATGTAGAAATCGTTCATATAATCCCATGTGTCATTTTTGGTAGTTGTATTTGGCTTTTATATCTAAGATATTTCTTAAATAAACAAAATAATATGATTTTTTTTTTTTTTTTTTTTCATTTTTATAAACAAAATCACAGGTGATTTTATTTGATATTATATAATATAAGTCATACCTATTCTTTCTATAGCTTTTTTAACTTCTTCAAGTTCATTTTTGTCATATTTTTTTCCCGCGTAAGAAATGGAGATATCTAAATCTCCGCTTCTCGAGAAGAGGTTAGACGCAAACGAACCAAATGCCTCAACTGTGGCACCTAATTTTAAACAATCGAAATTCAGAAGTTAGATAAAACGACTAAAGCTCGAAATGAACTAAATGACTCAACTGCATTATCATTATTTTCAAACGTTTTGAAGAATTTACCTTTAAAAACTTCCAGACTTTCAACTATGGCTCGAATATCACTCATAACATGTGATCGTTTTGTGCAATCATCCACTGTAGGGTTGACTAGTTGAAGAACATCCCTCAGGGTAGTTTCCAATGAATAGCTGGAGTTCATATCTGACAGGTTTCTAATATTTGAGCCCTAAAATTGGAGAGAAGGGGATATGTAAGGGCTTTTTATATAAAGGCATATTAATTCCTCCGTTTCAAACATTTTAATCTTTATAAACATTCTGTAACATTCTATAGTTAATCATCTGTTATTTTATATAGTAATCACAGGTGATTTTATTAAAATTAAGTCACTAAAATGATTAAAATGGGTAATCTGGAATTTTTATGGCTTTTAATGTAAGTGATTATGAGCTTATTACTTTTTTATTTAGTCATAATTAACAGTTACAACTTCATTAAAGACTACTCCTTTTTATATCCAAAATTACGACTTTACTTTGTTCAATGAATTGAAATTTCATTTAATATTTCTCTGTTTGTGCATCTGAATTGTAATGAGTACAAGCAAGAAGTAGTCTTCAATGCATTGAATTGAAGACTACTAAGTCACAGGTGATTACTAAGTCACATTTTATCATATCCACACATACACAAATAAAGTAAAAATTACTAAAATATGAACATCAAAATATTTAGAATATATCATATCCACATCGAGACAAATAAAATTTAAATCAGAACACCCAACCCATTTGAATAAAAATCCTAGTCTTACGTTCTACCGTGTAAGATAGCTTTTTTGAGAATTTCATTCCTTTTAACATCTGGTAGCTTGTGAAAATCATCAGCATGCTTTTGGATTTCAGATCTGAGTAGATTAGTATCTGACAAAAGCAACTTTGTTGCAAATTTCCTTCTAAGTGCATCAAGCTGGGGCCTCTGCTTTGCTTCAGTATTGGCGATGCCACATTTCCATTTCTTTATTTCTTGCCCCATGTAATTTTCCATATGTAGCATTGCAAATATTCCGCAATCTATGTTATTCTCTGATGTTCTCCATGTCATCTCTGCTCTTTCAATTTTACAGTCATTCATCTTGAAAAGGCTTTTGTGTTTTATCGTATCAAGATATTCTGTAAAGAGTGTTTTCTGTAAAACAAGAAAAGAAAAGAAAAAAAACAATATAAAACTTAAATTAAAAACCTAAAAATTTACATGATATAAAGAAAAGGAAAAAATATATATAGTAATATCTAATGTTATCCTATAGAATCACAGGTGATTTATTAAACATTGTGGTGATTCTATATTGTTTACATTAAGAACTGTTTGTATAATAAAAAAAAAACAATACAATCACAGGTGATATTTTTACTTACAATTTTTAAAGGGATTGCGCCATATCTATCCATTTCACCATTCTTGCTATTGTCAATTAGTAGAATCTTTGGATGCTTTAAGTTGAAAACAATAAGAAAAAAATGTTTTGACATATTAATGGGGAAGAATACCTGTCAAAAATAATTCAAATATTAAAACAAATATATTAAAAATGAAAAAATAAAGAATTATTCATAAATAAATAAAAAAATATATGTACCAAGTCGATGTCCTTTAACGTCAGAAGCTTCTTATCATTGTTCATATTTCGTTTCAAAGTTTCAATGAACTCTTCAATTTTTTGTTCTTCCGTAAGGTGCGTGTCAGGTAAAACTGTTGGGTCCTGGACAACAACAAAGATGAATTTAAAACAAATTACTTTAAAAACATGATGATATAAAACTAAATAACATTTAATAAGATGAATTTTAAAAATTCAAATTAAAAACTTACAAAAGGGATTGTCTTAAAGAAATACCGACGTAATGATCCGTCACTTTTACGTTTTTCTTCATCATTTAGCATAGTAGCCCAACAATCAATCACAATAACATCAATCCATTGCCCAACAGTTAACGTTTCCATTTGCTCATACATTGCCAGACTTTGATTATCTTCAGAATTAAAAACAAATGTGCTGAAAGAAATAAAATATATGTTATTCAAAAAGTAATATCAAATCATATCTAATAAATAAACATAAAAATAAATAAAAAACAATTAAAACTTTTTTTACTTACATAATATCCGCAGTCATAGAAAAAAGCGCATCAGAAATTTTCCTCTCTAAGGCTGTAAGTTTTTCTTTGACATCCGTCTTACGATTATGATATGGTGATTTTTCATAATGAGCTAGATGAGTGATACGTTTTTTTTCTGGTTGAAAAAGGGTAATGAATGAAGGAGCATCGTTTTCCACAACTTTTTTCCGCCCTTTATGAACCGTTTTTTGTAACTCATCTGCATTTGGCTCACCTTCTTCAACTTTTTGTTCGTTTTCCTTCACATCAACCCTTTTTTGTAATTCTGCGGCATTTGGCTCACCCGTTCTTGACCCACCAGCTTGAACTTTCTGTCGTTTTTCATTCACATCAACAGATTTTTTACCATCTTCTTTCTCAGCTTCCTTTCTCTTCATACCAACAGAAACTTGCAATAGCTCTTTTTCTTTCGGGTTTAAAGTTGTTGTATCAACAGGAGACTGTTTTACTTCCAATTTTTCTATTTCCGCTTCCTTTCTCTTCATACCAACAGAAACTTGCAACACCTCTTTTTCTTTCGGGTTTAAAGTTGTTGTATCAACAGGAGACTGTTTTACTTCCAATTTTTCTACACCAATGTCTTGTTTAATGGTAGTTATTGTTTCTACGCCAAAGTCTTGTGTCATACCAATAGAGAAACTAGGATAAGATGGTTTTACGATATCAACTTTTCCTGAACAAGTTGTTTGACCAAAAACAAATTAGATAAA
The DNA here is from genome assembly GCA_910822075.1 of Senecio squalidus. Taxonomy (NCBI): domain Eukaryota; kingdom Viridiplantae; phylum Streptophyta; class Magnoliopsida; order Asterales; family Asteraceae; genus Senecio; species Senecio squalidus. The sequence continues at coordinate 62,077,151 of CAJVGC010000065.1, forward strand.
ATGTTTTTTCTTTTTTCTTTTTTTTCCAATCACATGTGATTTAGTTAAAAGTTTTTTAAGATAAAACTTATTAATAAAATTAGAGGTGATAAAATGTACCTTTTTTCAAGTCTTTCTCCACCTTTTCAACTTCAGCTGAATTTTCACGATCAACATTCAGTGATTTAGAAGAATCCTTTACCTTTTCACCAACAGCTAAACAATATAATAAAATAAAAAAGATTAAGATAAAAGTGTAAACTTTTTATAAATAAAGTCATTGGTGATTACTCTTTGCTTCTCCTTTTTTTTTGTTTTTCATCAACTTGACGGTCAATTGTCTGTTGGACACCTGGCTCGTTCAGGAACTGGGTATCGATATTTGCCCATACAACATCTCCATCTTTTGAAAATCCAGCAACAGCTAAACAATATAATAAAATCAAAAAGATTTTAGATAAATGTGTTTTAAGAGAAAAATTTTATAAATGAAATCACAGGTGATTTACTCTTAGGTTTTGTTTTCTCTGTATGTTCTTCAACTTTACGGTCGACTTCGTTCACAATTTGGGTATCTATTGAAGAATCTATTTTCAAGTCATTGTTCGTCACTTCAAGTTCAACTGGATTTTCAGCATCAACATTCAACGAGACCTTTTCACCATCAACAGCTAAACAATATAATAAAAAAAAAAAAGATTTTAGATAAATGTGTTTTAAGAGAAAAATTTTATAAATGAAATCACAGGTGATTTACTCTTAGGTTTTGTTTTCTCTGTATGTTCTTCAATTGTACGGTCGACTTCCTTCAGAAATTGGGTATTTATTGAAGAATCTATTTTCAAGCCTTTGTCCGCCTCTTCAACTTCAACTGGTTTTTCAGCCTCAACATTCAACGAGACCTTTTCACCATCGACAGCTAAACAATATAATAAAATAAAAAAGATTTAGATAAATGTGTTTTAAGAGAAAAATTATATAAATGAAATCACAGGTGATTTACTCTTAGGTTTTGTATTCTTTGTATGTTCTTCAATTGTACGGTCGACTTCCTTCACAAATTGGGTATTTATTGAAGAATCGATTTTCAAGCCTTTGTCCGCCTCTTCAACTTCAACTGGTTTTTCAGCCTCAACATTCAACGAGACCTTTTCACCATCGACAGCTAAACAATATAATAAAATAAAAAAGATTTAGATAAATGTGTTTTAAGAGAAAAATTATATAAATGAAATCACAGGTGATTTACTCTTAATTTTTGTATTCTTTGTATGTTCTTCAATTGTACGGTCGACTTCCTTCACAAATTGGGTATTTATTGAAGAATCGATTTTCAAGCCTTTGTCCGCCTCTTCAACTTCAACTGGTTTTTCAGCCTCAACATTCTTTTCATCAACAGCTAAACAATATAATAAAATAAAAAAGATTTAGATAAAAGTTTTTTAATTTATTTTTTTCTCCAAAAAAACACAGGTGATTCACATTAATGAATTTAATAAAATGTACCTATTTTCAGGTCTTTGTCCGCCTCTTCTACTTCATCTGGTTCTTCAGCATCAACATTAAGTGATTCAAAAGAATCCTTTACGTTTTCACCATCGTCAACAATATTAAGATGATCATAATTTGTACACTCGAGTGTATATTCAATATTCTGAGATGACGATAAATCAACTGCAACTTTTTTATTCTTCACATATTTATTTTGTTGAACTTCTTCACTGAGATTACTTGGACCACAACTGCCAACGAGAATAGATTGAAATTTGGCTTTTTGAAGATTTATATCTTCGTTGTGTGGGTACATTTTTGAAGCTTCCTCTAAAAGAGATGTTATGTCGTCTTTTATTTCTTTTAGAAATGATAACTTTCTCTCTACTTTTCCAACAAAATACTGCAAAAAATATTGTAAATAGTTATAATACAGATTTGTACAAACAACACTATTTCTGTTCAGTAATGGAGTAACTACTCACACAATTTAATCAGTTCTTAAGCCCAAAATAATAACATCATTTAAATAACACTTATTCTGTTCAATAATGGAGTAACTACTCACACAATCACAGGTGATTTTCATATAAAAATTACCTCAGAAGCAAATTCCTCGTTTTTTAAAGCTTCTCCAAATGGAGGTTCCACGTCTCCTCTGCCAAAACCGCCTAGAAGGATTTCTGCGTCTTGTCTATCACTCATTTTTTGTGAATCCCAACCGAGAATAGCAGGACGTGTTCGTGCAACATTTAATTTGCTACACTTTATTGAATCCAAGTACAAAAGCTACAAATACATGAAAAACATATGTTAAATATATACTCATTTCTCAAGAGAAAAAAAAACATGAAAAGCATGTAATTTGAAAGCTCAATCACCTGTGATTGAAGCACAATCACCTGTGACTGAATTAAAATTTTATAATTTTGACACTACTTCTAATGAGTTATTGTAAAAATAAACTTACAGTGAGGAATGATAGAGGTCCAACAAAAAAACTGTTTATAACTTTTGTCCAATTGTTTTTGCATTCTCGCAAAGCATTCATTACCAAGCTGCACCAGTTTATGTTTTTGATATCTACACCCTCTGTTATGTAGTCCAGAATTTTCAGCAAACACGAACCTGAGGGATGGCATTGAACCATCGTGTTCATGAACAAAACTAAGAAGTTTAACTTAAAAGTTATTCCTCCTTCTCGAGAATGTGTAATTTTAGCTAACACTTCTCGTGGCCTTATCATTTTTGCCCCAACCACAAACTGTTTGTGCCATTCAACAATATACGGATCTTCTTTTGAAACAGCCTCCAACTCCTCCAATTCCCTTCCTCCATTGGGAATACCAAGCATGTCGTGTATTAACTCAGATGTAATGTTAATGACATGACTCCCAACAGTTAATGTCATTTTTTTTGAGTTGAAGTTACTTGCTACGTACATTCCTAGTTTTCCCGGTATGCTATCTAAAGTCATGGCAATTAAGTCCCCAAACCCCATATCAACTAAATCTGACTTTTGATCTGTACTTAAATCTTTGATTGCAGTATACAGGGACTTAGGTGACATTCTAGTCCTAAGTGAGTCAAACTTAAAGCTTAAAGTCTTAACCTTTTGGGACACTCTTTGACTAACTTTTTCTTCTTCTGACAACTGTTCTTCATTTACAGTTTCTAATTTCAGCTTTGCACTTTTCTTGGATAATTCTTGACTCTCTTCCTTTATGTCTTGAGAAAATCGCTTTGCACCACGGTAGATCTTCTTCTTCCTTGGTTTCTTTTTCACATCCTCGCTGTCTTGTTTTTTTCTTTTTTTTAGGACCTTCTTGACAGGAGATGTTTTTTCCTTTCCGAGGTAGCTGGCCAGTGTTTGATCATCTCGTAATTGACCTACGTTACACAAATAAAAAAATTAGTTAAGCTATATGTAATTAATGAACATATATTTATCAAATTTTTGTCATGTGTTAAGCTATATGTAAAACAAGTAATACCTGAAGTTGTCCCTTCGTTTTTCAGAAGATTATCTTCTTCATTTGATGATTCATCTTCTTTGTTGTCTAAATAAGAATAATAAATAACAATAGTTATAACTACTTTAATTGTTTCATATAAACAAACAAATTTTTAAACAGACTAATGTTACATTACTAAACATTATTAAACATTTGTTAATTTAAAAACTATATAGTCACAGGTGATTAGTAAACATTTTTTGTGACATTTTACATGAACATACTAAGGAACTAAATTAATAAATTCACAGGTGATTACTAAACATTTTTAGTGACATTTTACATCATTCTTATAACACTATTTTTGGTCAATAATGGTGTAAGTACTCTCACAATCACAGGTGATTTCATATAAACAAACAATTTTTCTAAAACAGAAATATACCTAAATCACTTTTATGTTTTCTAGAAGTATACGTTCTTCCACAATGTTTATCCACTGATGAACAAACAACTGTAAATAAATAAAAAAAATTATAAGTAGTGATTAAATATAATTTTACAAAAAAAATAAAATAATAAATAAATAAATATCATATTACATTTAACTATGTCATTAACATAATTTTCCTCCGTTGGTTCACCAGTTATATCTGAAATGTATAATTTATATAACATAAAATAAATTTAAAGAAAAAAAAAAAAAAAAAACGATTATAAACAAAACGTAAAACCCTTACTTGTCGATTTTTTGTCTTTCCGAACTGTGTTTCCATCAAAAACAACAATGGCATTATTATTGTTTGATTTTGGCGATGATTTATCGGTTGACTCCATTGAAATTTCAAAGGAATTAGAAAACGTAAAACAAGGGTTTGTGGGAGGGAAAGGGTTTTGTCGGAGTGAACGGGTTTGTTTGTTTTTGATAAGAATGTTTAAACGTCAAAATGACGTGGGATATAAAGGAAGGAAAGAAATAAACCGTTATTTAGTTTTTTTTTATTTTCTTTTTTTGCAAATATGACCCTCAAGTTTTTTTCTTAAGACTTTGAGCAATTTTTATTTTTTTTGGTTATGATTGAAATTTTTATAATGTCTAAGTAGTGAAAATCACATGTGATTTGAACATCAAGTATTAAAAAGGCAATATCACATATGATTTAATTTAGCCCACAAATAGTCATTTGTTAAACAACAAAATATGTTAAAATATCATACGATAATTTTATGTATCATGTGTAAGTTGCTACAACCATGTGTAAACCGTATCTAGGTAGTCAAAATCACATGTGATTTTTATGTGATTTAACAACGTTAAACCTTTTTCTAAACCATGTGTAGTTGCTCAAACTCCATGACTTGAATCACATTAAAATTCAAACACAAACAAACATATATTAAATTTCAACAAACATATATTAAAATTCCACAAAGACAAACAAACAGAAATCACATTTCCTCTTTATCTTTCTCAGATAATGAGGTTTACATACCAACAAACACACTAAAATTCAACAGAAACAAACATATTCGCTTCAAACGAGACAATCTAGAAACCTAGAAAACAGTAGGAAGTGGCTTCAAACGAGACAATCTAAAGTTTTAAGCTTGGGGGAGAATTTGAACATTGAAAATCAATTGGTCACTATTAGTAAGTGGCTTAATCGACTTCGTGAATTGACAGACCGAACCATAATCAATCACATGCTTGTGCATAAATGCCTTCCAATCTCCATTAATCACCATATGGTTGGTAGGTCCAGGCGTCCTTTTGTCAAGATAGTTTGTTAAGTCGAACCACGTACCATATGGGTCATCTTCTGTGAAGATGACATAGCATACATCAAAATCCAAGAGGTTGTTATCCTTTACAAATTTTGATGGTATGGTCTGCAAAAGGTAATATAATTATGACATTTACATTAGCAAAGTTTATAACAAGGTTATGCATACTTACCAGTTTGTTGCTCTCGATTTTTTTCTTTGTTAGCGTAATAACAAAGCTGTCTATCGCAACCGGCTGGACAGTTCTTCGCGTAACAACAAAGTCGAATTCGCTGTCACTGCTCGAATCGCTTGAAATGTCTATCACAACTTGCTTACTGCTAGACATTTTTTTTTGAAAGTTAGACTGTAAATTTGTTTTTGGTTGAAAACTTTATTGAAGACTACTCCTTTTTATAGCCAAAAATACCTCTTTCTTTTTTCAATTTCTTTCAATGCATTGAATGGTCATTCAATGTTTTTGTTGTTTCTACTTTTTGTATTGTAATGAGTACAAGCTAGAAGTAGCATTGAGTTGTCATTTATTTTTTCTCTTTTTCTCTTTTTGTATTCAATATTTTTTGATGGGATGGATTGATGGATGGATGAATTCGTAAATGTTTTCAATGTTTTTTTTTTTTTTTTTTGTGGTTCTTCCTTCCTGTCACATTTACCAAAACAAGAATATATTCTTTTTCACATACAAATTACAATAAAAAAATATTTAATTTCAAATACCAAGTACATATTCTCCAACCACTTGCAATAAAAGCCAAAATACAGAATTCATTAAACAAATTTATATGTAAAAAGTATATAATCACCGGTGATTATTAATAAAATCACCATTCTAAGGCACATTATTAATAAAATCACCGGTGATTTCTACTTTTACCCAAGCCACTGAAGAACCTAAACAAGATTTAGTTGATAATATTTGTATAGCCTGATTATGAGAAAAAAAAAATTTAGTACTTAAACTTGAACGTAACTTGATAATATTTGTATAGCCTGATTATGACAAAAATAAAATTTGTGTTCACACTTCAAGTAACAAAAAATAATTGGATGTGTGTAAATACAATAACTCAAAACATGGTTTAAATAAACTTTGTCATTATCAATAAAATCACCGGTGATTTTCCTTTTTCAACTTTCTTCAACTTTCTTCAATGCATTGAAATGTCATTCAAAATTAGCTCTTACTTTTTCAACTTTCTTCAATGCATTGTAATGTCATTCAATTTTTCTCTGTTTGTGCATTTTAATTGTAATGAGTACAAGCTAGAAGTAGTCTTCATTGCATCTAATTGTCATTTATTTTCTCTCTGTGTTTCTGCATTTGATTTTACATGAATCTGTATTTTTTGCATTGAATTGTAAAGTAATATTTGATGGATTTATGGATTAATTGTTGTATAAATTTGTATATGTTTTTTAATGCTTTTTTTGCTTTTGTGCTTCTTATTTGGTTTCACATTTACCAAAACTAGAATATATTCTCCAACTACTTTCAATAAAAGCCAAAATACATAATGCATAAAACAAAATTATATGTAAAAACTATATAATCACAGGTGATTTTCCTTTATAATTTGTTATTTATGGATATGTAAACAAACCGAAAATACACCAAACCGAAAATATTCTCACACAAAATATTTTGTCATCCAATAATATAAAATCAAAGGTCATTTCAAATAATATTCAATTAGTAAAGTAACATATTTTGTTAGGTATCGACATTCGAAGTTTCATAATCCGATTCTTCATCACGCAATACATAATCAACTTCATTTGCAGCGGCATTTGATGTAGTAGTTTTCTGTCTCTTTCTTTGGTTTGACAAAGTATCATAAGTACCATAATCTGATTCTTCTTCACTTACATCTTTATATGCTTGTCTCGCAACTTTTTTTCCTCTAGTCTGTCTTTGTGCAGTTGGTTGGACATTCTGCGGTTGAAGTTGTTCTTTTCCGGATTGGTTTGCAGCATTGATTTCTGTTGTTGTTGTTCCAGTATTTAGAAGCCGTTGAATTTGTTGTTGTTGTTGATGAGTTAGATGTGGAAGTTTCTGTAGATTTTCAAGCTCTATTTCAAATCCTTTACATGTTCTTCTGTCGTGAGTATTAACAATTAGTTCACATAATCCACACGTTCGATATGGTCTTTCATTTGCCTTTTGTGCTCTTTCACCGTACCCTTGCATCCTTGAGTTACTTCCGCTTCCTTTGTTTTTTATACCTTTTGGATTATGAATCAAAACTTGGTCTGGTTTTTTGACTCCAAGAATATCTTCCATCATTTCGGTTTTGTTCTTTTCTGGGACATCTTTTTCAACTTCAATCTTGAGATTTTTTAGCTTTTCAACAAAGTAAGCTAGCTTTTCTTCATCATTTCGTAAAACAGCTATGCAACTTTCTACACTGCGGCATGCTTCATTCGCTAGTTTCTGGCATTTTTCGGTTAAATTACCTTCATATCTATGCGTTTTGTTCCTAACACTAGGTGGAATTAAGTCTCTTTTCCAACGTCTTGTTATATACTTTTCTGGTATTTCGTCTATGCCACATGATTGTAAAACACAGAATATATGTCTACAGAGTATTCCACAACGTACAAAGTGATTACAGGAACAAACGTAAGTTTCATCCGCTATGTTATGTTTGACCTGTAATATAAAATCTATTATGATCACAGGTGATTACTATAAAATAACATCAACATACTAAAATTACTATAAAATAAAAGGTGATGTTTAGTAATCACATACTAAGGCACTAAACTAATATAAATCACAGGTGATTAATATAATAACATCAACATATTAAGATTTACTATAAAATAAAAGGTGATGTTTAGTAATTACATACCTTAAATGTTGCTTCTTTTTTAACTTGAAGTTGAATTTCCGTTGCGCCTATCTCAGAAAACGGGTCAACATCCTTTCGTTCCTGGTTTTTTTCCTTTTCCTTTTGTTTTAGCTCTGTAATTCTGTTGTTTGTCTTTTGTTCTTTCTTTAATCATCATAATCTCACAACCTTCTTCTGTAGTGATTGAAATTTGGAAGCACAACCAAAGAGAATTATCAATTTCTTCTTGTACCAAAAAAAATATTTCTTTTGTGTAAATATTTCTTGCATGTTCCTCGATTGGCCATCTTGTTATCAATTTTGGTGTTTTGCTCAATGTTTGATGATCTAAAATTTCTTGTTCATGTCTCTGCTTCTCCATTGCAGATTCAAAGAGATTCATAAAATTGATGAGTGTTGATCCATAACTTGTGAAGTGATTAAAGAAGGAATTCTCACTTTCTGATCGTGATGTTGTTCTCATTAAACCGCACATTTCATATTCAATGAAGTAAGCGGGAATCCAAGTTGATCTTATCTCAAACAATTTTTCCAGCCAAACGTTGTCTTCTAGATTAAATTCTTTCAATAAAGAAATCCATTTTTGTTCAAAAACTTCAGGTTTATGATATCTGTTCCATATCAGTTGATGGAGTCTCGGTCTGAAATTAGTGTGGTCGATTATGTTTCTATCAATCTGTAGTAAATAAAATAAGTTATTGAACATTTCAGTTTTATATATGAATAAAAACAAGAATAAAGTTCTAAAATCACCGGTGATTAATAAACATATGGTTACATTTTATATCAACATTCTAAGGGACATTATTAACAAAATCACCGGTGATTAATAAACATATGGTTACATTTTACATCTACATACTAAGGCACCAAATGTACTAAGGCACTAATTCACAAATTAAGGTATTAAGGCACTAAATCACAGGTGATTTTTATTTATACTTTGTTAACTACAAAATTTTTAAGAACCTTAAATGTATTGAGGTATTAAGGCACTAAATCACATGTGATTTACCTTTATAATTCGTTGAATATAAAATTTAATAAAATTCTAATAACATGTAAACACAAAAATAATTTTTTTTTTTTGTACCTTAACTGTGAATTTTGTGACGATATGCCACATGCAAAGTCGATGCTTTGTTTCTGGAAAAACAGTTGCAATTGCTCTTTTCATTGCAGGATCTTGATCGGTTAATATTATTCTTGGTTGCTTCTTGAAGGCGTCTAAGAATGCCTTTAGCAGCCAAATGTATGTTTCTGTAGTTTCATTTCTCAGCATACCAGCACCAATTGTAACACACTTTTTGTGATTATCGATCGCAGTGAATGGAACAAATATCATACTGTACCTATAAATCATTAAAATCACATGTGATTATCAAATTTAAAATTTCTTTAAAAAAAAAAAAAAGATCTAAGTTATAATATACCTGTTTGTACAATAAGTTGCGTCAAAAGAAATTATATCACCAAATTCTTTGTAGTTTGCTTTTGCTGTTTCATCTGCCCAAAAGAAACATTCTAACTCGCTGTTTTTTATATCACAGGAGAAGCTGAAGTCTTTCACATATTCTTCTCTGTTTGTGAGTTTGGTGACAAGCATTTGAGCATCACTTTCTCCAATAAAAACATTCAAATCCCTTTTGAAGTTTTTGAAATCAGTTTTCGTCCCACTCACATGTGAATAACCCCCTTTTGTATTACAATATAGATTGTAAGAAACTGTTGCCCCATAATTAGAGTCTGCCATTTGTTTCATAAACATCAATTCTGGCATACCTAATTTTCTATTTTCCTTAGAAAGATGCCTATACTCTATAGGGTTCAACGGGTGGTTGTGTTCTTCAACAAAGAGGTGCAGCTTATATGTGCTAGTACAATCTACAAGTTTAATCATGATATGAGCATTGCATCCTGTTACCTGGAAAGTCGATTTTCTTTTAAGCTTCCCACTATTTGCTGGATCCAATGTGTTGATATTTATACTTGGAGGATCACCATGTTTGTTGCAACGAATATACTTGGTCTTAATCATTCCACTTTTTGTTTTTTTGATGATGATAATTTTATATCAAATCCCGACTTTATTGCATACTCTTTATAAATTCTGAAACTCTCTTCAAATGATCCATAAATTTTTCCCCTGATTGGTTTGTCGTCATCTTTAACAAGGGGTAACCAATATCGAGAACCACCAGGAGTCTCTATGTTGTTGTTATCATTTGAATATGCTGTTGGAGTGCTGTAATGTGAACCTGTAAAGTCAAAGGTAATTTACATCAACATACTAATCCATATTATTAACAAAATCACCGGTGATTATTAATCATTTGGTGGCATTTTACATGAACAATCTAAGGCACATTATTAATAAAATCACCGGTGATTTTACTTGTACCCAAGTCACTGAAGAACATAAACAACTTTTAGTTGGTTCAACTGTTAACAACAACGTTAAACCTTTTTATAAACCATGTGTAGTTGCTACAACTGATTAAAATATTGCTCAAACACCCATCAAATGTTTTTTTGTTCAAAGAAGTACAACAACAGTCACTTTATTAAACAAAATTATATGTAATCACCGGTGATTACTAAACATATATGTTTAAACATTCTAAACTAAATTTACATCCACAAACTAAACAAAATTATATGTAATCACCGGTGATTACTAAACATATATTTTTAAACATACTAAACTAAATTAATACATGTTTAGTAATCACATACTAAGGCATTAAACTAATAAAATCACACGTGATTACTTACTTTCCAGTATCTGGTTATTAATGTTGTTTTCATTGTCATTATTTTCCAAATTATTGTTGGTTGTTGAATCCCCTCTTTCTTCAATAGTTTCTTCTGAAATTAGCGTCATTATCTGCAATTAAAAAAAAAATAATCAGATCTAAGAATCGATTGTTAAAATATCCTTCAATCGATTGTTAAAAAAAAAATCGGATCTAAGAATCGATTGTCAAACCTTCAATTGATTGTTAAAATTCGGATTACAATTGATTGTTAAAATTCGGTTTTAAAAATTGATCGAGATTCAATGACGGTATACTTTTTGATTCTTTGTTCTTAAGCGCGTGGAGTTAAAAAAAATAAAAAGGTATAAAGACTAAAATGCCCCTCCGTGTGTTTGATGGATTAATGAATTTGTGTGGCTATAAATGTGATCCCTGGATCTCTAGCAAAAAAAGGATCTCAATTGAACCCTCCCCTATATATATATATATATATATATATATATATATATATATATATATATATATATATATATATATATATATATATGTGTGTGTGTGTGTCATAAAGTAACAAGAAACACATATTTTGGCTTATTTTTATTTTATTTTCATGATCAAAATTGGACATTGTTTTAAATAAAGTTTAAAGGGATATTATACAAGTTAATCGACTTGTTTTTATCTTATTAAAGAAAGAAATTGGCATGAGCCTAACATTTGGGCCTCTATGGACTTATTTAGTAAGAAAAGGAAAGATAAAAATAAGCCCAATGATAGATATTTAGTCCATTGAAAACTTTTGGTTATGTTATACGCTCTTGAAGTCTTGAATTTCAAAAATTATCATTCGAATTAACAATTAAAAAATAACTTTTTGGATATTAAGTATTGACATTCTCCGTCAATATTTTCATCCTCGTTACATCATAAATAATGTCATATCATGTATCGTATCATCATCCTAATATTTGCAAATAGGACGGGAAGTGGTGTTTCCAGTGCGTATGAGTGAATAACGTGTAAGAACCTGTCCTTGGAAGGGGAACAACAATTGGAAACGGCTGCTAATACCCTATCGCTTGAGGAGCAAAAGAACGAATCTACTTAAGCTAGTCGGCCATTTTTGCATTTCAAAAGAAAAAAATTACATTGTCAAAGTTATTAAACTTAGAAAAAAAAATAAAACTTGATTGAAACCCGATATGATTTTGTTTACTTTTACTTAATTTGAAGAAACTTTACTTAAAGTAACATTTTTTGTAGATTGTTTTTAATAAGTCTATAAATATAACTTAGAGAGGATAATTAAATAATGTTGTGATTATCCTTTAAGTTCAACGCTTCAGTTTTTATCTTGTGTGTTGATACACGATTAACTTTTTATCATTGCGTCGCTAAATCAACGGTTTGAATATTTAAATAAAGAGAAATTCACTAAATTGATCACCTCACATAGAGAAATTACCCATTTGATCTTCTGATTCGCGACAAAAAAAATTAATTTTTCACTGACATCACGAAATTCGAATGAAACACAACCCAATAGACAAACAAAAAGCATTTAATGTCTTGTAGAAATTTTTGTAACTTGATATACATACCCTCAGATTAAAGGATATTTACCCTTAAAAATAAAGCACATTGCAAACGAATAACATGGTATAAATGTCAATATATTTTTTTGAAAAAGTAAAAAGCAAACAATCACCTCCCAATATTAAATGCATGTACAATTTCATAGCTTTTGTGAAATTATGTAAAATTTGAGTACACATTGCCCAATAAGTTTGCTTTGATGTATATATTTGTTTTCTCACGACAAAATTTGGGAGAAAATAGTATCGCGAGAATTTAGTCGCGATTTAGGTGATTATTTCAGTAAATCGAGTGCATCTGGTTATCAATTCGATGATTTTCTCTTAAATAAATGGTTGAAAAATACTTACTTTTTGACAGGGGCGAATTAAGTGTCCGTAACAATGTCGTAATTTTTTGGAGGACATACTGATTAAGAAAGATCTAGCTAAGATCCGACAGGGGCGAATTAAGTGTCCAATCATTTATATTATTTTCAATCTCGCGACGAAAAAAATGGCGCGAGAAAAATGGCGCGAATTAGATGATTATTTTGGTATTTTTAAATTCTCAAGTGATTATTTTTGTGATTTTCTCTTAAATGTTACTTACTTAAATCAATTTAAGAATTTCAATCTTTTATATTTTATTATATTTTTAAATTTAATTGCCTATTATTATTATTATTATTATTATTATTATTATTATTATTATTATTATTATTAGCTTTATATCATTATTAGTTATATTGATATTATTATATTTCTTTTATAATTAATATAATTCGAGACAAAAATCAAGTGTAGATGATTTTTATATGTTTTAGGTTTATAAACATAAGGAGAAATCTCAACCCGACTCATTTAACCTAAAATTGACCCATTTTGTTGTTTGACCCAAAATTAGCATTCTAAAATTTTTTGTATAACTTACCTTTAATTGTATCTTGGATTCGCCACTGTTTTTTTATATGGATATTTATGTTAAGATTAAATTCATACAGGGTCAGAGAGTTTTTAGAGAAAAGATTTAATTAAATCCCATCACTATCAAAATTGGAATTTGAAATTTTATATCAAATCTTTAATATATAATAAAAGAGAGGCCTTAAATGCCACATGGCGAAGTAAGGGCCCTTCGATGGGTTAACTTTTCTGATTTCAACCGTTAGATCAAATTGATGATGTCATCAAATACTACTTTCATTTTACACCCTCTTACAATAGATAATAATATTCTCTCTTTAATTCCCATGTCAACTAAAATAAAAACAAAATTCTAATTTACTTATAAAATCACTCAATTTGGACTATGATTTACCTTATTGTTATTTTAAAATCTTCTAATAAAAAATATTAAAACAAGTGTATAAACGTAAAGGTGTATATGTTATTATAATCATAAACAACATGTGTATAAACGTAAAGCTATATATGTTATTGTTCGTATATCATTGTCTTTTCATAATAACTTAAATCTACATAAACATAATGTTTACAAGTCAATTTTTATATATGTTCGCGCTATCGCGGGACAATAATCTAGTTACATTATATTACACTATATATTAATGAGAAAATCACAAAAATAATCACTTGAGAATTCAAAAATACCAAAATAATCATCTGATTCGCGTCATTTTTCTCTCGCCATTTTTTTCGTCGCGAGATTGAAAATATTATAAATGATTGGTCATAAATTGACCACGTCCTCGCGACTTTTTTGGTCCTGGCGACATTTTTTTCGCGCCAATTTATGACCACTAATTTATATTATTTTCAATCTCGCGACGAAAAAAATGGCCCGAGAAAAATGGCGTGAATCAGATGATTATTTTGGTATTTTTTAATTCTTAAGTGATTATTTTTGTGATTTTCTCTATATTAATTTGGAAAGTAAAGCCTTAATGAATAGTAGCTTTTTATACTATATATTAATTTGCAAAGTAAAGCTCTAATGAATAGTTAGTTTTTTTATATAATAAATTCAATTATTTTATTAATTAAATAAAAATAAAAATTATTATTTTAAACAAAAAGGATGAGAGAGATAAGGAAAGAAGTAGAGGTCCCACCTAAAAATGTTGTAAACCCATCAATTTGGTGACTTTTGATTCTATGGGCTTTAAATCCGATCCTTGATTAAAATTTACCTACCATACACTTGGAATTACTTTAAAACCCATACCATTACCTAAAAAGCCACAAAACAAACAAGACTTTAGAGTTTCTTTACCAAGATAGGCTTCTTTTTTTTTTTTCTTTTTTTTTTTTTTTTTTTTTTTAACAATGTAAATGATTTGGAGCTATAGTGACATACAATTGGACAATATGCAAGATAGTTAACATCCTTTTCGCCTTAGTTAGTGAGAGGTCAGAAATTAACTCTTCTTATTATTCTTTTATTTTTCTTTTAATTCCCCACTTCATATATATTTTGCTTATATTCATTTTTCTTTTCTTTAGTTTTTCTACTTCTCTATTTTTACTACTTTAACTTCATTTTTTATAATTAATACTTTTAACTTTTAATCTCTTTAAATAAATTATTATCTATTGATATTATATGTAGAAAATTCTCGGTGTTCATATATTTATGATTTTTGTTTCAAGTTTTATAATTATTATTTTGTTTAAAATTTTGTAATTATTATAATTAGTACTATAATAGTAATTATGATTATTATTTTAAAAAATAACATATAATTTTAAACCTTAAATCGACATTCAAAATAATATAATTTTAAACCCCGTTACAATGTGCGGGTTAATAAAAAACTTATGATTGTTCAATTCTTATTATTATTTAAATTTTGAACCAATATATTATATTTTTATTTAAGATTGAAGAATCATAAGCTTTCTTTACTATTTAATAATTTTAATTTTTAAAACAAAAAATTATGTAAATGTTATTTTTTAATAAAATGAAGAAAGAGTATGGTCTCAAAAGCAAGTAGTTATAAATCTTGCTGGATGCCAACGTAAAGTAATATATACAAATAGACCCCACACTGACACTCAACCAACTGTCGTTAAAACTTAACCTCTAAAAATGTTAAAACGTCGTCGTCTTAAAACCCTCACCGACACTCCACCGTCACCGTTAACTTAACTTCCCGCCATTCCTACCCCATGTGATCTTACACCACTTGTACATTCCGCTTAATTACTTGTACACCCTTAAATAATCCTCATTTCATTGAACAATAATTAATTATTTACTTTTTATAATTTATAAGTTTTGACAAAATATAATCTCGTGGCTATATTTAAAAGCGGTAAACATATATATAAAAATGTTATACATTGGTTCCTGTAATTTAAATACTGTCATATATATTATATCTTACAGTTAATTATAAAAATCGTCGTTAACGTTTATCTCAAATTACGAATTTCGTCCCTAATTTAAAAAAAATGCATAATACATCCACTTTTAGAAACATATTACCTTTTTCATCCCTAAAATTTGTTTCAATTACGAATTTTGTCCCTAAAATTTTTCCTCAATTATGTATTCGGTCCCTAAAGTTTGCCCCAATTACGGAAGCAAATTAAAAATTAGAACGAAAAGCGTAATTAGTTTCTAAATTTGGACGATTTATACAATTAACAAATTCATAATTTATAATTGAAACGGTAAAATGTCAAAGTCGTTATGAATATTTTAATTAGTTGCAGCTTCATTTACAATCAATATATAACTTTATTATAACATATAAAGAGTGTGAGATTCAGATCTGTGTGTGTGAATTCATACTTCATCTAAAATGGCTTCCAAGTTGTTAATGATTGTAGTTTCTGTTTTGGGTCTTATCGCTTTCGGTTTAGCCGTTGCTGCTGAGCAAAGAAGAAGCACTGTAAGTGATACGTACTTGTAATCACATTCTTAATTCGTTATCGATTTGTATTCGTTCTACTTAGTTAAAGGAATGCAAATATAGTTCATAGTTCTGGAGTTGGACTAGTGGAAATTTGAAATTAGATTAACTCTCCGGGTCTAAAGTTGATTCCCATCGGCTACATTCATTTATATATATATATATGACATTTATCGGCTTTAAATGAGTCATTTACAAAAAAAAAAAAAAAAAAAAGTATAGTGCATGTCTTGTTTTGGTGTTTTTGTGTTGGTATTATAGTATGGCTTGAAAATGAACATTGTAATTTGAGGACTATGTTACATTTTGGTTAAATATTGCATAGGTTGATTGTTTGATTCTTTCTTTTTTTGAATGTCAATGTTAGTGATTCGGGGCCACAGTGACATCGAAAAACTTCCTACCAATAGGACAAACCCATGGATGTTTAAGATTGATTATTTGTAAACCTTATTAAGCAAGTAGATAGGTATATTGGCATGTACCATCATAATGTACACTCCAAACTGCTTATCTATTTTTCGATGCTATACGGGGATAGACCCTTTTAGTTTTCGGTGTTTGGATGAACCTTATTATATGGTAATTAGTTTGAAAGTAGTTTATCCAAGCGATTTTTAAAAGAGTGAAACTACCTTAAAACGCAATCCCAAATCCCAAACACCCCTTTAGTACCATCTTTTTTTTTTGAAAGGCAAAGATATATTAAACACCCTATAAAAGGGAAGAAACAATTACAAAATAGATAGAGGGCTCTAAGACAGAGACCCGAAAGGGAGAAACACCAAACAACTAACAAGCACCCTTATTAACTTAAATCGCGTATAAAAATCTCTCTTGGCTTTGTGCACCACATGCTCCAATTAAAACCACTCCTCTTGCACCGATTTGAAATCCAGAGAAAAGTTAACGATTGAACTCTTGGGAATACTTTAAAAGAGCGAATAGAATCTATTTTATTTGATTTTGAAATCCAAAGCAAAGTTAACTATTGAACTCTTGGGAATACGTTAACGATTGAACCCTGTAGTACCATCTTGTCTTAAAAGTTTGTGTAAAGGTTTGATTATTTTATTTAACAGATTGTTATTTGATTTTGATCATAACTTATTCACATATGTTAAGATGCTTGTATATTTAGCTTTATTTTCTATAAATTTGATCCCATGAATCCAACATAATTATAATGCGACGATTGAAATCTTTGCAGGCTACAATACAAAAGGATGCTGAAGATGAATACAACATGTGTGTTTATGATTCCGACATTTCAACTGGCTATGGTCTTGGTGCATTTTTCCTTCTCTTCGCTAGCCAAGTTCTTATAATGATAGCTAGTCGATGCTTCTGTTGTGGAAAGGCTTTAAACCCTACTGGTTCACGTGCTTGTGCAGTTATGCTCTTCATCTTTTGCTGGTACGTCATATTGACATATTTATAACTCAAAATTTGTAAATAATTTCATGTCCTAAACTTTTTGTGTCACATTTCAGGATAACATTTATAATCGCTGAGGCATGTTTGCTAGCGGGTTCAGTGAGAAACGGATATCACACAAAGTACAGGACAATATTCAGTGAACAACCTCCGTCTTGTGAGACAGTGAGAAAGGGTGTCTTTGCTGCAGGTGCAGCGTTTATTTTATTCACTAACATAATCTCTCAATTCTACTATGTTTCCTACTCAAAGGCAATGGGAACTACTTTCCGATATGATGGTGAAGCTAATGTAGGTATGGGAGCCTATAAATAAACCAAATAGCGCGATTGTATTGTGTTTTCGCATTGATATAAGTATTTTAGGGACATTTGCGCCGTGATTTATTGTTTTAGGAAATGAACAAAATATCTAAGTATGTGAAGCACTTGTTCCACATTTTTTGGTCTTTGGATGCTATTGAGAATATTACATGTATGTTTTATAAGTATTGATCTTGTTAAATGTTATTGGTTATACTCATCTTTTCTAAATATTTGATGTAGCGGTTCAACGAGTGTTTTCATAGTGGTTTATTTGTCTAAATCATAGCTAATACTTGTGGACTTTGCATTATGATGACATAAACACTAATTAGTACTTAGGTAAGATAAAGAACTTCCATCTTCAAGAAAGTCACAAAAATCATATGTTTGAAAGACCTATTTTATCGATATTTTGTTTTGGAAAAACTTGGAAACCACATAAAACATATGTTCGTTGATTCGCTACTTTGTATGTCATGTTAGAATATAGTCATATCTAATCTAATATATATATATATAATATAAGATTGAACAATTTTAACAGCGACAAATCCTAATAATTACTAATAAAATAAATAAAGCGACATGTTGTGATATTTATTGAAAAGATAATTGTATTAGATAATAATAATAAAATAAATAAAGTAATCAATTATTATTTAATTAAAAATATAATTATATTAGATAAATCCTAATAATTACAAATTCGTATTACCTCTATGTTATATATATATATATATATATATATACATCGACCACTAGGGCTTGCCCAAGTGGTTATCACCTGTCACCTTTGTGTGGGAGGTCACGAGTTCGAAACGAAGATTTTCTACCAATGCTTGTGGCTCTTTCAGCAGGGGTGTTTTAACGGGACCAAGACTTCGTGCAGGCTGGGTCGGTCGGTCACAAAAGTGACACGGGCTTGAGAGGGTCCGCCAATAAACCTCTTTTTTATATATATATTATGCATATGTATAGATAGTCTATTATATTTTCTTTGAAAGTATGAACTTCACGACTTCTTCGATTATTCCTATTCATCATATTTTTTTAGTTACTCTTTTCTTTAATTACAATTAGAACGGTCAGTGGTTGAATTTGTGTTATTATCATTCTAATTTCTCTTCTTTTTCCTTTTCTTTTTATCATCATTGCAGGTAACTGAAATTTAAATTTATATTTCTTTATGTTATTATAGGGTATATATTTTAAAACTACTTATATTTTGTTAAACGGCTTGAAAACAAGAACACTTGATGGTTAGTTGGTGCCCAATTATTGGTGGTGTTGTGTTCATTAACACAACAATTTTCATTTCCTATTGGGGATGTGGGCTTGGGCTTGAATTGGCCCAGTTTGGGCCTAAACCTGTGTTTATGATTGGGTTTGCTTTGAGTAGTTTGAGCCCACTGATAAGAAAAAAACAAATACACTATGAGCTCCTTAATTATGCTTTAGAATCCAAAGCTTGGACTCTCTTGTCTCCATTTCTCGTCACATTCACTTACTCGTTAACACGTGTCTAGTTTATGATAGTACTTCAAATATGCAACTCGAGTGTGTCGTACGGTCGTCACACGGGCAGAGAGCAACAAAAACATATGGGTCGTGATATCGACTTTTCGCTAAGTTGTATGTACTATTGAAAGGGTACTTAAACAAGGACTTGAGTGGTTGTATTTCATCTATCTTCTTTTAAAAAAATACAACAAAGATGTCAAAAAGTCATACCTATAGACCAAGTGTTGATGTTGTTGCTTCCACATTTTAAATCACTTGTTTCTCTACAAGTACAAAATGCACATGCCAAACACTTGTAGTATTAAAACATTCACATGTCTTCTTCTTCCTTTTACACATTTTTATTGCTATTTTATTATGATGTATCTATTTCAATATAGAATACAATATCCTTTACATAACCTCAAAAGTCATAACACCCCTTAGGCCCTTATGAGTGAAATCCCATTTTGAACTTGGTTTATTGGTATATATTAGAACCAAAGGGTCGGCGGTATCAAGGTGAGAACGTAAATATGCGCTCGTGTATAGAGGTCGAGAGTTCGAGTATCATTAGAGACAAAATGTAAACATTATGAATGTAATAACTTGCTTTTCTAAATAATTAACACATATTAGGGTTAAACAATTGGGGTAACATTTTGATGTTGAGTATATTCAAAATTTTCTATAGTTATATTTTTTGATAGATGCGGATATAAGCATAGGTTTAATGTATTACTTAGGTGTTCTAAGTTGCATACATATACTTTGGAAATTAATGAGTAAGTAAGCATATTTAATTACACATTTTCATAGATTGTGTACTTTCTAAAAGATCTAAGTTGAAATAAAAATGATATTTACTAAATATGGTGTTGACTATTTGAATAATTTTGAATTGTTCATTTGGACTTCATTGTTCAGTTTTTTGGATTTTTGAATCGGATTGGACTAAAACCGAATAAGTATTTTGGATTTTGGAATGGTTTTTAGTTTATATAGAAAAACCGAATTGTCTAAAGAAACTGAATAAGAATTTATCTTACTCTTTATATTTCATAATATATCAATATTTATTAGTTTGTTCAATTCTAATGGTTTGATACCTATAAGATAGCATCTTTATTACGTATTAATGATATAGTGACATTTGACAAACAACATCAACTTTTCTTCCTATTTTACAAACACTTTTGTTTAAGACATTTGCACATATGTGTCGTTGAAATTATTGGGATATACATTTGGATATCACTAAAAATCCGAATTTTAAAACTAATCCAACCGAATAGTAATTTGCTTTGGTTTGGTTCGGTTCGGATCTTAAACTTTTGGATGGTTCGAATTTATATTTTAAGAACCAAAATCCAATCAGATTCATCTATTTGGATCGGATCAAACCAATCCATCCAAACGAACCCTACTATTGTTATCCTTATTAAATAAAACAAAGGTAATTATGTTCCAAAATGTATTTGAGCAAGGAATATGAACTTTTCAAGAAGTTTGAGATTTTGATACAAATAGAAATTTATTCATTAATAGACCTACAAACCATTTTGATTAAGCTAGTTAATTGAACATCCCGTGCCTTTTAATTTAATTTCTAATATCGTATTATATTATATAAGTTCCAAAATCAAATAATATAATTAAAAATCACAATTTTGTTATAAATAAATATGGAATAGATGCCAATATCTTATTAAATATTAAAAAAGATATATTTGACTATAATCTGAAGATTGTTTTTTAAAGATTAATCCACTCATTTACTATAAATATAAGCCTCCATTGTAAGATAAATAATATAATTCTTTATTTTCTTTTGTCTATTATTTTTTATCTTATTTATTACTAGATTATTGTCCCGTGATAACGCGGATAAAAAACTTTATGTTTATATACACGTTAAAAAAGATATGATGCACTTAATAAAAAATCCATATGGGGATTTTGGAGACGAATAACACCAGGAGAAGAGTGAAAGGTACAAGAAGTCTCATGTAAATATGTAATAGATATGAGGAAAATTAACACTCAATTCTAAATTTAGTGAAAAATGAGTAAAATGTAATAGAAGATTTTAATGGTTAAATATATGACTAAACACCCAATCGAGTTGAGAGTTCAAGGATGGTGGGACAAATAATACAATGACAAGATATAAAGGAGCAAAGGATATAGCTTTATGTTTATTTACGTGTTTAAATATTTTGAATTATAAGATTTTAGAATAACTATAAGATAAATTATAGTCAAAATTAAGCAATTATATAAGTAAATAGGATTAACAAAATGGTTGAAGAAACGTTTGTTTTTTTATTTAAGTGAATATGGAATAAAATAGAGAATGTAGTCATATATTTTAATAGGGTGTAAAATAAAAATTATATCTCCTGTCATCATCAATATCATTTAACGGCTGAAATGAAAGTAGCTAACCATCTAAGGGGTCTTATTTCGTCATATGTCATTTAAGACTTCTCTTTTGTTATATATTAAAGATTTCACAACAAATTTGTTTTAATTAACATTTAAAATTCTTAAAATAAAAAATCAAAACAAATCTTCAATATTAGATCATGCACTAGTCAATATCAATAATACTAAATCATTTACCAACACATCTAACAAACAATCTTGTTGGAGATAACTTATCATATCATGTAGCATTACACAATATGTATGTTTTCGAGAAAATATATATATTAGATGATTTTAGTGTTATCGGTTATATTAATGTTATTATCATTTATTTGAGATAAAGAAAAATAAGGTAAGCTTGATTATGAGTGAAAGAATAAGGAGGTTCAAGGGCATAAGCCCTCTTACGGTGTTAAGGGGCACCGTCCCTTGCACGGGTCTAGGGGACAACGTCCAAACGATATATTCAATACAACGATTTATGTATCCGTTTTACCTCGCAGTTTCCCATCGAAATATTCAACGTTTTCATCCTAAAACCAGGAGTTGTCCTGGTTGATTGTACCCGTTCATGATAGTTGAACATAATTGTCATATGGTTATATTGCAGTTTTGTATCACAAAAGCATTCGGATTTTAACTATCCTCTTTTGTTCTTGATCTATAACTCTTTTGTCTTGAATATAGATTATCACCTTTGTATATTATCCCGGTTAAAAAAATAGTAATAACCCAAAGACAAGGATCATGACAAATTACTTTATTGAGAAAGTGAAATTCATACACGATCAGGAAATTATCAAAACCAATTTACACTAAGGTAACATAAGTATATTAACTTTTATGTCAATCTTTAAGCGTGTAACTCGGATAGTTCTAAAAACGAGACTGCGTTGGTTGTCCTAAGAATAGGGTGTGTCATGTATTAGAGGGTCGAGTGTTACCTATTATTAACATTTTTACGAACATAGATACACATATACATATAATTAGTTTGATCATTGAGGAAAAATTAAGCAGGAATTAAGGAAATGACCGATGGGTGACTGAAAGGGGGGATAACACGAACAGGGTGTTGGTGGGAATCAAGCCACGTGGTATGTCTGTCACTGGTTTAAATCATGACCATGTTATAAGCAATTAGAGAGCAATACCATTTATTTTTAATTAATTTAATCTAACTAATCTTATGAAATTATTAATCATATATTTATATTATCTTTAGTATCTTTAATATATAATAAAAGAGGGGCCTTAAATGTCACATGGCAAAGTAAGGTCCCTGATGAAATTGATGATGTCATCAAATATTTTTTTCATTTTACACCCTCTTACAATCCATAATTACATCCTCTCTTCAATTTCACCATTATTATATAAAAAACATATGTCTCTTATTGGACTATAGTTTACATTATTATTATTATTCTAAAATCCTTTAATACAAAATATTAATATATGTGTATAAATATAAATGTATATTTGTTATTATACGTTTGATACTGTATTCTCATAATAATTTAAAAGAACGTGTTTATAAACATAAAGTTTACCATTTAATTTTTATTTATATTTATCCGCGCTATCGCGGGGCAATAATCTAGTATAATAAAAAAGAGGTATTAAATATCATATGTCGAAATAATATCCCTTAGATGTGTAAATATCTTTGATTTCAGCCGTTAGATCACATTGATAATGTCATCAAAGATTTTTTCATTTTATACCTTTTTTCAATAAATAATTACATTTTTTCTTTTATTCTATTTCCACTTAAATAAAAAAACATAATTGTAATTTACTAATAAAATCGTTCAATTTGGACTATAATTTATCTTATTATTACTCTAAAATCTCCTAATACAAATATCAAAACATGCGTATAAACATAAATGTATATTTTATTATAACTATAAATGTTTGAGCAAGGATTGACAGGCTCAGTAACTTGGGTTAGATTGATCACTCTCTTGGCCTCCTGCTCAAGCAGTGCAAACCTAACAGACTCTTGGCGAGTCTAAGGTGGACAAGAGATTGATCGGAAGGGCTTGACGGAATATGTTTAAGTATTCCAGTCAGTGAGTATGTGAGGAAGATGATGAAGTTGTGGCCAAAACCTGAAGTGTTAAGTATTTATACCCAACACTTCCAGGTATTAACAACGTATGGCAATGATGACCATTTATGGCTCATCAATAGGATTCCAATGGCCATTAACGTCTATGTCATTAATATGACCTTATTAATGCTCTGACGGTTACACTCAAGGATTAGGCCTGAGTGTCTGACTGGTAGGAAGGTCTCCCGACACAGGGACGCTAAGTGCCGGGACACAGCCGGGATACGAGGCTTGGCTCCCGGACATCTGCCGAGACACGGGTTCGGCTCCCGGGATATTGCCGGGACACGGGCTTGGTTCCCGGGACACTTGCCGGGACACGGGCTTGTCTCCCGGACACTTGCCGGGACACGGGCTTGGTTCCCGGACACTTTGCCGGGACACGGGCTTGGCTCCGGACACTTTGCCGGGATACGGCTTGGCTCCCGGACACTTTGCCGGGACACGGCTTGGCTCCCGGACACTTGCCGGGACATGGCCTTGGCTCCCGGACATTTTGCCGGGACACGGCTTGGCTCCCGGACATTTTGCCGGGACACGGCTTGGCTCCCGGACACTTGCCGGGACATGGCCTTGGCTCCCGGACATTTTGCCGGGACACGGCTTGGCTCCCGGACATTTTGCCGGGACACGGCTTGGCTCCCGGACATTTTGCCGGGACACGGCCTGGTTCCCGGACACGGGCCAGGTGCCGGGCCATTTTTCCTGGTCACGGGCTTCTGGTGTCGGTTCTAGCCTTTTTGTCACATTTTAGTGGGCTTAACCCAAATGTTAGGATTGATAGGCTATAAATATAAGCCATCACCTACTAACACTATCATGCCCCCCAGTTAGGTTTTAAAAATTAGGTTTTGAAGCCTAACTCCTCTGCTTTTTGGTAAGTTTTCTCTCTTTTTTTTTTTTTTTTTTTTTTTTTTTTTTTTTTTTTTAGTTAGCCGGCAGCCGGCATATAGCCGGCCTGTGTGCCGGCGACTTGGTTAAATCTCGGTAGCCGGCATATAGCCGGCACTTTTGTGCCGGCGATTTTAATCTCGGTAGCCGGCATATAGCCGGCACTTTTGTGCCGGCGACTTGAGGCTCGGTAGCCGGCATATAGCCGGCACTTTTGTGCCGGCGTCTTGAAGCTCGGTAGCCGGCATATAGCCGGCACTTTTGTGTCGGCGTCTTGAAGCTCGGTAGCCGGCATATAGCCGGCACTTTTGTGCCGGCGACTCGGTTTTATTTAGCCGGCATATAGCCGGCAGTTTGTGCCGGCGCCTTCGGTTTGTTAGCCGGCATATAGCCGGCAGTTTTGTGCCGGCGCCCCCCTTTTCTTTTTTTTTCTTTTTTTTTTGTAATGGGGGTCTCTCTTTTTTGTTCAGGTGAGTTCCAACCAGAAGCGTCGGTTTTTGCGGGTAAGTGATTTTGTTTTTTCCATCCTCGCAACCTGAGTCTTATATTTATCTTATTTGAATTGTAGCAGTTTGCTATAAAAAGCTGAAATGGCTTCCCGAAAAGAGAAAGAGGTTAGGAAATGCAGTAGTGGCATTGATGATGTTAAGTTAGCGGATTTAATAACTAGGTTTCCATGCCTTAGTTCCTTCAATCCTGTAGCGCCTACCACAGACCAACGTGCCACTGACCCTCCTTCAGGAAAAATTACTTTATACACTAACCTTCTTACCCATTCAAACCTTAGACTTCCATGTAGCTCCTTTTATATGAAAGTGCTAACTCACTACAAAATTGGGTTTGCCCAAATGCATCCTGTAGGTGCTGCTAAAGTTATGATGTTTGAGATGTTGTTGGTGGGTATGAAAATTGCTTGTTCTGTAGATCTGTTTAGGCAGTTTTATAAACTGTGTAAATCTAGGGATTGGTTTAGCCTAGAACAGAGAGAGAGAAGCAAAGAGTGGAAACTGATTGAGAATCCTCCCGATAGTCTTAAGAACTGGCGGTTTGACTTTATCTTCGTGGATAGATCGTTTATTAAGCTTTGGTCAAGTGCCCTTTTTAGCTGGTCATCTAAGATACCCAACGGAGTAAATGAACTCCCCCACCTTTCCGTTTCTAAGGCGGAGGCATATGCACGCCTCCGCCGTATGTCTGTGAGGTATAGGATATGCCCCGAAGGGGTGCTGGTGATGACTGGAATTATTAAGAATGTGGAAGAGGAGACGGTTCCTGTCATTGTGTCGAAGACATCAAAGAAACGTGGGTCTCTGTAAAATCCTTTTTTGTCTTTATTATTTCGTGAAGTTGATTGTCATTTATATCTTTCTTTCATGCAGTTATGGGGTTGCTAGATTTCTTAGTGGGGAATGAAGCATGTGAAGTAGAGGATCATTTGCCTGGCGTAGCTTGCCAGATGTACAAAGCAGCTGGTGTTGATGTCCCTGGCGTGCCTCCTACAGGAAGAGAGGGGCAGGGCCCGGAGGTTAGGCCTCCGCTTCCAGAGAGTACTGAGGATGGAGATCTCGTAGTATCCCCTGCTGGTATTATTTCAAACCTTTTTTGGTCTATTTAAATAATAGCTATATATAACTGATGTTTTTTGTTTGTGTAGGTGATGATCTTGATCCCAATGATTACATGCTTGAAGAGCAGGATTCTTCTCGTCATAGACAAGGTACTTATGAGTTATGATTATTTTGCGCTGTGTGAGTAACTAACTTGCCTTTCTTTTGTGCAGTTGAGTTGGAGGATATTGGTTCTGACGATGGTCAGGAGCCATGCGTTGATGGTCCATCTGTGTTAGGAAAGAGGTCATCCATAAGTGTTGAGGATTATGAGCTTCCTACACCCAAATCGAAAAAAGTGTTGTTCCCTGCTTCTCCACCTCTTGGAACAAATCTTGTACGGCGTTACGGGGGCCTTCAGATGGCGCCCCATGGATCCACTATCATGGCTCTTCCTGCTGGTGGCAATACTGTTCAGCCTGCTGCATTTGTTGGCACGCCATCTGGTCAACGTTTTGTGCCTGCCTGGTCATTTTGTGTGGGTGACGATGGGCGAACTGCTGGATCTGTTAGGGATTTCATGGACAATGTTGTCCCTCCTCAACTTGTTATGCAGTCAAAGCTGCAAGGAACTTCTGAATTGTTGGATGATGCTGATATGAGCCTTTTTCATGGCTTTATGGGACATATACTTGCTAGGCAGCGTATATGCGAAGATCATGAAAATTTGAAAGTTATTTATTCGGATCTGAAGAAAGAGGTGGAAAGTATGGCTGTGGTTAGGAAAGATCTTGAGGCCGAACGTGAGATTGTTTCCAGCCGGGACAAGGAGATTAGTGATCTTTCTGCCAAGATGTCCGACTTAGAGAAAGAGAGGGATGGATTGGTAAGGAAGACGCAGGAGTATGAAGATATCCTGGCTGCAAAGGATAAGGACTTGGCCACAGTGACCAAGACTTTAGAGGTTGAGAGACAGACAGTTGAGTCTCAGAGCCAGCAACTTGATGCGGCCGTCCAGGGTAGAAAAGACCTTCTTGCTGTGTTTCCTCAGTTGTTCAAGCTATTACTTGATCATCCTGATGTGATGAATTTGATGTTGGAAGTTAATCCGGCTGCTCATGCATTTGGCAAACACATTGTAGGGACCAAGTTGCGATCCGTTGCTGGTGAGGCAGTGCTACCCTTTCTTGATCCTTCGGTAGAAAGTCAGATGCGAGCTGCTAATGCCTTGTTTGAAAAGAAAAATTTTCCTATTCTGGAGCGCATTGTCCAAGACTTGAACATTTCTGTTGAAGATCTTCTCGCTATTGTTACACCACCAGTGTCTATGCCACCAGTGTAGTTTGTGTTCTTTTTTATATGTTTGAACATTTTCCTTTTCTGTTATGAATGTCAGCTTTATAAGCTTTATGTTTTGGATATTGTGTTTGACTCTATGAGTGATTTCTTTTTAATAATAAATGTTTATCCGTTGGATATTTATCTTATTATTTGTTTGCTATTTAAGCGTATTATATCAGTGATATATTATTTGGTTAACCGTGTGTTTGTATTACTCGCGAGGTATGTCGCTTCCCTATGGGAAGTGCTTATCTTTTCTCAAGTAGATGAAAAGACGTGTTTGCATGTTTTGGCTTAGACATGAGTGTCTTATTTGGCCTTATGCTTGTGATGTTTGAACAATGTTCAAAAAGTAGAAAGATAATGCAGTGCATAATTGGGATAATATCAGACCAAACGTTTTATTATAAGGCATGGGATCCATGTCCTTGACAGAAATAAAGATTAAATTTCGACAAAACAAGAAAATTTAGAAAAAGTTCATCAGACCTTGATCTAGGTTTAGTTTATGCATATCTAATCTTCAATCATGAAGATGTGACCTTCTGGCGGTCCTGGTCGCTCAGTATCCTCCCCCTTCTTTTGCCAGGCATACGTTTTCTGGGTTGAGGTCTTGTTGGTTTGTTTTCTGGCAGCTGGCACTAGATGTTCCAACTTCCCTTCGTCCAGCGCCCTTCTTATCTCTCCTTTCAATTCCCGACAGGCATTGGTGTCATGTCCATGGTCCTCGTGAAATTCACAGTACCTGTTCATGTTTTTTGTACCGGACCTGTGTGCCATTTGTGGTGGAGGTTTAAAGGTAGAGCCTACACGTTCTGTCTGCAGGATCTCTTTCGGGGTCTTGTTGAGAAATGGCTCGGATGAAGTTTTGTCATAAGGGCTGAACCTTCTGTTGCCGCTGTTATCCCGTCTGTCATTTCTCCTATCTTCCCTCTGTTGGTCCTGTCTACCTGACGCTGACCCCCCGTTCCAAAGCTTGTCTTTCTTTCCAGCCACCCCCCTTGCCAAGGAGACAGTTTCCCTTGATCTTAAGAAGTCATAGGCCCTATCTGTCGCTTCCTTGAAGGTGGCGGGAGTCCTTTTTGCAAGTTTTTCCTGCAACTGACCAGGCAATAGGGAAAAGGTGAAACCTGAAATTTGTTGGCTTTCTGGCAAACCTGGGATCTTTTGGCATTCCTGAGTGTATCGCAGGATGAAGTCTCGTAAAGCTTCCCCTTCCTTTTTCCGGATTAGGTGGGCCTCCAGATGTGTCCTGCGTTGTTTCTTTTGCTGAAAGAATTGGTATACAAATTTTGCCTTTAGATCCGCGAAGTCTCTAATGCCCCTTTCTGGAAGGCCAGCAAACCAATCTCTGGCGAACCCTTGCAATGTTCCTGGAAACATTTTACAGGCTACAGGGTCTACCCATTTTTCTGTCATGATGGCCTGCTCAAACAAGGCCATATGGTCGTCTGGATCCCTTGTGCCGTCATAAGTGCCTACAATGGAGGGGACCTTCTGCTTGTCTGGCATCGGATATCTGGACACCCAGTCACAAAATTTCGAACTTACTATTGATACAGGCATAATAGCTTCTCTTGTCATTCCTCCTTCTGCTAGTTGCTGCAACAGTCGTAATAAGTCTGAATTGGGATTTTGAGGTGGCACCGGTGTCGGCGCGTTCTGCCTCAGGCGATCCGCCAACTGTGTTAACAGGACATCTGTTTCGGATTGTTGGGGAATTACCTGTGGTGGTGCTGGCTGCAGGGATGCCAATAGTTGGGCCAGGAGGTGATTAGATGAGGTTGGTGCCGGGACCGATGCTGCTCCTTGGATATTCTGAAATGTTCCTTGAGTGCCGGGTTGGGATCCTGCTGAGGCAGACTGCCTAAGGGCTTCAAAGCCAGGAAGTTCTGGGACAGCCTGTCTAGAGGCCTCAGCGGCTTCTTCGTGCAGTGTTGAGGTACGAGCCATGGGGATCTGAAAACTTGGAACGTTTGGGGTTGGTATGGCAGATGCACTAGCTCCGGACACCCTTGTAGAATACAAAGGTCCAGTGGTTGTTGATCGATACAGGCGGGCAGGACCTGAATCCCCTAGTGTCCAATCCTCCAAGGCGGAAAATCCGTGTCTGCCTGTCCTCCCCATAGGACCTCTGTCAAATGTCATGTATGTCTCCATGTCTGGTAAGAATGGACTGGATGTAATAGGCAATGAAACAAATGTACGAGGTGAGGAAACAGTCGTTGGTATCAGGGTGGTACTCCCTTCAGCTTGGGATGTGGTCACAACAGTCACTGGGGATGAGGTCACAGTAGTCATTGGCGGTGGTGTGGTGGTAGTTACCTCTGGGGCTGAGGAAATTATTGGTGCAGAGTTCATGTCTTCCATGATGAAAGAAGAAGTGGATTAAAGAAAAAATTTTGTGAAAATCTGGAAATGAAGGTAAAACACCGTTGCTAAAAACGTGTCCTACGGATGGCGCCAATGTTTGAGCAAGGATTGACAGGCTCAGTAACTTGGGTTAGATTGATCACTCTCTTGGCCTCCTGCTCAAGCAGTGCAAACCTAACAGACTCTTGGCGAGTCTAAGGTGGACAAGAGATTGATCGGAAGGGCTTGACGGAATATGTTTAAGTATTCCAGTCAGTGAGTATGTGAGGAAGATGATGAAGTTGTGGCCAAAACCTGAAGTGTTAAGTATTTATACCCAACACTTCCAGGTATTAACAACGTATGGCAATGATGACCATTTATGGCTCATCAATAGGATTCCAATGGCCATTAACGTCTATGTCATTAATATGACCTTATTAATGCTCTGACGGTTACACTCAAGGATTAGGCCTGAGTGTCTGACTGGTAGGAAGGTCTCCCGACACAGGGACGCTAAGTGCCGGGACACAGCCGGGATACGAGGCTTGGCTCCCGGACATCTGCCGAGACACGGGTTCGGCTCCCGGGATATTGCCGGGACACGGGCTTGGTTCCCGGGACACTTGCCGGGACACGGGCTTGTCTCCCGGACACTTGCCGGGACACGGGCTTGGTTCCCGGACACTTTGCCGGGACACGGGCTTGGCTCCGGACACTTTGCCGGGATACGGCTTGGCTCCCGGACACTTTGCCGGGACACGGCTTGGCTCCCGGACACTTGCCGGGACATGGCCTTGGCTCCCGGACATTTTGCCGGGACACGGCTTGGCTCCCAGACATTTTGCCGGGACACGGCTTGGCTCCCGGACACTTGCCGGGACATGGCCTTGGCTCCCGGACATTTTGCCGGGACACGGCTTGGCTCCCGGACATTTTGCCGGGACACGGCTTGGCTCCCGGACATTTTGCCGGGACACGGCCTGGTTCCCGGACACGGGCCAGGTGCCGGGCCATTTTTCCTGGTCACGGGCTTCTGGTGTCGGTTCTAGCCTTTTTGTCACATTTTAGTGGGCTTAACCCAAATGTTAGGATTGATAGGCTATAAATATAAGCCATCACCTACTAACACTATCAATAAACAATATGTATATAAACATAAAGGTATATATCTTATTATATGTGTAACATTGTATTTTCATAATAACTTAAAATCTATATAAATATACGATTCAATTTTTATATTTTTTTACGCTATTACAAAATAATAATCTAATTAATGATATAAGTTACTTAATTAATCAAATGTCTTTCTGTCAAATGCTTCCACTTGGTACTATTGCTAAATTCTACTTATGCTCATAATATTTGGTAATTCTATGAGACCATCACTATCCCTAAGGGCACCAACAAATATCAAGGGCAAAGAATTTTCGATTTTCTTTTTATGATAAAAAAATATCAAAAATAATATAAATATAATTATTTTAAATATTGTAATAAAATTATAGTAGGATAATTGCGGTCTACTTTACCTCCGTTGTGACTTCGTCCCTTCCTGAGGATCGAGGTAGTAGACAGTTTCAATATCTTTTCATTTTGTTAATATAAACGTCAATATAAAAAACATGAACCATGAAATTCTCTCCGGTTGATAAATACATTTTACGTGTTAAAAATTTTCTAACTCCTCTCGATGTTAAAAACTACTGTTAACAATATAAATCTTTTTAAGTTGTTAACTATAGTTTTGCAGGTTGTTTGTATATATGTAAATGAATCGAACACTCGTTAAATAGTTTGTAACTGTTTGTTAAGAAATCCGTTTATGTTCATTGAACGTACACGAACACAAAATTTTGTTCATTTGATTTAAGGAACGAACACAAACAAGTTATGTTCATTAAGTTCTAGTGAAAAAAATCACTAGGACTTAAGTGTCGATAAACAATGTAGTTTTTATTAGGGATAAGCGTGGTATTAGTCTTGTATCAAATCGGTTTATTTTTGTCATTTTTTTGATACCGAATACCGTACCGAAATAAACCGATCGATAATGATACCAAATACCGAACAATTTTTGAAAATGTAGTACCATACCGCTTGTATTCGGTCGTTACCAATACCATACCGATGTTTTGGTACTTTTGTTGAGTCCTACTTTTTATTATTAAAAATGTACGTATACCTTCAAAAGTGAGTGAAAATAGACATTTTGTTATTTGATTGTTTTGTTTATTAATCTTTAGCGATATTTATGGACACTGTTAAACCTATAGGTTTAGTATTTTTAAATTCACTATATTACATTTACTTTAAAATATTTGGATACATAAATATTTATAAATTATGAATTGCAAAGTATTTGTTCACAAAAACAAAAAAAGTAATATGTACAAAAGTAACAAAACATATTAACTTGTCACATTAATTTATAAACATTTGTTTGTTAAAAAAAATTAAGTGTAACATTCCTGTTTTCATAAAAAGGACGTACATATGAAATGACATACGGGTTATCATATGTTTGTTATTTTCTAACAAAATTAATGATTATTTAAATTATTTGGTTTCCGCTTCGATGTAAAAAAGAAAACAAACAACGACAAAACAATATTTCTAGATACTCAGTCAAATCATTATTATTTATTTTCATAAAACATTATTATTAGGTTTTACGGTTTTAATTAAAACCTTTTTTTTTTTCGTAGGACACACAAATGAAACGACGTAGGATTTATGATATGTTGGTAATCTTTCTAACAATACCAATCATTAATTTAAAGTTTTTGTCACTGGCTATAATGTGAAAAGGAAATGAATAAGATTAAGACAATGACAAAGTGATATTATTTCTAGGTACGAAGCCAGATCAATGTGATTTGTCATGTTAAACAATATTTTTTATCATGGTTTAAAAGAAACTAGGGGGATATCGTGCGTTGCACGAGTTCGGGTTAGTCGTCGATGTGTGTAATGATCCTGAACGAATAAA
The DNA here is from genome assembly GCA_910822075.1 of Senecio squalidus. NCBI lineage: Eukaryota > Viridiplantae > Streptophyta > Magnoliopsida > Asterales > Asteraceae > Senecio > Senecio squalidus. Next base: position 62,110,347 of record CAJVGC010000065.1, read on the forward strand.
AGTGATTTCCCTGTCCTCTACCCGTGTTACTTCTGTTTTTTCTTTTATATTTTGTTAGTATTAGTTTTGTTATGACTCGAGTTAGCAGCGATCGAAGTTGGAAAGTGGAATTTTGGGGGTCCGACATGTTGATAAAAAACATTTTCACCCAAATGTTTGGCCTCCAGGATTCCATCTTCCAACTTCGACGGCTCCTCGATGACAGCTGCCTTGCGATTGGAGGTCTGCTGGTTTCTTCTTTCTCTATTGCATTTGTTGTTGAGGTTATTCTGTCGGTATTTGGAGTCGCGGGTGTGTATGGTAGTGGGGTTACATGTGGGGATTCTGCTACACAAACAAACCACAAAAACAGGGTCACTACCATTCTCTATAAATGCAACATTCAATTTCAGGCACTAAACTCATTGCAAAATCAGAAACACAAACGCCACGCAAACAACAAAAGCAGCAACTCAGTGTCACTATCCCATTGTTCAGCACGTAAATCAACAGAATTCAAACAAACAATATAGTTCATAGCAGCAGCAACATATCAGAAGTAAATCGTATAAAACTTTTGAAGTTCAAAACATCAAAACATCAAAGTACGGAACTCATATATCGTACCCTGTCCACTTGACGAATAATGCTTAATTATGTAGAACAATGTCGAGAAATTGCACCAACTCCCGAAAACAGAGAGCATCCACAGTCCCGCAACAACCTGTCAATAGTAAGTAATTTACATCAAGTTAGATCAAACACTTTTACAAAGTAAATCCATGAGTCTAAAATCAAACAACATACATCAAGAAACTTCTTTAAATCCCTTCCAGATGAAATGTTTCGTAGTGTGTCAAGACTCTGATTAAGTTCATTCCGTAATCCAGCAGCAATCTGAAGAAACTTATCCTCGGGAATTCGAACTTCAGGGATACGTGGAGGAGACTTGTAGGCAAATCAGTCATCAGTCAATCAATGGCCTTAACTTTATAATCTTGTCAAACTATAAAAAAAGACACTTACTTGTTAGTTACGTAGTGTGTTTTTCTTTCATAAAGGGGTATTTCCATGGGTTTGCCTCAGTAAGTTGTAGACGAAGTTACCATACTCATGTAGCTGGCTTTGATTTGTTTTTGTTGTATCGTACCACATTGTTACTTGCGTTGTTGCATTCCACTCGTACTAAAACAATACGGAAATTAACTTCATTTTATATATACATATACATAAATGTTTAAGTAAATTAGTTATTTACCTGCTGTTTCTCGTTAGGGCTTAAAGCTAACTTTTTTGCACTCTCGAGCCACGTTCCAAGAAGGAAATTATCATCTGATGCATTATGCAATAAATATACAAAAAAAAAAATCGTATAAGTAAAACATACATAGCTAAAACAGAGGAAATCGATAATGGATACACGGGTTACCTTTAATTTGTTTTTTAATAAAGGCTTCCCCGATTCGTATAAATAGAGGATCAGAAGGATCAAGAAGGTAAGTGCAGCACCACCGAGGATTACCATCAACAATGTTCCTATTTTAATAAAATAAAATAAAAAGATATATTATTTGTTAATAAATCGGTTGAATCAAGTGTAAACAGATGTGACATACCAATCTCCAAGTTTGGTGATATTTGCAGACGGATATATGTCTCTCGGAGCAGCAGGAATATTTCCAGAGAATGACGGGAGCACTATAAACACGGATATTAATCATTCCAATAAGAGTAGATAAAAGAAAAAACTAACTGACTAATAAAATCAGGATACGAAAGGTTTCGGTTTTATGAAATGAGTACCTGGAGTCATGCCCAACTCTATCATCCGGGATAATATTTTTTTTTGTAACACCAACTGCTGATCGAGCCAGTTTTGAGATAACGGCCCACCCCATCTAATATATTCATCAAAGATTGGTAATTATGCATCGTTATTAAGTTTATCAAGTGTAAACGATTCAATATTTAAAAAGAAGACGATGAATAACATTCACTTATGCATGCAACTTTCCCATCCGAGCCCATGCAAGAAAAGTTGGTCCGCCAAAAAAATTGTTCAAATCTTATGAACTAATATTAAGATCCTGCAAAAAAAGAGGATTTTTCTACAAAGTACAAATAAAATTGTTCAAAAATAACGTCACGGTGATTAGAAATTGGCTACTGTAAGTTTCCTTTTTAGCTACTTTTTACCCATTTAAGGTAAATGGGTAGAAGTTACCAGTAGCTACTGGAGTTGAGCATAATAAGATTAGGCAACTAAAAATTATACATCAATCAAGATATAAGTATAGAGACTTAAATCTTACCAACATAATTCAAAGTTACACGGGGGTGAGCATCTCATGTGTATACAACCATGATTCTTCTCAATCGGCCGCTTGCACTTAGGATAAGGCTTAGAGTTCGCCAGGATCCTGTAAGTTGACACATGACCATCAAAACAGAACGTTTTATATTGGAAAAATGTGAATTAACATCAACTTTCTTCACATGTTCAACAATCTTTTTAGCAATTAGTATTTTCAGACTCTGCACTATTTTTCAATATCCACTTTGACACGATTTCACAGTCCACAGGCCGATGGCCTTCTTCCGTACCCTGCAACATTAGCCAACCAAGTAAGAAGCTAAATCATATATGAAGTGTGAATCACAAAAAAATTTACTCCCAACTCATACCGAAATACTTACATTCCAACAAAATCCGTATGAGCAAGAGCAAGTCGCATCATATTTAACCCGTTTTGTTTGGGCGACACTCTATTTTGCCCAGTAACTTCGCTACCGTCCCACCTTACCTGAAAAATATTAACATGAACACCATTATTAGCGTATTTGAGACCTTTGAAAAATAGTCACAGGGGTACTTTGGACATTGAATAAATAGTTAGTTAGTTAGAAGGGTATATTAGACGTTTGCATACCGTTATGCACCTCCATTTTGATCCCGGCCATTTACTTATGAATGGGTCATTTCAGACTGTGATTATCTCCAATGGATCAAACAGGTAAAATATGTTTTAAAAATTAATAAGATTTATAGTAAACGGCTTTGAAATCTGTTTTTTAAGAGGTGGTATTCAAATTCAGATGCGCAATCTCATAAAAGAACAAAAGGCCGATTCACTAACCTCTGAATGAAAGAAAACACACTCGAGGCTCTTAAAACGTCTGATTGAGCCAGACATAAAAGACGGCGGAGCTTTTTCAAGAAAAACAAACAGACCCTAACATTTTGAGACAGATCTGATTGCATCAAGCCTTGAAGACATAGCAACTGAGTGAAGATCAGCTGCATTAGTCCCGAAAAAAAAAAGAAAAATAATAAAATAGACTTCCCCAAAAAGATCAGCGAAAAGTAAGAAACTCACAAACTATTCAAACCACTCACCTTTCTGCAAGAGAAGCTCACGCTTTTATGATAAATCGCAAACCGACTTAGCAGGTCAACCTAAGTGAGATAACACAATTTTACTCTTAAAAATAATTAGGGTTTTTTCAGAGCAAAATCAATAATCAAACAACATGCTTACAATTGGTAATAGTGAGATGGGAGATTTACCGGAAAGCGACGGTTCCAGGACGGTAACGGTGAGGCTTCTTTACTCCTCCGGTAGTCGGAGCAGATTTTGTGGCAGCCTATCATCACTTTAACACAAATCAACAATCAGTTTTGAGAATAATATACATACATAATATGAATCTAACAAAATTCAAATCAGAAACAACAAACCTTGAGGAATGCAAATCGGTAATAAAGAAAAACAAACGACACGTGGAAAGACACGCGGCACAGCTGTAACAAAGGTTCCGGTAGAGGATGGCCAAAATCAAAGAGACCGCCTCCATAGTGCAAACGAAAGAAAAGCATAAGCATGTTTAACACAGTATAAAAGACACGCCATCTCATATATCACAACTAATTAACTTTTCACAAAATACATTCATATACATATACGTACTAAACAAAAACACATTTAACAAATACGTTGCGAATAATCGCATTTCAACACGGAAACAACTCAAACCTATGTAGATCATAATCACCTATAACTTAATCAAAACAAATTAACATACCATTAGCAATCAAACTCTCTGATCAGATCGGAAAACGTCACCTTTTCAAATCAATCCAAATCAGTTCAATCTACATCAAAAAAACAGCTAAATCAGCTAAATTAGCCCAAATTTCAACAAAACATTTGTGGAATCGCCGAAAAAATTCAATTTGTGAAAGAAACTTGAGATTAAAATTAGATACATAGCTCGCAATGTCAAACGGTTCTCAAGCAAGAAAGACTCGTCCATAGTAAACAGCCTGCAAAAAAATACTGATCAAGTCTGTAACAAAGATAATAGGAATTTGTAAGAAACCTGAGAAGAGGAGACGTAAGAGATGAAGTATGGCTTCTAGGAGAAGCCGCCTGCAGAACACCCACCACCACTAATCTGACCAGAAACAACCGGAGAATCAAAGAAGCTGGAAATCGAAAACATATAGAAAACCCTAAAACAAAAACAAAAACAAAAAAAGTATACCTGGGTTTTAGCACCACAGATCAAATTAACAGCCTCAGCCTGAAACCTAGCAGGCGAGTAACCTCCGTTTCGCATCCATTCCGAATTGTCGACACAGATCAAAGTCGCCCGATTTCAAATCAACAAAAAAAGTAAATGTTATGGAAACAAAGAACTGATTGTATACCTGGAGACACGTGGTCAGACACGCGTAAGAACAACAAAGAACCGATTGTATACCTTTGAGACACGTGGTCAGACACATCGATTGTATAAGCAGGCCAAAACCTCTACTGGATTGGGCTAGGGAAAAACCCAAGAAAATCGGGTTAAAGCCCAAGAAGGGCACGAATTCATATGATACCACAAGATTTAAACTAAAGATAAATACAAATGTAATTAATATATGTTTTTCTTATTTTTTTTATATAATTAGTTGTCATGTATTGTATTATCATCATTTTGATTTAGAAAAACAAAATAATAATTATTTTATTTATAATTAATTTTAATCACCATCATGACTCGATCTATATACAAGATTCATAAGTATGAAAAGAGAGAAAGAATGTTAATTTTTTTTTATTAATTTAAGATATTGTAAGTTAATAACAATATATGTAACGTTTGCTAAGTTTTTGTAAAATTAATTAAAAACATAAAATTTAAATAAAATGAAAATACAAAGTAATGTTTTTGTCGGCTACAATAGTTTCTAGAAAGGATGATTAATACTTTTAAAACTTTCATTTGAATGATTAACTAATTTTTCGTTTTATGCTTTTGCTCCAACATATATAACATGAAATGATTTTTATGTACTCAAACAATAAATCAAATAAAGTTCGAAGAGTTATATAATTACAATTTTACAACTTTTAAAATATTATTTTTGTGTTGTTATGATCCATTATATCTATCTAATTTGTAATTTAATTACAAATTATTGATTAACGGTTTTTATTATTATACGTTTTTCAAAATTATGAATCTAAATGATAATCCTTTAAATCAATGCTTTTTTTACGTTTCTTACCGAAAATTCATTTCTTATAGTATTTAGATCCTAAGAAACAATAACAAAATACAAGAACGTAATGGTACTTACGTTTTGTGACGATAACTCCACAACTACACAACTACATGAATCTGACCTTATTTTCTAACTAATATAGTTTAAGAAATTTACCAACACATATAAGAGCACCCGGAGTGGGGGGTTCTCGCCTCGTTGTCCACTCACAACGAGCGTTGAGCTCGTTATGACACCGAGTGCCTTCGTTGTCAGCGGGCCGTTGTGCCCACAACGGCTCATTCTCGAGTATTTGGTTTTTTTTTTTTTTTTTTTTTATTCTAACGGTAATAATACCGTTAATATATATATATATATATATATATATATATATATATATATATTATTATTATTATTATTATTATTATTTTTTATTTTTTTTCCAAATTCATCTATAAATACCCCCACAATCTAACCAAAAAATCACACCAATTCTCAATCTCTTTCTATCTCAATATTTTCCTATAAACCATATTACAAAAAATGAGTTCGAATTCTTCAACCGATCACGATGTTTCGGATTCGTCATCTTCCGACTCCGAATTGTTACAAGTTCTAGCCATGTCGGTACAAGCTTTGGAGATGGAAGAAAATGAGGCGCAAAGTTCTCGGCGTACGGTGAAAAAGAAAAGGCGTTATATCAACCGCGATCGCACCGAAGCAAACGAAAACGTGGTACGACATTACTTCTCCGGCGAAAGCGTATACCCGGATGAATATTTCCGTAAACGGTTTCGTATGAGAAGACCTCTTTTCCTCCGAATAGTCGAAGGTATATCTAATTACTCTGTAGAACCTATATCCGACTATTTTAAATATTTCACACAACGCCCCGATGCAACGGGTAAAATGGGTTTTAGTTGTTTGCATAAATGCACGTCGGCTATTCGTGCGATGGCGTACGGGATTACTCCGGACGCCTTCGACGAATATTTACAAATGTCTGAAAGAACTTCAACCGAATCCTTAGATAATTTTTTAAAATGTGTAATCCATCTATATACAAACGTTTATCTAAGAGCCCCCACACAAGATGATGTTTATCGTTTATATCAAAAACACGATGAGGTTCACGGTTTTCCGGGTATGCTTGGTAGCATAGACTGTATGCATTGGAAATGGGATCAATGTCCAAATGCATACAAGGGGCAATACACACGAGGTGACCATGGTTATCCAACGGTTATGTTGGAAGCTGTTGCCTCGTAGGATCTATGGATATGGCATGCTTACTTCGGTGTCGCCGGGTCGAACAACGACATCAACGTGCTTAAACAATCGCCGTTGTTTCATGATATGCTCAACGACTCATCCCCGGACTACACATTCACCGTCAACGGCCACCAGTACACCAAAGGATATTACCTTGCAGACGGTATATATCCGGAGTGGTCGACATTTGTTAAAGCTTTCTCGTACCCATTTGAAGAACCTAAGCGAAAATTCAAACGTTTTCAAGAGAGTGCGAGAAAGGATATCGAACGGGCATTCGGTGTTCTTCAAGGTCGTTGGGGTATTATAAAACATGCCGCTAGATTTTACAAGATGAACAAACTTAGAAGAGTTATGTATGGGGCTATTATATTACACAACATGATCGTTGAAGACAACGGACGGTCGATATGCGATGCCGATGAATGGTATGCTCCTCCGGTACCCATTCCGAGAACTTATAACGAGAGAATCAACGAACGTATCCGGATTAACCGAGAGGTTAGAGACAGGCCCACACACCACGCACTCCGGGAGGATCTCGTGGCCTACATTTCGACACTTCCGGATAACTATCGACAACGTTAGCTTTTTTTAATTATTGTATTGAAATTTTTTTTAATTATTGTATTGTGTTTTTTTTTTAATTATTGTATTGTAATTTTTTTTTAATTATTGTATTGTGTTTTTTTTTTAATTATTGTATTGTATTTTTTATTTAATTATTGTATTGTATTTTTTATTTTAATAAAATGTATTATTTATTTTATTTAAATCTTTTAAGAAAAAAAAAAAAAAAATTAAACTCCCACAACCTCCACAACCCTCCCTATCATAACAACCCAATAATCTCACAACCCACATTCTCACTGCCACGTCATCACCTTTTTCCCCCACAACCTCCACAACCCACATTGTGGCTCATTATCACTCCGGGTGCTCTAATCATTTTAGCCATAAAAAGAAATAAATCTCCCTACCTATGTTTGATTTAGGCTCATGATGAATACACCCTCCCACTTTTGTTATATTTAAACCCCCTATAATTTAATTATTTTCTGATTAATAGTTTTTTTTGTCATGTTTATTAGAGTAAAACTGTATAAACATATAAAATATAAATTAAAAAAGTATTTATTAAATTATAAAGGAAGCGAAAAATATTAGAAAAAGAGTTTATATTTAAATATGTTGTTAAGTCTTTTTCTTTTTCCCAAATATTTTTTTATAACTTTTATTAATATAAAATTACCATTTTTTTTATACAAAGAAAAATATAAACTTTTACATACTTTTTTGAGAAAAAAAAAATATTATATTTAATAAAAATAAAAATATTAATTTATTTCATTAAACTTAAAATAAAAGTAGGTATTATAGTTTATAAATGTAATAAAAATAAATAAAAGGACAAAAGTAATAACAAAATATAACAAAAAGTGATTTAGGGGAGGTAAAGTTAACAAAAATGAAGTTTAGGGAAGATATAAACAACAACACCTTGATTTATAAGGATCTATATTTTGCCCCCAATCTATTATCTATTATTACTTATAATCTAGAGTCGTCGGCTATCTAACGTGTGAGATATTCCAATAGTGGAATGGTATGCATTTGAAACTCCTGACTCTTTGGTTGCCATATGTTTTAATTACCATAATGTGATTAATGACATACTAATTATTGAGGTTTGAAACTTCTGACTCTTTGGTTGCCATATGTTTTCATTACCATAATGTGATTAATGACATACTAATTATTGAGGTATAATGATATTTAAACTCCTCAGTTACCCTAAGTTAATAATACAGACGTTTTTAGGTACTCCAAAAGTTGGTGGTATTAATGGCATACTAATTATTGAGGTATAATGATATTTAAACTCTTGAGTTACCCTAAGTTATTAACACAAACGTTTTTGGGTACTCCAAAGGTTGGTGGTTTTGTGTTTTTCTATATAAGTTAGTTCGCCAGAAAAGTTACTTTTGCATCAACAAGCCCCATAACTACATACAAATATGTCTATTTCGAAAAACATGTCTCACTCCAAGATTGGCGCCCTTGACCCAACTAGATAAGATTGGGTTGTTCATGTACGACTTTGTAGAATGTGGGAGGCAATAAATACGAAACTCGGTGATGTCTTACTTGGGTTGGAGATGGTTATGGCTGATGATGAGGTAATTTCTAATTTGTTTGAAAATTTTAAAAGCCGGAAAAAGGGTACGCCACAAAAACAGTTAATATACAATAATTTCTACCATGTTTTTTATGTACAACGATGGAAACTGTGGGGGGTTAAATTAGTTTCTTACATGTTTTTTTTTACCAAAAAGGGCGGTTCGATACAAGGTTTCATCACTCAAAATCATATACGAAAGTTTAAGGCTCTTCTCGAAGAGGGACAGGTATATCAAATCTCGAGGTTCATAGTGATTGAAGGTCAAATGGGATATAAAGCTGTCCTGAATCAATACCGCATCCGTTTCAACATCGGTTCGTAAACTTGAAGGTGGTCATGAGGAGTTTCCATTGAATGTGTTTAGTTTCACACCAACGGAAGTTCACCTACAGAGAATCAACAACAATTCCCTCCTCACTGGTGCCGGTTTTTTCTTTTCTCTAAATGTTTATGTTTTCTTTCCTATATCCAGTTTTTTGTGGGTTGTTGTCGTTCACATGACATCTGGCTATGTGTTTACAGATGTAATAGGGTGTTTGGTAGGTGCAGGCGAAATTATTCGCCTTGACAATGAAAAAAAAAGTGTGAAACGCGACATTAAGCTATCTGTTAGCAGGTTATTGTTGTGTATTTTCCTTTGTTTCTGCCTACCTACTTCTTTCTATCACGTTTATACCAACCTTCCCTTTTGTATGTTGCTTACTGCTTACTGATTAAATAGTACCACCGACAAAGTAATGACCGTGACCCTGTAGGGAAAACCATGTGTTTTAATTTTAGAAATTAGAAGGTCGGTGGCGGTTAAAAACAGAAAACTCCCGATTCTGATCATTGTTCGTGACAAATCTCTTTACAAAATTGTCACCGCGCAACGCGCGGGAATACGCCTAGTTTTAATATAATGCAATCTTTATATCAATAAAGATAGAATATCAATCTAGTACATTCATATAATAAGATTATTAAAATTAAAATTTTGTTCTTATAAAGTTATTATTATCTTTATAATAATCAATTTATTCTTTCAAACGACAATAAAAACGCATTAATCTTAAAACGATAATAAAACCCATTAATTTTAAAGTATTAGTTGAAGCTACGAATACGAGTTTGAATAAAAGTTTTATAACAAGTTAAAGCTGAAACTTTTATGTTTCTGAAATCTGGTTTAATTGACTTTTCACTTTAAATTAAGAGAAAGATAAAACTTAATCATCCAAACGAAGTTTTTATAAATGAATTTTTTTTTACAAAACAAAAGGCTCCGACTTCTAACTAAAACATACCTTACATCGTAGATTTTCACTTTTTTAAAAGCTTTTTCAATTAGTTTTTCATTTTAAATAGTTTTAAATATTTTGAAGCTCATAAGGTTTCCACGTAAATACCTTTAAATGTTCAAATGTCATTTCCAAATACATTTATCTTTTACATTAAATTTATCAAAAACAAATTTTAACATTATAATCTATATTAAAAACATATTTTTTTTATTTATCTCTAATAAGAACTTACTTTATTTAAGCCAATATATTTTAATCTTTTGTCTCTTGTAAACCATTAAAAATAAAAATAAAAACGATATGAATCGGTAAAATGTTGTCCACATGTGTATATCATAAAATAATTTAGCTTATGTAAACTAAAAATTATAACAAACATATACAAAATCCAAAAAAAAACTTGAAAATTTTCTTTTTTATTTGATCATGAAAGCATGAAAATTAAAAACCAAACAAGAGAAGTCAAAATATCATAAGCTAAATCATGAAAAGTAATCACCTTATATGTATAATTTTTATTGATATAGATCATTTTGAGATTTGTGATAGATAGGGATAAAAAGTTGAAATATATTGGTTTAGAGAGACAAAAAATAGTATCTTGTCTTGTTAAAAGACAAATAAAAAAAGTAAGTTATTATTTTACAATATAAATTCTTAGATTAATATTTAACAATTAAAACAATATAAATATGATCTTATATTATATTTAACTAGCAGAAAAATCCGCGAGATGCAGCGGGACCAAAAACATTTGAGCAATAAAATCTATATTAATGTATGTGTTATCGTTCGTTTCGGGTATTATGTTAATACATAACCATAAATTTAAGTTTATGTTTAAATTATATTTAAATATTTAGGGAATAAGTATGTATTAATATGTACTAGTATACTAGTATCCGCGCGGTGCAGAGGGGACAATAAACTATATTTGATATAGTTACATTACAAATATATAACTACGGAAATTAAATGCGCAAAACGATAAAAACATAAAAAAAAGTATTTAAACTACAATCATAATGTAAAACGTGAAAATATGCATCGATACAAGCTTTTAAAAGACTGAAAATATAGTTCGTTGCAATTGTTGTTGGCCTTGTACTTGTTAAAACATTTGTCAATTCAATAGTCGTTTTTTCTATTTCTTAATTGGTTCGAACTCACTTTACCCTTTTTCCTTGAATTGAGTTCTCTAACAGTTTTATATCTCGTTATCGGTTCTTCCAAATAAACTTCTTGCAATTTTTGACCATCTAAAACATAATATTGTAATAAGCAGATAAATACACATGCCTATAAATAAGAGCTTTTAAAAGATAAAGATACTATAAAAATGGTCGCATATTCGTTAAAGAAAAGGAGTAAGTACCTATTTGAGCATGTAGATCCATAATGATGGTTTCTTCTTGAGAGGATACCAAACCTCTATTAGGGTCTAATCTCAGATAGTTCACCTATTCTTTTCGGGCCTACACTTAGAAATAAACAAATAAACATTTTTAGCGTATGAAACCTCATCAAGTGCAATTAGGACCAACATGTGTGACACAAGTGTGTATGTGTTGACCCGACTTCCCATTATTTATCAAACAAATTACAAAACAAACCTAGGCATCATTTTCAAGACGAACCTCTTTCGACTATCCATTCTCCATCAATTTTTATAGGGTTTGTGATCGAACTTGTTTATTAATTTGACCTATTTTTCCCATTTGTTAACAAATAAATACCGTTAATTACGATATGGACTCACATCACTGTTTTGGTTTCCAATCATAAATTCTTTAATCAATATAAACGAAATTAGTTATTGTTATTATGGTTATTAAAGACTTCTAAGTCTACATGTTTAAAGTGTTATTTCTTTCGATTCATTTTACTCTACACGACTAAAACTTTATTAACTAACATTAATTAATTGTAAAGTGATGTGGTGACAGTTATAAAAATGGTAGATAAGTAATTCTAATTACTTAAATTTTAAAGGATTAAGACTATTTGAGAAATGCTTTATAATATAGTAGAGATATATTATATTATAGGGAAAAAGATCAAAAAAACAAATATTTTTCCAAAGACCAAAATACTCAATCTCCACCATCAATTTATTTTCAATCTAATGACTAATATTAAATCAAAACCCGCTTTTAAATTATTTTTTTTTAAATTAATTTATCTCGCTACCGTCGTGTTTTCCTCTTTAATTAGAGCAGCGGTCATATATATACTTTCGACGACTTTTATTTTTTCGAATTTCGGATGGGTATTGAAATTGTAACGTTAATATCATATGTGATTTTAACATAAATGAGTAAACTTCAAAAAGAAAAATGTTATATAATGTATGATTTATCTAAACCCATAAAAAATCAAATTTTGACAACTTTTATTTTTTCTTTTTTGGACAAATGTTTAAACTCATAAGATTATATCACATGTGATATTAACATAAAATGTGACTCTAAAGATCTAAAATCGTTATATGATATATAATTAAATTAAACATATAAAAAATCCAACGAAATCACATGTGATAGTACTAAAATCACATGTGATATTAACGTAAATCATATGTGATATTATAATATATATATATATATATATATATATATAGAGCTTTAAAACAAATAAACCAATAACACACACGATTTTAACTTTAAATGTAAAATTTTAAACACAAAAATATTATATGAATCTATATTCGTAAGGTAAAACCACATTTGATATCAACACTAAATGTGAATTTTAAAACCTAAATATATTATACGATGTATATTTAACTAGAATGAAAAAGAAAAACACAAAAATCATAAGTCAAACTACTAATATTACATGTGATAAAACTGTGATTTTATAATTTAAATTTTTCAAAATGCGTCAAAAACCCGGAAATTTTTTCCGTCAAAAATATATCAAGTGAGTGCTCTATAGAAAGAGAAAATTATGCTCGTTTTAATGGTGTAATTTATTCGTTTAATACATTTACGGTTTTTAAGATAATTAACTTTTAAACAAAAATAAATTAAAGTGGTTTTTTAAAATAAAGGATTGTGATTGGTTCATTTTGTCTCAAGTTTTATAATGGTTTTAAATGATCCAAACCCTATATTATAGTATAATTAACTATACGTATTTTAGTAGAACAAAATGTATAATATTTTAATTATTTTAAGTTTATGGGGTTATAAAATAAAATATATAATTTTGAAAGTCTTTAAAGTTTAAATTGAATAGAAAATATTTTAATTTCTTTTAGTTACACAGGAATAGAGTTACTTTGTTAGATATTAAAGTTTTAAAATTGATTAGGAGAGAGAATGCTGTTTGATTTAAATAATAATAAAGATAAATTAAGAGTATTAAGGTAATTTTAAATCCTTAAAATTAAGGGATTAAGATGTATAGAAACTTTTTATATTATAGTATAGATTTAAAAAAAATTTAATACCACGTAATTGTTATGGAAAGTTGAGTTGGCAAATCAATAGCAAAAAAAAGCAAGGAGTAATTTAGTTATTTCTTTTTTAATATTTAACATTAAGAAAATACCTTAAAATGTTTAGCTTTATATGTAGTATAGATTTAGGTAGTCTTTGTTTTGGACTTAATAGGCTTAATATGAAAATGACTGAATTTATAAAGTCATTTATGGTTGTTTGTTTTATGCTTAATTATAAAAGAGTGGCCGAATATACATAGACACATGGGTCTTAGTCTTTCACATTAAGTCATGATATTTTCCAGTCTGTTCCAATTTTACCCTTCCATATCTATACTACTCCACTATTCTTTACTTACCACTATTATTTCCGGATAAGTTTACCAAACATCCACCATTATTTACAACAATTATTTCTCAATAAATTTGCTACGTATCCACCATCATTTCTCAAATTTTTTTGATGAAGTATAACTCTTTTAGACACTACACCTTTATCATAACTAAATAAAGATATGTTGATTTCATTGTTTTATGTGATTATATATCTATTCTTTTTTTTCTTTTTTTTTCCGGTTTTAGCCTTATAATTTGATGAATTACATTAGTTTTTGTTACATCATTCATAATTCGGCTAAATGTTACATGACTATAATGTTTGTAATAAACTGTTAGGAAGCTAGTAATAAATATTTAAATTTGAAAAATTATTCAAAACATTCTTCTCCTATTCAAATCCCGTCTTTGCCTTGGTTTTTGCGCCAGGGTCGGGTTCGGGTCGGGCTGGGGCTCCGAACTGGAAAGGGTATTAACCGGGTTGGGTTTGATTTTCGGGTTTGGTATTTTTTCTATTTTCTTCCCTGACGTGTCCCTTACGTGTCCCTTACGTGGCCTCCCTGTGGCTGTATTTTTCTTTTCTCTTCTCCGATTGTGTTCTTCACTCTTACACGTGTATTGTGTTCTTCACTCTTACACGTGTCCCTTACGTGTTCTCCCTGTGGCTGTACTTTTCTTTTCTCTTCTCCGACTGTGTTCTTCACTCTTAAATTTTTCTTAATCGATTTTATCGTTCTTTAGGGTATGTTGTTTGTTTTTTGATTTTACTGCATTGTATATTGTTTGACAGGATTGTCGTTTCTTTGATTTTTTGCAGCTGATCGCTTCGATTGCTGTTGAATCGTTTCGTTTTTTCAGGTACCTTCTTTGTTATTTCGTTTATTGTATATGTTTACTTATGAATTATTGTTAGAATAGTTGGGCGGATTGTTGTTTGAACTGCTACAATGGTTGTTTTGCTACCTGGTGTTATTTTATGTATTGATTTATGATCGACTCTTTTTCGAAATGTCTCTGTTTTCGTTCTGTGGAGTGACTGAGTGAAAATATAGGATTTTTATCTTCGTATTGATGTGGGGTAGTAGTCTTGGGCAAGGTGTTAGTTGGCCTGTGGTTAATGTTCCTGAGCGTCGGCGGCCTGCACGTCGTTCTTGTGTTTCGCAAGCTCCGGTTTCTGCTGAATCGTCTTTGCCTACGTATTTTGATTGTGGCGAAGCCAGTAGTTGTTGCCGTCACTGTGGTGCTGTTTTCTGGTATGATGAGAGAGTTTTACATTCTTCGCGTCGCAGTAATCCTGTTTATAATCAATGCTGCAAGGGGGGATCTGTCGTTTTACCCGTATCTGTTATGCCACCAGCTTCTCTAATTAATTTGTATCAGGATCGGCATTTTATGTCTAATATTCGGGCATATAATTCTATGTTTTCAATTACTTCTTTTGGTGCTAAAATTGATACGTCTATGAATGTTGGTCGTGGTCCTTATACTTTCAAAGTCTCTGGTCAGATTTCACATTACATCGGTTCTCTGTGTCCTCAGCCATCTGATCCTCCGCGTTTTTTACAGTTATATGTTTACGATACTCTAAACGAAGTTCAGAATAGATTGCGGTGTCTTGGTTCTTCTGATAGTGATGACAGACTCAGGACTGATGTAATATCGATTTTATCTTCTACTTTGTCTTCGTGTAATGAATATGTCCGGACGTTTAAGAGGGCTTTTGATTTTGCAGCTGACAATAATATTGATGATTATGCTGTAAGGTTATACACCAATGTTCCTGATAATCGTTATGGTTTGCCACAGCAAGGGACTCTCGGTGCGATTGTAGTTGCTGATGATGCGAATGCAAATACATATGACATTATTGTTCATTCAAAGTTTGATCATCCTCATCGTATCAGTAAACTCCATCAATCTTATATGCCTCTTCAATATCCTCTGTTATTTCCGTTTGGTCAGCCCGGTTGGTCTCCATCCATGAAATTGCGTTCTGTGTCTGGAAATAGGTCCAAATGTCTAACAGTTAATATGTATTATAGTTATTTGTTGCATAGTCGTCGCGATGTGTATTCTTTACTACTTCGCGGTGGTAGACTGTTCCAACAGTTCCTCATTGACGCATACTTGTGTGTAGAAGAGAGTAGGTTGGAATATTTCTGTTCCCATCAGAATGCTCTAAGATCGGAGTATATGGCTGGTGTGTATGATGCTATTTCTAGGGGGGATTCTACTGGCAAGCAAATTGGGAAGCGTGTCTTTCTGCCTTCCTCTTTTGTGGGAGGTCCGTGGTATATGTACAAACATTACCAGGATGCGCTCGCCTTGTGTCGTGTTTACGGTAATCCTCAATACTTCGTCACTTTTACATGCAACGCTCGATGGCCAGAAATAACGCGGTTTATGGAATCTAATGAAATGGGTGACGTTCAGAACAGGCCAGATATAATTTCCAGAGTCTTTAGTATGAAGGTGAATCATTTTATTAGTTTTTTGAAGGAAGAGAAACCGTTTGGTGTCGTGACTGCGTGTGAGTTTCCTATATTTTCTTTTTTTCTTACTAACGTCGATTTTTTTGTTCCCTTTTTTTTTTTGCAACTGATATCATACTTCCGCCGTGTACTTAGACTTGTATACGATTGAATTTCAAAAAAGAGGTCTACCCCATTGTCATACGCTTGTCTGGGTCGAGGAGGCTTCGAAAATCAGAAATGCTTTGGATATAGACAAATACGTGACTGCCGAGCTGCCTGATCCTATAACTGAGTCGGCATTGTATTCTACGATAACTACTTGTATGCTCCATGGGCCCTGCGGTTCTTTTAATCCTAATGCTCCTTGTATGCGGGATGGAACATGTAAACAAAGATTTCCAAAGCCGTTTAATTTAGTAACAACTTTCGACAAAGATGGCTACGCTCATTATAAAAGGAATGAAACTGCCGTGCACACAATGCAGAGCGGATTTAACGCGCATAATAGGTTTGTTGTTCCTTATAACAAACTGCTTTGTAGCCGCTTTGATGCGCATATAAACGTTGAATACTGTGGATGGAACATGATGATTAAATATCTGTTTAAATATATTTCTAAGGGTGTAGAACGTGTCGCCTTCTCTTTACGAAAGAGTGAAAATCCTCCTTCATCGACTCCTGCAACTCACGAACCTTCTAATGATCATGGAGCAGGTACTTCCGCAGTAAAAATTGTAGACGAGATTGAAGACTTTGTGGATGGCAGATTCATATGTCCTCATGAGGCGGCGTGGCGTTTGTTAAATTTTTCGATACACGAGAGGCAGCCCTCTGTACAGGTTCTGCAAGTACATTTAGAACGCATGCAAACTGTGACATTCCGAGATGGGGCTAATTTAGAAAATTTAGTGAAGGATGCCAAATTTGGTAGCTCAACATTATCGAGATGGTTGGTGACAAATCGATGGGATCCGGATGGTCGCAATCTTACCTATATTGAATATCCGCTCCTATTTACATGGAATTCGAGTAAAAAAGACTGGTTTTTCAGGACTAGAAATAGTGTTAGCCCCGTTGGCAGAATGGTTTATATACATCCGACCGCTGGTGAGTTGTTTTTTTTGAGAATGCTTTTATGCCATCAAAAGGGGTGTTGTACTTTTGAGGATATTCGTACTGTTAACGGAGTTGTTTACTCCTCATATCGGCTTGCGTGTGAGGCTCTTGGTTTAATTGGTGACGATAGGGAATGGTTAACAGCTTTTAACGAGGCTGCTCTATGGGCTTCTTCTTCTGAGTTGCGTACTCTGTTTTGTAATCTTCTTCTGTTTTGTGATGTTAGCAGTCCAGAGGTACTTTGGAACAGTGCGTGGCCAAAAATGGGGGATGATATCATTCGAACTCTACGAAGGTTTGTTTCATCTTCTGATTCTGTTATATCCGAAGATACAGTACAACAACACATTTTATTCGAGTTAGAGAAGATTTTAAATGCATCGGTTCCGTCTAAGTCCTTACTTTCTTTTAATCTGCCTCTTCCGTCAGCCAATCTCTTACTCACATTAAGGAATCGTTTGCTGTTAGAGGAAACACTATACGACAGAGATACGTTGCGTCAACAACATTTAGAAATGTCGCGTAAACTAAACCCGCATCAGCTGCGGATATATAATACAATTCGCGATAACGATTCATTAGGAAAACAGACACTTCTATTTGTATATGGACATGGTGGAAGTGGGAAAACGTTTTTGTGGTCTACAGTACTTGCATACTTCAGGTCAGTCGGAAAAATAGTATTGGCAGTGGCATCTTCGGGAATTGCATCGCTTCTCTTACCCGGTGGCAGAACTACCCATTCCCGTTTTAATATACCCATAAACTTATTGAACTCATCCGTCTGTAATATTAAAAAGAAAACGCAACTTTCAGAACTCCTGGAAACGACGCATGCAGTTGTATGTGACGAGGCAACAATGATGGACCGTAAGTGTTTCGAATGCGTTGACCGTACATTTAGGGATGTGTTAGACAAGAAAGATGAGCCGTTTGGCGGAGTTTCAATGTTACTTGGAGGAGATTTCAGACAAACACTTCCTATAAAACGTAAAAAAGGTCATCGAGACATAATGCTCGTGACTCTGCCAAATTCTTACCTATGGCCACTGTTCAGCTTATATAAGTTGTCTCATAACATGCGTCTACGGTCTACAGATACGGGTGACTCTATATGTAACAACTCGCTTCTTTTCGCGCAGTGGCTTCTGGACGTCGGAAATGGGAACGCCGGTACACCAGATTTAAAAAATCCCCAGTATGCCTCTGACCTTGAAATTCCAGACGGTTTTCTCATAACTGACGACGAATACGGTGTACAACAACATATAGATTTTGTATACAGTTCTCCAGTCTTATTTAATCCGACTCCAGATATCCTTTGCAACAGAGCGATCATTTCTCCGAAGAACTGTACTACCGATGATATCAATGCTACAGTTTTGAACAGTGCTCTGGGTTCCGTGATGTCCTACTACAGTGTCGATTCTATAACATCACACACTCGTGCAATGTCCGACCAAGATCTTCTCTATCCGCAAGAATACTTGAATCAACTTAATTTCCCAAGTCTTCCGTTGCATAAGTTAGATTTAAAAAAAAACGTTCCAATCGTCCTGCTGCGTAACATGAATCAAAGAAATGGGTTATGCAACGGAACTAGGTTAATCGTTGTACAACTTCTTCCAACAATCATCGAGGCCATAATAATTACTGGAACCTGTATCGGCCAAAGAGTTTACCTACCTAGAATCAAATTCGTTCATCACGATCCCGAACTTCCCTTTGTATTCAATCGAAAACAATTTCCCTGCAAAGTATCTTACGCCATGACCATTAATAAAAGCCAAGGGCAGTCGCTGCAACGAATAGGAATATATTTACCTACCCCAATATTTGGTCATGGTCAATTATATGTCGCTTTGTCCCGAGCGACTTCACCAGATTCAATAAAAGTATTAATTCACAACGAAAACAGGGCATGTAGTAATCGTACGAAGAATATAGTGTATAAACAATTTACAGAATGCATAACTGAACAGCAAATATACGTAATCATGTATGCCTATAGACAGACTTGTAATAGAAGTGTACATTTTCGCCTGATATTCTGCTAATCACATTTCTGTTTGCTACTAACGACTACAACTTCTTTTTTCACAACAGGTAGATATGGTATGCATCGCAGACTTGGAGTACGGTTGCGAAGGATCACCGTTGGAGGTCAGAATTCTAAGGAAGTGGACCCCCCATTTCAGAAATAAGGAAACGTGGTTCTTAGCAGTGGATAAACACGTATGCACTTTATACACGTATTATGTACCTTCTGTATTCCTATAACTGATGAATCAAAACCCTTTACTATTAACAGGGAGGTGCTATCACAATCCTTGGGGAACAACAAGGACAGAAATTCCTTCAATCAAAACTACAAGTACAAAAATGCTATGTATTGGAACTGTATTCGTGTACTGAAACGAATAAATATCAAAGGGTAATCAAAAATAGACTTCATCTAAATGTCGGTGAGGCGTCGAAGATTACACCAATCGACGAAAGGGAAAATATACCACAATCGTTTTTTGATTTCATACCCTTACAGCAGCTCCATACGTTTATTGGTACGCCTACATATTACCCAGGTAAGTAAGCTATAACATTTCGTTTACAACATATTCCGATCAATAAAATGTATTGACTATTGAAATTATCTGCTTCAAAAAATATGAACCAAATTCTATACAAACTAATGAAATGTTACTCCTAGATTCAAATTGCATAAGACAACAAAAAAATAAGCCTAATGCGGAAAACGTTTATGCAGATTTCGTTGGGAAATATAAGAGACAAACGCTTCGTAGCAAAAGCAATGGCGATCCGTTCTTGTTGCTGACGTTAACTGATCTTGCGTAAGCGCCAGCATTACCGAAATGCCCATACTTTTTTCCAATAAACAACAATAACAATATAACCCATGATTGTTTTCTATCGTGTATACTGCAGCGGGCCGGATATAACTGTTACTCTGTGGAAAGAATGTATGGAAGATCAAGAAAAAGTCAATAACGATGCTCTGACAACCGTTACACCCGAAACACTTATAGCAGTTACGAGCGTAAAGCCTGGGATATATCAAGGTAAAAACGCCCTTTTTCATAAATATTTATTACTGTCATATTTACAAAAAAATAGTCAAAAATAATA
Source organism: Senecio squalidus (assembly GCA_910822075.1). Taxonomy (NCBI): domain Eukaryota; kingdom Viridiplantae; phylum Streptophyta; class Magnoliopsida; order Asterales; family Asteraceae; genus Senecio; species Senecio squalidus. The sequence goes on from CAJVGC010000065.1 coordinate 62,131,114, forward strand.
CATATAAAAAACATTACAGATTCCTTGAGGTTATCATCAACCGACGCAACTCATGTGATTATAGATCCGCAGTTGGAATTGGATTTGGATCAGCATCAACAACTGACCATAGCGCCTACTGAATCCCCGATAACCACTCTACACCCCGTTATGACTTTAAGAGACTTGCAATCAAAAACATACGAGTCGATTGCAGTAAGCACTTTAACCACCTTATCTATAGTAGTCAATACCAGAAATAGATATAGCAATATACTTGTATAGTGATACATTCTATAACTGCACTATAACAGCGTAAGGTGATTGACGTAAACGCACGGATCATAGAAACGGATATCGAAAACAGCTGGTATATTGCATCGTGTCCGGAGTGCAAAACCAATATATCAAAGCAAAGAGGGAGCTGGTTTTGCCCGAACCATGGACCAAAATCTGATCCAAACTTTTTGTAAGACAACAAATATCAAATATATATTCTTCCGGAATAAGAAAGTAGGAAATTAACATTCCCAAATTTTTTTGCAGCTTCAATCTCAGGACCACCCTTACAGACGGAACAGGCACATTACAAGCCATAGCCACAAATTCGTGTTTACAGAAACTATTTGGGCGCACTTGCAAACAGACAATTATGGACGACGGTTACGATGATCGTAAAACACTGCCCCCATCATTTAGAAAGGAAGGTATGAACACCCACAAATTTTACATAGAAATGACGAAAAAGTCTACTCCAAACAACATCAATTTCGTTATAATCGGTAAGGAACCATCAGTTAACGAATTACCACAAAAACACTCCACGACTACGACTCCGAAGCAATCTGAGCAAACGCTGACAATTACAGACACCCCACACGAGCTCCAATCATTAACAGCTACAGAAACGACCCACGCAACCCCACCACCGCCGACACCCACAACTCCGGATTATGATAAAAAAGCCCCATGATCAGACACAACAAAAGCTAAGCAAAGTGCCAAAACTCCAGCGGCACGCCAACTATCGTTCCAAACACCAGGTAATTAGATCCAAAAAATTACAGATTCGTATACATATACTAACAGCTTTCAACCCGATAATGCAGACGACTCTGCCAGTGCTGACACAACAAGCAAAGTCGGAAACAAACGCAAGCAGACAGAAACAACGGTTAACGAATTACCACAAACACAATCCACCACTACGACTCCGAAACAATCTGAGCAAATGCTGACAGTTACAGACACCCCACACGAACTCCCATCATTAACAGCTACAGAAACGACCCACGCAACCCCACCACCGCCGACACCCACAGCTCCGGGTTATGATAAAAAAGTCCCATGCTCAGACACAACAAAAAAGGTCCCATGTTCAGACACAACAAAAGCTAAACAAAGTGCCAAAACTCCAGCAGCACGCCAACTATCGTTCAAAACACCAGGTAATTACATCCAAAAAATTACAGATTCGTATACATATACTAACAGCCTTCAACCCGATAATGCAGACGACTCTGCCAGTGCTGACACAACAAGCAAAATCGGAAACAAGCGCAAGCAGACAGAAACAACAGGTACACTACGTGTAAACCATACAATTAGTATAACGGTTCTAACAGAAACATATTTCATTGTACAGACGAACTCAAATCCATCAATCCGACCAAACACGAAAGATTCCCAGATTACGAATGAAGCAGAAATCTTACCTTAGTAACAACGTAGAAGAAAACTCACGCTTTTGTAACAAACTATAACTTTCGTAGTCAAAAGACACTCTCCGCAACAGTGTATGCATATGTAGATAGGCAACATTTTCAACGTCAATGTCTATCATAAGCAACAATTTTCAGTATTACAAGTAGTTCTATGGCAACAAACAGCTGTTTATATTACTTACAAATACATTGACAACAATGATTTTACAGCCTAACGAAAATTAACAACTATAAAACAGCGCACACTCACTCGCTCAACCGGACCTCGTGCAACGCACGAGAGTCCCCTAGTTATGTTTAATTATGGATAGGTATTGTTTTATTAGTATATCTAGTTAAATTAAATTTACTAATAATTAAAAATAAAATTTTATTAAAATTATTATATTATCATATAGAACATCTTTAATTTTAATTTTAGGAATATAATAGTAATTTACTATAATTCAGACACCCCATCTAACACATAAAACAAACATTATATATTTAACCAGACACTATATATTTACACAGACGCTATATCTATATCTATTAAGACTTAATTAAAAAAATAAACAAACAAACCCTTAGTTTTATTTATTTAATTTTATAAAATATAAAATTTCAATATTTTTACATCATCATAGGCTCATAGCTCATACACCTCCACCAAACCAAACCCAACCCAATCTTTCTCTCTCTCTAAAACTCACGCACACTTCACCATCGCCACCGTTCTCCGCCACACTCCTCCGGCTACTCTTTCACCAGATCAACGACGTCGTTTCGTCTTACTCACTTATTATATTGATTATCATTGTTATATATATATATCTATAGATATATATATATATATATTATATACATTCGGATCGGATTCCGGCCGGGCATTTTCATTACCAGATGAGAATGCCCGAACGATGATCATTCACAACAAAAACAACAACCAAAACGACGCCGTTTCGTCCGAAACTTTTTACGATTCATTTGATCGATTAAACTCATCAAGTAATTGTTCTTCATCTTGTTGTTCCGAAATTGATAATGATGTCAATTTAAATGATTATAATAATGAATATAATGATTTAATTCGTTCTATACGTGTACCTAAGTTTCCAAATGATGTTGTTAGTAGCTATGATGTGTGGATGTCGACTCCTTCTTCTGTCGATGAGCGCCGCTTGCGGTTGCTTCGACAGATGGGACTTAGTCGTTGTAAGCCGTTGCTTTCGGCTTCTGCTGATGTATTAGATCACCTAGGGTTTGATATGCTCCCTAATGTTAACTCTAGTATTATTCGATCCAAATCTGCTGATCATCAACTTGAAAATGAACTTGAACAATGTGATTTTAGGTCTAATTTGGATTCGAGCTGCGAAATTCGTTATGTAAGTGAAAATATAGATCAAATTAATGTTAGTGATAACGTTGTCTTGGTTAATAAGCTGCCGAGTGGGAAACTTATTGATAAGGATGTTAGTTGTAATGATGGTGAACTGGAGGGTGTTAGGGTTGTTGATGATGATGCGGTTTGTACGATTAAGAATTTGGATAATGGGAAGGAGTTTGTGGTAGATGAGGTTAGGGAAGATGGAATGTGGGGGAAGCTTAAGGAAGTTGGGACGGGGAGGAGATTAACGATGGAAGAGTTTGAGATGTGTGTTGGACGGTCGCCGATTGTTCAGGAATTGATGAGACGGCAGAATGTGGAGGCTGGGGGGAATGAGTTACGGTCATCTGAAAATAGTGGTTTGGATGGAGTTAAGTTGAAAAAGAAAGGTGGGTGGTTGAAGAGTATTAAGAATGTAGCGAGTTCGGTTACAGGTGGTGGTTATACGGAGAGACGAAGTAGTGATGAGAGAGATACGTCGTCAGAAAGGGGTGCAAGACGGTCTAGTTCCGCTACTGATGATAGTCAAGATGTTTCCTTTCATGGTCCAGAGAGAGTACGTGTTCGACAGTATGGGAAATCTTGTAAAGATTTAACGGCTGTTTATAAAAGCCAAGAGATACAAGCTCATAATGGATCGATTTGGACTATTAAGTTCAGTTTAGATGGAAAGTATCTAGCTAGTGCGGGTGAAGATTGTCTCATTCATATTTGGCAAGTTGTGTCGTCGGAGAGAAAAGGTGATCTTTTATTTGATAAACAGGAAGATGGAAATGTAAATGTGTTATTATTGGCGAATGGGTCACCAGAACCAGGTTTGGCATCGCCAAATTTGGATAACCAAACTGAAAAGAAGAAAAGAGGAAGGTTATCTATCAACCGAAAGTCTACAAGTTTGGACCATATTGTAGTGCCAGAAACCATGTTTGGACTCTCGGAAAAACCATTCTGTTCCTTCATTGGACATCTAGATGATGTGCTTGACCTGTCCTGGTCCAAATCTCAGGTTAGCTAGCCGTTGTTGATCAAATTACTTTCGTAGATTTTGTAGTTGCATTTGTATAATCTTTTTTTATGTGGGTAAATGCTAAATAGTATATGTGTCTTATTATTCTATGTTCTATTATTGTTACGTATGCTCCCACGGTCCATTTTCATAGACTGATTTTTTTATCTACAAGTTGCTTTGTTCGTGGTACGTGGTTAGGTTAAAGTTGCCTATAATATTATGTTTTCTTTACCAGTGACCGAAGTCAATTATATTCTTAGTGATAATCCAAATTTTTTGACCAAATCACTCCTAGGTATATATGTGGAACCTTCCACTTATAAAATCTCTAAAGAAAGGACACCGTCCTTATTTTGACTATTTGTAGTTTAAAAATTACGCTAGGACATGCATTAATGGGATTTGCGCAACTGATGAAGGTGAACATTAATCTTTCTTTGATCATTTTGAACTAAACCTAAAGTGCTCTATTAAGTCTTACAAACATAAAAAGAGAGAAAGGATTGCACTCATAGATACATAACTGTCGGCATATGCCTGACAATAATAAAAGAGCGAGAAATTAGTGTTAATTATATTGGTAATGATACATATGCCTAAAACATCAACCTAAAAATATGCCTAATGTTTGACTTTTTCCATGTATCTCAATCTCCTTATTAGGCATATTATTAAGTTGATGTTATGGCATATGAATTATTTCCCTGATTGTCTAGAAGATATTGAGATAGAAGCTCAAAACGACACGTAAAGTAGTCGTCTTTAGAGATTTTCCTTTTTTTTTTAACACTTAATTAGGTTATTGATGTGTTGCGTATGTCCTTGTTTAGATGTATATTCCCCTCGTTCCATGTAGAAATGTTGATCTTTAAGAGATTGGCACAAGTGTCCATTACAGTTGCTGATGCTTGTTTTAATATCGTTACCCTTGATCAAGCCATCTTATATTCCTGTTAGCGAAGTACCGTGAAGTTTTTGCTTATGTCTTTTGATGGGTTATATATGCTGAATAGTTTGAAGAATAGATCATACATACGCAACTATTTGTCATAGACTAATGTTAAGCCTCTTTGTTCCTAGTACAAGGTCTCACACCTTAGTTCTACATATTTATCTCGTATATTTGTATGCATATATGATACTCGATGGACTAAATTTCCTAATTATACGATGTACTATTTTATTTACATACTTTTGTTGCAAAACAAAGCGCATATGAAAACTTCTTATTGGCAGACTATTTCATTTTCAGCATTTGCTCTCATCCTCAATGGACAAAACCGTGCGGTTGTGGCAGCTGTCTAGCCAGACATGTTTAAAGATATTTTCTCACAATGACTACGGTAAGAAAATTTAAAGTTAGAAGTCTTCTATGTGTCTCCTTTAATGGGGAATGTTTGTTTCTTAATGATTACTATGTATCTTTTATATCGGGATCTTTTTTATAATACAGTTACTTGCATCCAGTTCAATCCTGTTGATGATAGATACTTCATCAGCGGATCACTTGATGCCAAAGTTCGCATATGGAGCATTCCTGATCATCAAGTCGTTGATTGGAATGATATGCATGAGATGGTCACTGCTGCTTGCTATACACCAGATGGTCAGGTTGACCACACATAAATACTTATCCAGTTACCCTTTCATTTTTATGTTATCAGAATTTCATTATTTGACTTACGAAACTTTTTTTGTTGATTCTTGAAGGCTGCACTAGTTGGTTCATATAAAGGCAGCTGCTATTTATACAAGACAACTGGTATGGGGCGATCTATCTGTGTACGTTTGTGTAACGTTTATGTTTCTCATTTTTGCTTGTGGTTGATATACTTCTATATTTTGCAGAAAATAAGTTGCAGCAGAAAAGTCAGATCAACTTACAAAACAAAAAGAAGAAGGCCCGACATAAAAAGATCACTGGTTTTCAGGTAAAAATTGGTAATTGTTTTGGCTTCTTTTGCTAATTCTTTATTAAGAAAATTATTCGGTTTCATATTATATGCATTGCTAATTATTACCCTCTTTCAGTTTGCTCCAGGTACTACACCAGAAGTACTCATTACATCTGCAGATTCACGAATACGTGTTGTTGATGGTGTTGATTTGGTTCATAAATTCAAAGGTAAATTCCCGATACTTTTGTAATCATATCTTAATAAGTTAGCTATATATATTAAAAAAAAGTTAACCAATTTTCCATCTTTACAGGATTTCGCAACACAAACAGGCAAATCTCAGCCACCATTACATCGAATGGGAGATATATAGTTTGCGCTAGTGAAGATTCTCAGGTTTATGTTTGGAAACATGAAGGTGATTCCCGACCTAACAGAAAAAAAGGGGTAACTATTACTCAGTCTTACGAGCAGTTCCACTGTCAAGATGTATCAGTAGCCATCCCTTGGCCGGGTAAAGACGACACTTCTGGTGATTCCCAAGATGGGTTAACAGAACCGGATATTCTTAGTGGCGATCGCTTGGATGACGTGTCACCTGTAAACCATCCCCCAACACCAGAAGATCAAGCAACCAGCAGCCCGTTTCATGGAAATATTTCCAGTGCAAGTAACGGTTACTTCTTTGATCGCTTTTCTGCCACATGGCCCGAGGAAAAACTTGTTTCCGCCCCAAAAAACCCGAGTCGAAATTCAAGTACAGATGTTACAAACGGGTCGAGCCTAAGTAATTCGGGTTGGGGTATGGTGATAGTAACGGCTGGACTTCGTGGGCACATCAGAACGTTCCAGAATTTCGGGTTACCAGTTCGAATATAGGAAAGGGCTGAACGAGTTTTCAGGTAAAGACCCTTATTGGAAATTTGTACAGATGTTTCCATGATTTGTAATATTAGTAACATATATATATCGGTGTGTCAAAGAAGGCATTGCAAAAAGAATTAGATTTTGTCTGGAGAAGAAAAAAAACAAAGAAAAGAAAGAGAAATAGTTTTCGGTTTAGTAGGAAAAATGTAGAGTTAACAGGATGACGGAAAAGCAGATTCGATTAAGAGTTAATTGTCTATTTTTTTGTCAATTCATTCATGTTTTGTATCGTTCGATAGTATATGACGGTGTATAAAGTCGATGGTGGTTCTGTAATCAAGTTTTAGTAAATTTTACATCTTCCCTATCAAATTCATCTAAATCTGACTCGGAAACGCAACTTTTAAAAGCTTATGTAAAATGAACATACGTCAACGCGCTTCCATAAGTAAACGAAATAAAGAACAACACTGGTTTGTAATCTATGAAAGGATTAACAATCGACTAAATTGTAACTAACAACTATATAGCGGTACATATATTCTATGCGCTATCGAGAACGATGATATTTTGTACTTTATTTCCCTTCCCCATACAACCAACTAATATGTTAGTCAAACATTGTGTGTTATCAACTTACAAGTATGTTTGTTTGGTTTGAAAAATCATAACCGATATGTTTACGATATAAAACAAACTAATGTAATGTTTGTACTTTGTAACATGAATATTATCCTTAGATATTTAAACATTATGCACCTTTTACATATACATAGCCCGAAACATTATTCCCCAATATCAATGCAGAACATAACATATGAAGACAAAGTAAAGATTACTTTGATTTTATAGGACAAAATTTTAAAAATAATTTAAATAAAACCTTTTTTTCATTAAGACATTGTTATGAAAACAACTATCTACTCTGTCCCGTTCTGACTCCACACTTTCCCGACATCCAAATATTTACATAAAAAGAAAAATTCCATTCTCTTTTTTTACTTTTAATTTCCCATTCCAAGCCCATACTCTTTGGATGTTAAAACATGTGTTTTGGGCAGAGCCCTTGATATCCTCTACATTTAGGCCCACTATACTTATCTTATACCCCTAATGGAAATCTACATTCCCATTTCTAATTGGTTCATTCAAAATCAAATGGGACCCATCAATTATTTAATGATCAATTTCCTTATCCACCACAATAATAAATAATATCGTAAGTTTTAAAATTCATTTTGTCACAAGAAATTGTAATAATCATAAGTGTATAAATATCCCCATATCAACAATCTTTTATAAGATATTTACAAATATTTATAATTACTTAAATATTCAAAAATGGCTCTTCATACATCTTCTTTTTGTATTCATAGAGATGTTTGTGTTTATATTCGTCTTCATTTACGTTACTGAACGTTTAAATTCGGATGTCATAAGTATTTATAATGCGTTTTACATAAGTTTAATATTGTATATGAACAAAAAAATAGTAGAGTAACGTAATTGAACAAAAACGCGAAGTAACATATGTATAAATATTAACCGTGGTTAAAATGTAAACAATGTTGTAATAATTGCAGGCATCTTTGAAGGATTGTAGTTTATTTGGAGTACCAATATCAAACTCATCTTAGAGTTGACTTCACATCAGCAAAAAACAAGGTACTAATATCAATTGTAAATTATATTAGATTTAGAACGTAAGAATTTACAAAGTGGCAGAAGTCAGCGGGTCGCTAAACCTTTTTGGATTGGAAAGCCATAACTTTTTTTTAATCCATTTTTAGGAATGAGATTAGCACTTTGATGTTGTTTACTGAAAACTGCTTATTTTACCTGCATAAATCATCAAACTGCTTATCCGGGTTAAAAAAGCGTAAAATAATTTATTTTTTTAATATGGGGTTGAGTTGTTTATGGGATTTGTTTATTCAAAAATGTTTATCTACTCAATAAGCACTTTGAAGTTTGAAATAAGCAGTAACCAAGTACTTATTTACTTTGGAATAAGCGGATACACATAAGTCATTGAACAGTTCAAACTGATTATTTGCGTTTAAAAAAATGCAATCGCAGTTTAAAAACAATCCCAAATATCCCGTTTTAGGGATGTTTGGGATTGTATATTTTCAGCTTATGTGTATGGCGTATAAGCAGTAAGCACTTAAAAAAAAATAAGCAACCCAACAGCTTATTTGAAACTGCGTTTTTTAAGTCAAATATTTTTATTTCAATATATGCTATAAGCCAAATGCGGTTAAAACTGTTTTTGACTTTTTAACAGAAGGAATTTAGCCAAAGAGGTGCACTAAGGATCCAAGCAGTAGCCACCACAGACCCAGCGGTAAAAATCTTCATCGCCAGACGGAAAGAAACGTTACGAAAGGGCACCGTCATCATCACTGGTGCATCATCAGGTTTAGGTCTAGCCACAGCAAAATCCCTAGCAGAATCAGGAAAATGGCACGTAATTATGGCTTGCAGAGACTTTCTAAAAGCGGAAAGAGCAGCGAAATCATCAGGAATGTCGAAGGAGAATTACACTGTGATGCATTTAGACCTTTCATCATTTGATAGTGTGAGACAATTTGTTGCAAACTTCAAGCAATCGGGTCAATCACTTGATGTGTTGGTTTGTAATGCAGCGGTTTATCAACCGACTGCTAAAGAACCAACATTTACGGCTGATGGTTTGAGCTTAGTGTTGGAACTAACCATCTTGGTCATTTCTTGCTTGCAAGATTGTTGCTTGATGATTTGAAGCAGTCGGATTACCCGTCTAAAAGACTCATTATTGTTGGCTCAATCACAGGTATTTTAGTTATGTAGTTTACTTCAAGTTTTATATAAGCCAATTTTGTGGGCAAAAAAGTGTGCGGGTCAACCCAACCGACCCGTATACCTTTATGGTTCTAAACTGAAATGTTATTGACATTTTAGGTAACACAAACACTTTGGCTGGAAATGTACCACCAAAGGCTAACCTAGGGGACATGAGAGGTCTAGCCGGTGGATTAAACGGGCTCAACAGCTCTTCCATGATTGACGGTGGAGATTTTGACGGTGCAAAAGCATATAAGGACAGCAAAGTATGCAACATGCTTATGATGCAAGAATTCCACCGCCGTTTCCATGAAGAAACCGGAATCACATTCGCTTCATTGTACCCCGGTTGTATTGCAACAACCGGCTTATTTAGGGAACACATTCCTCTATTTAGACTTCTTTTTCCTCCATTCCAAAAGTACATCACCAAGGGATACGTCTCAGAAGAAGAATCTGGCAAGAGACTTGCTCAGGTAAAGATTTACGTCTTGGAACTGATTAGAACCTCACGATAATCGGTTTTCAGTGTTTGTATAAACAGATTTTCTGTTTCTTAGTAAAATTATTTTTCATAGTTTAAGCTTTTTAAAGACCATCTCTTCTACGCTCTAATCTATTTAAAAACGCTTTGTGATTCAGGTTGTGAGTGATCCAAGTTTGACAAAATCAGGAGTTTACTGGAGCTGGAACAGCAAATCGGCTTCATTTGAGAACGAGTTGTCAGAAGAAGCTAGTGATGTAGCCAAGGCACATAAAGTGTGGGATATAAGTGAGAAACTTTGCGGGTTGGCTTAAACAAGAATGATACTTTCTGGCAGTTGATTAACTTGAGCGAGAATGAGAGTGTAGGACATGCTTGCAGGCAGTTTCTTTTATTGTAAATTTAGGCTCGTTTGAATCGGATTCGACAATAAAACCACCCAGTATTTACTTGCAAGCTCTGTAATTTTTCTAAGTATGCATCAATACAAAAGCAAGTTATACAAGTGTCGGAAAACAGACATTATGAAATATACATATACATATATATATAGATACATATAAAGCATTCAAGGAACCAAAATTCTAACCGCTAACTAAAGCTCGTAAGCAGGGAACCTAGCCTCCAAGGGATCTATCATGTCCATAAAAAGATGAGCCATTCCTCCAACGCCTTCAAACAGAGAAAAATGGCAGTCACCTCCATGCATTGTCCCTTCGGATAAAAGCATTGGCCCTTTTTCATGAAGGAAGGAGGCAAAAGCTTTGGCTCTGTACAAGAACTTAGCGTCACCCGTTAACCGATAAAGCGAAAGGAAAACATACGCGTTCCCACTAATTCCATGACAAATTCCAACTCGTTTAAGTAAACCCCGTTCCCATACCACCTCTCCAGCCTCCACCGCCGCTTTAAGAAATTCCTCACCTCCAAAAACCTGAAATTACAAGTAATTAACAAGAAAGGGACGTTTGTTTAGATGGGAGTTATTTTATTTCAAGTTATTTACATAAAATAGTCAGGAATGCAACACGGAATAAATTTAGAGGTGGCATGAGTGCATGACAAATTACTAATGAACGGGTTGATTCAGGTTATGTTTCACCTCTAATGGGTCAAACCCCTAAACGAAAAAGAACTTACTTTTTCAAGGTGTATTATTAATGCATCAAACCTTTCAAAGCGTCTTACTGTTGGGGCTGACCCACCTGACCCGTTTTTACCGCCACCAAATAATTACCCATTTTGACCCGTTTTCCAACCTGCCCATTTTTCTCCCCCAAATAATGTTATATTTATCATCTTTTTACACTACGAATTATTGTATTAGGGTATGCATATAATCAAACAACATCTATTTTTAGCTTTACTGCATTAACTTCTCGGAAAACTGTAATTAGCGCATACTTTAGCTGCTTTTGCAAGGGTAAGAGCGACACCAGGAGCACCATGACACCAATGAACAAGACGGTCTGATTCCCTTCCTTCACTAGAAGGATAATTTCCACTCAGAAATCGATTCTTGATCATGTAAAAAAGTGTACTTTTAACATCCTCCATCTCGTCTTTCGTTAAAACCATGTCCATTAACACATTCATTATCCCACAAAGTCCATGGGCAGCTCCCCAATACTTTTTACCATGCCACTCGTACATCAGTGGGCATTCTCTCGTAGACAGTTTTCTACCCGCCTTTATTATTTCATCTTTAACCATTCTCTGCAAAAATTACAAAATGAATGACTATGACCGCTGAACATTATCATAAGAATTAGGCGAAAAAAATTTAAAATTTTAAGCTTTACCATTTGGGTAGACGGAATTGTGTTTTCGCCAAGATTCTTGTTTATGAACAAGCATGCCCATAAGTAACCTGCTCTACCGTACAATAGTTCATTAGGAAGGTCTTTAGGAAGCTTAATCTGCAAAAAGAAAGCAGATTTATTTGACCCAAGAAAAGACACTAATTAAACGAAAAAAATGTAATAATGGAATTTTAAAAGAAAGTAAAGCACCTCTCGGAATCTTGTTAGATAATGATTACATAAAGAATCATCATTAATTTGTTTAGCCACAACCGCACCAAGAGCAGATATACCAGCTTGCCCACATAGGAATGTCACGCGACTGCAACGAAAAATGTTCAAATTATGATCATATAACTATGGTTTTCATAATCCTAATACTTTTTTATAAAAATAAACAAATATTGTATAAAAAAGTGTTTTCGGGTCAAACTTAGCCAGCGTTTACCCCTACCAAAATTAACCCCTTTCACCAGCACAATGACCCAACTTGTCCGACCCGCCCATCTTGCTACCTGTCAACTTTTTATATACTGACAAAGGAAAACAGAAGATTGATAAACTAACCTGGACCGATCAGAGGCAGAATCGCAAGCTTTAATTATATCGTTACACAAATCAAGATCTTTCTTGTTATGACTAACTTTAGAAGCTTTAAAAACCAAGAATGCCGTTCCTAAGGCACCAGTATAAAGTGTATAATCATTCAAATTCCCACTCTTTCCCCATGTCTCCTTCACAATCTACAAAAATAATCAAATATAATAAATATTAAAAGATTATGAGGTGTTTGTTTTAGCTTATTTTTTGGGCTTGTTAGCTTATTTGATTCAGCTTATATTTCATAACCCGCAAAATTTCGGCTTATTTTCCAACTTACAAGGTTCATTTTCAATTTTAAGTCATAATAAGAGGATAATTCATAAAACAAGCAAGAAAAATTGGAATATGAAATATAAGACGAAACAAATAAGCTCATAATCCCAACAATAACCTACACTCGGGTTTGGTGCTTGTTTTAGCTTATTTAATGTGCTTATTAGCTTATTCATAAAAAATAAGCATCATTGTAGTGATTGCATAAACGATTATAAGCATAGACGGAGACATGATGGGACATAGTAGACAGTTGCCCCACCCACAATTTTGTCATTAGTTATATTAATGTCTTTTTTTAAACTTTACACCTATACAAATCAATATGAGAAACATGAATAATTAAATATATCCATTTCCTCATGAAAAATTTTCTGACTCCGCACTGCTTATAAGTTAAGTAGTATGAGGGGGTGTTTGTTTGGGGTTATATAAGGAGCTTATGAGTTATTGACATTTCGGTTTATGTTTTTCGGCTTATGTAACCGTTTATGGGCTTATTACTGTTTATTATGACGTAATACGCCCATAATTAGTTAAATAAGCCGGAAAATTCGGGCTTATAAAACATAAGCCGAAATGACAATAAGTCATAGCTGCTTATATAAGCCCAAACAAACACACCCTTAGTTTAGGCTTATTATTTTGAAGTGGTTTTAATAAGTTCTTTATGGGGTGTTTGTTGGTCTTTAGGCTTATGATAATAATAAGCTAATCCGAACATTAAACAAAAGCTTATAAACTAACAAACACCCCTAAAGATTAACAAACACATAAACACAAACATAAGAAACAAAATACATAAGTGTCATACAGTTTGTTTGAGGTTAAAAGCTGCTTGTTTGAGTTGGTCGGAGAGTGAATTGTATGGAAGAGACAGAAGCCGGTTTACGGTGGTTTCAGACGGCGGTGTATCATCTTCTTTGATGAATTCCGGGAATTTATTTGGAAAGAAACGATCTGCCATTTGGGTTTTAATGGGTTTCGAAAATTTGAGATTCTTGGAGGTTAAAAGTGGAAAGGTTCATACACGAGCTATGTTTAAAAACGGTTATTAAAAAGTTAAGTTTTAAGAGTTAGTAAACGGTCATGAAAATAAATTTATAACCTTTTCTATAAATGGCTAGCAAGTGTCTCTTAAGGTCGTTTATCGCAAATTCATTTACGTTTATACTAATAATTTTATCATCATCGATCACTTTTCTACCTTTGTGATATGATGTTATTGTTTTTTCATTTAATGAAGACTATTGTTACGCTTAAGTGAGTGTAGAGTGCATTTTCATGTGTATTGCTTAAAATGGGATCAAAAGAATTGTGTAGCATGCACCCTTATCGGTGTGGGCGGGGTTGTGCCTTGACTCATAAATGGTATGTAGACACAATCATTTTCGAAATGCAATATCAATTACCAAACACCCTTAGATATTTTTTTGGACAACAAAAGAAATGTATAAATGAGGTGAAATAGGATGAGGAATGTTATAAACCCCTTCATTATTATTATCATTGATAAACCTATATATAGGAATACATAAACCCTAATAAAACCCTAATGGACCCAAACCCACATACCGGGTTTGGGCTTATTATCTAATACTCCCCGGCAGTTCGAGGGGCGAAATCGCGAAAGCTCGAACTGGAGAATGAAATTACAAAAGAAAACATAATTATGAAAAGTAAAAAAACAAAATTAAAAGAAAAAGATAGATAAACATAGATAGTTGCTGATAAAACTCGTTGCTTGGGCGGAACGTGACGGCGCGTTAATGATGTGGTCGCTGCTTTTCCGGATGCATTTTCTTCGGAATTTAATTACGAATCCACTGCCGCTGACGGCGTCATCTAACTCCAAACTGTTTGAGAGTTAATAGCAAAACACTAAAACTTTTTTTTTTCCAGATCTGAACCCGACACCTTGTATCGGAGCGTGACGGTGCGTCCGGTGGTCTTCTGCTGCGATTCCGGTATGCTTTTCTTCGGAATTTAATTACGAAGCCAACGGCGCTGACCTCGTCAGTTAACTCCAAACGGTTTGGGAGTTATGACCAAAACAGTTATCGACTGAACTTCAAATCCGATTTTTTTTTTTTTGTTTAATTTTTTTTTTGTTAGGGTTTGGAACCTAGTCGGGCTAGGCGGCTCATCCCTACGCCGATTAGGGTTTGAAGAAAAATAGAGAGGGTTTGAAGAAAAATAGAGACGGGATCAGACCCGCTCTGATACCATGAAGAATGTTATAAACCCCTTCATTATTATTATCATTGATAAACCTATATATAGGAATACATAAACCCTAATAAAACCCTAATGGACCCAAACCCACATACCGGGTTTGGGCTTATTATCTAAAAGAATAATACAAAACCCCTTGATTATTATTATCATTGATAAACCTATATATAAGAATACATAAACCATAATAAAACCCTAATGGACCCACACTCACATACCGGGTTTGGGTTTATTAGGCTTGTATTGTATATTGGGTCATAGGCCCATGTCCATGTATTATCTATATATATGTGTATGATGTATTGGCAATGATTAAGCAATCAATTCATATTATTCTAAATACCATAATATGGTATCAGAGCCTAACGGGCTCTCCTAAAAACCCTCAAAACTATCGATGCCATCTTTTCCAAACCCTATTTTTGCCGCCATCATCCCCACCTGCACCATATTCATTCCTCTGTTTTCTTTTGTTTCTTATTCCCTGCTAGTTTAATACGATGTCTGGAGGTGATGCCCAAAGCTCCAACAACATAGATAAAGCGTTTACTATTTCCAATATCAAAGCATATATTCCTACAACCCTTGATCTCGACAAACATAACTACAATCAATGGCGGCGTATGTTCGAGATGCATTGCATAACCTGGGAGGTCGAAGGCTTCCTAGACGGAACCGCTACTTCCAAAGGAAGTGGTGACAAAACATGGCGTAAACTTGACAATCTCGTCAAGATGTGGATATATAATACTATCACGGAGAACTTACTTCAAATGGTAATGGCGAAAGGCGAGACCGCTAGGCACTTGTGGAAAGCTCTCGAGGAGGTGTTTCAAAGTAACAAAGACGCGAGGTCAATTCAGCTTCATGAGGATCTCCGTAATATACGGATCGGTGATATGACAGTTTCTCAATATTGTCATAAATTACAAGTTATCTTCGATCTTCTTGAAAATCTCGACGATCCAATCGACGAACGTGCGTTGGTGATGCATATTATCAACGGATTAAGCGGCAAATATGACGGCGTGGCAACTCTCATTCGCCATACACGTCCGCTACCCTCATTCCTTCAAACCCGCGCCATGCTCGAATTGGAAGAAACCCGACATCTCCATCTTCGTCATCAACAAAACGACTCATCTTCTTCTCCATCGGTTTTGTACGCTCGTGGAAACACTCGAAACACCGGTCCTCAAACTTGCAGGAATTTTCAACGTGGTAATTGTCGCTACGGTTCGAATTGCAGGTTCATACATGGTGACAATCATCGCGGTGGTAACCATCGTGGCGCAACCCCTTCGGGTCCACATGGTCCGCCGCCGGCTCCACCTAATTATCACCATCCATCGGGACATCAACCATCGAATCAGCAGCAGTCAGCGGGCAACAATTTTGGTGCAGGTTCCGGCGCCGGATACGCAGCGGGTAACAATTTTGGATTTGGCGCTGCTCAATTTTCTAGTCAACATTTGGATGCTGGATACGGGTCGGGTTATCCACCCGCTATAATTCCCACGGGTACCGGGTTTGGTGCTGGATACGGGTATCCACCCGCCCCGTCTGGATATCCACCACCATCAGCGCCACCAGGCTTCTCTCCACCTTTGTTTTATGCAGCCCAGCAGCCCACTCCTCAAGTTCCACCATCTGGTTTGGGCCTGCAATCTTAGTCCCCTTCTTTGGGCCCAGTAGCTGTAAACGGACAGACTTCACAAAATGCTCTCCATGTGCAATCCGGACCTTCCGCGCAACACACTACTCTCTCGCAAGCATTTAGTAACATGTCTTTCAAAGACAACGGGGAGTGGTACATGGATATGGGGGCAACATATCACCTTGCTTCGGATACAGGTAATCTAAGCACTATACTTAATAAGCACGACATTAATTCTATCTTTGTTGGTGACGGGGCGCAAATTTCGGTCACCAACTCTGGACATAGCATTATTCCCACTAAACATCGCCCATTACTCTTAAAAAATGTTCTTGTTACCCCCAGCATCATTAAAAATCTCATTTCTGTGCGCAAATTTGTTAATGATAATGATTGTTCTATTGAGTTTGACAAATTTGGTTTCTCTGTGAAGGACCCCCGGACCCAAACCGTTCTTCTTCGATGTGACAGTACCGGTGACTTGTACCCAGTTCTTCCCATTTCTAAGCAAACCTTTGCATTTTTGTCTTCAAGTCAGGACACTTGGCATCAACGGCTCGGTCATCCACGGGAGGATGCTCTTCGTGTTCTTAGTACTAATGGCTTTATTTCTTTCAATAAAAATAAAACTGCTTCTTTATGCAAAGCTTGTCAACTAGGCAAACATGTTAAACTGCCGTTTTTCAGTTCTTCTTCAATTGTTGCTAAACCTTTTGATATTGTGCACTCGGATTTGTGGACTTCTCCCGTTCCGAGTGTGAGTGGTATTAATTATTACATTTTATTTTTGGATCATTATTCTCATTTTTTATGGATTTATCCCTTGCGCAGGAAAAGTGATGTTTTCACTAAATTTTTACATTTTCGGGCTTATGTCAATAATCAATTTAAATGCGATATTAAATCTTTTCAATGTGATCATGGAGGTGAATTTGATAATAAAGAGATGCATAACCTTTTTGCAAACAATGGGATTTTATTTCGTTTTTTCGTGTCCTAAAACGTCACAACAGAATGGTAAATCCGAACGTATGATTCGTACAATTAACAACCAAATCCGCACTTTACTTTTTCAAGCGAATCTTCCGTCTATTTATTGGGTGGAGGCCCTTCACATGGTTGTTCATCTTTTAAATATTTTACCATCTACTTCTATTCAAAACGAAATCCCATTCACTAAACTTTTTCTCAAACCACCGTCTTATACTCAACTGCGTGTTTTTGGGTGCTTGTGTTATCCGCATCTTTTTCCGAAACACAAACTTGAACCTCGGTCTACTCCGTGTGTCTTTCTGGGATATCCGGCCGGCCATCGTGGTTTTCGGTGTCTTGACTTGCAAAACAAAAAGATTATTCTTTCTCGCCATGTCACCTTTGATGAAACCGTCTTTCCCTTTGGCACCTCCCCCTCTACTATTCCTACATCTCACTATAATTTTCTCGATGATTCCGACACCTCCCTCATTGATCTTCTTCGTACCACTTCGCTTTCACCACCCGTCCCCCCACCCTCACCTCCTCCTCCATCACCGCCGGCACCTCCATCACCGCCGGCACCACCATCACCGCCGGCACCTCAATCACCGCCGGCACCCCCATCACCGCCTGCCCCTCCAGCTCCGTCGCCACCTCCACCCACTCATTCCATGACCACTCGTTCTAAACGCGGTATTTTTAAACCTCTCACTCGCCTCAACCTTCACACGAGTCATCACATTCCTGTTCCCCGTTCTCATCTTGAAGCCCTTAAACATCCTCAATGGAAAAATGCTATGTTTGATGAATATGGTGCGCTTATTAAAAATGGTACTTGGGTTCTTGTTCCCCGGCCGTTGGGTGTTAATGTTGTCTCTTGTATGTGGCTTTTTAAAATTAAATTTCATGCAGATGGTTCTATTAGCAGGTACAAAGCTCGTTTGGTTGCTAATGGTCGCAGTCAGCAACAGGGTATCGACTGTGATGAAACTTTCAGCCCGGTTGTTAAACCTGGCACCATTCGGACCGTCCTTAGCTTGGCTCTCTCTCGGTCCTGGCCGATTCATCAGTTGGACGTCAAGAATGCCTTTCTTCATGGTAATCTTGATGAGACAGTTTACATGCACCAGCCTCCCGGGTTCTATGATTCTCAGCATCCAGATTACGTGTGTCTTCTTAAGAAGTCACTGTATGGCTTGAAACAAGCTCCACGTGCTTGGTTTCAACGCTTTGCTAGCTTTGTTCTGCGCCTTGGTTTTACTCACAGTAAAACGGATTCTTCTCTGTTTATTTTTCGCCGTGGTCCTGATACTGCTTATCTATTGCTATATGTAGATGATATTATTCTTACTGCTTATTCTGCAGCTTTTTTACAGCGCATCATCAATGCTTTAAGTGGAGAATTTTCCATGACTGATTTAGGTAGTTTGAGCTATTTTCTGGGCATTTCTGCCACTCGCACCACCCAGGGCATGTTTCTCTCTCAGCGGTCCTATGCTCGTGACATCTTAGACCGCGCTGGTATGCTTAATTGTAATCCTTGTCGGACTCCGGTTGATACTGACTCGAAGCTCGGTCCCGATGGCCCCCCTGTCGCAGACGCCACCTTATACCGTAGTCTTGCGGGGGCATTACAGTATCTTACTTTTACCCGACCTGATCTCTCTTATGCCGTTCAGCAGCTTTGTTTATATATGCATGATCCTAGGGAGCCTCATCTTCAGGCTCTCAAGCGAGTTTTACGCTATGTTCACGGGACACTTGATCTGGGTTTACAGCTTTTTGCCTCTCCCACCTCACAGCTCACTGCCTACTCTGATGCCGATTGGGGTGGTTGTCCGGATACTCGTCGGTCGACATCTGGTTATTGTGTTTTTCTGGGTAGCAACCTTCTATCATGGTCATCCAAACGGCAGTCTACCGTTTCTCGATCGAGTGCGGAGGCTGAATATCGCGGGGTTGCTAATGCCGTTGCTGAGCCCTCTTGGTTACGTAATCTTCTTCTGGAGCTTCATAACCCACTCTCTACTGCTTCTGTTATTTTTTGTGATAATGTCAGTGCCGTTTTTATGTCGTCTAATCCTGTTCAGCATCAGCGTACCAAGCATATTGAGATAGACATTCATTTTGTCCGTGATAAAATTGCAGCAGGTCAGGTTCGTGTTCTTCACGTTCCCTCTCGGTACCAGTATGCAGATATCTTCACAAAGGGGCTCGCGTTTCCTTTATTTTCCGATTTTCGCAGCAGCTTGAGCGTTCGCCCACTCCCCGCTCAATCTGCGGGGACATATTAGACGATATAGGCTTGTATTGTATATTGGGTCATAGGCCCATGTCCATGTATTATCTATATATATGTGTATGATGTATTGGCAATGATTAAGCAATCAATTCATATTATTCTAAATACCATAATATAGGACACTCCAAAACTTAAATACAAAACCAATTCCCCACATATGTATACTATGTGGCTATATGTTATGAGTTCTAGTCTCGTATAGAAAAAAAATATAATATATGTGATGTGTGATGTAATATACTTCCTTTCTAAAAACCCATAGTTGGACATATAAATTTTCACATACTTAAGACTTTTCTATGTCGACTACCCAAAAATAAATTCAAGTACCCTTTTTCTCGCTTTTTAGATAAGGCACACCTTTTTTCAAACGCCGTGAACACTAATTCGTACTATGAACAACTTTCAGTCACTTTCTTAGACTTCTCATCGACATAATCTTATCTCCGTGAAGGATAATAAAGCGACAAATGATTAAGACCATATTTAGCTAAGTGTCGTGATCGTGGAAGTATGGTGAGTTCAAGCTAGACAAAGGATAGAAAGACAAAAAGCATTACCATTAACTTATGTTTCGAAGATAAGTTTTTTGTCTCGATCTTTAACTGAAACGATGCACACATATCTTGGAAGTGTTTTCGACTTATGCAGTGATTGATGAACAAATTATTTCAAATGATAATACTGTATTCAAGTATAGAAGAGATTTATCAAGTCCATTAAGATAATTAAAACGTTGCCACAATGAAATTATTCTCAAAATTAAATATTTACATTCGAAAAAAAAAGAAAAACGAAACAAACAAACATAAAACTAAAAGTAAAATAGGATGTTGTAGATTAGTTGATCAAAGATTGACAATGATCATGATGCCCATTGGCTCCAATCCGCTTCGCTTCCTGTACGAGGAATCGAATTAACCCGCGAGTACTTGTCTACTTTAAAATTAGCCCCACACATTACGCCTTCGCTATCCACTCTCGGCATTGCCTTTATCTTGTTCATTGGATGCTCAAAACTCATCAAACCACCTTCACTATGGAACATACACCCTGCAAAATTTTATCCCAAAAGTCGAATCATTATACGAAATCACCAAAATATTTCTTCATGTTTTGCCTAAAATTATAACAATATAATTAAGTTTACAATTTACAACATACGAGCTTATAGTTGGGTGTTTGTAACAACGTATTCCTTCGCACAAGTGAAATGACTAAAATATCGTTATTCTGATTCATTTAAGGTGAAAGATTTAAGGTGATTTTAGTCATTTTTACTAAGATCACGGGCGGAATTGAACGTTATATTAAGGACGAGATCTATAATTTTTTAGAAAACTCGATAATAAAATAACGTTTTTTGAAAATTTACCTTTTGGGAATGGAGCAAATGATTTAGCACAACCAGCTTTAATAACCTCCAAATCATCAGAAATTACAACAGAACCATCAGCAGCTATACCCCAATACAATTTCACTCCACCATCAGAACCCTACAAATCATTTATTTCCGTTTAGACATTTTATCAAACACTTTATTTCGTAAAAAAAAGAAAAAGAAAATTATATAAATTTTTTACCAGTGCAGTAAAAACAGTGCCAGCTTTACTATCATAAACAACAAACGCAAAACTACCATCAAGATCCTTAATAACTTGATCAGCCGGATACGGTCCACGATCTCGAAGCGTCCTATACGCTTCGATAACAAACATGGCCTCATTCGTGTTTTTGGACAACCCATATTGCTTAATTTGCGAACACAAATTATTCAAACTACCCATAAATAGACAATATATATCCTCAAAGGCGGTAAAAAGCCTTTGATGGACTAAATCCGTACGTTCTGGCTTAACGTAAGCCAGAACGGCGGATTCTCCAAACGACATGGAGAAGGTGTTTTTCGGGTGGACGGATAGGAATTCTTGGAGGGTTTGTTGTGGGAGTTTTGGTTGTTTTGAACATTTATGGGAAGCTGGACTGTTTAGTTCTTCTGGTGGATGCGAAAATGCTTTATGAAAAATGGCTAACATTTTGTAAGATGTATAGAATGAAATATTATACGAAAATGGTGATGTATATATAGGTGAAATAGTGATTGAGAAATGTGATAACTATGATGATGATGGATAAGATTTTTGGTACTCCTATGATCCTATCCTATGTGATATTTGTTTTTATTTAATATGTGATAAAATAATTTGGAAAAAGTAAACAATTAATAATAGATAATATTATCAAAGAATTTTCAAGTTTTTTCTAGTGTTTTATTATTGTTTGTAGAGTTTTGTTAAAAGTTTTGATAAGGGGCTGTTTGTAAGCATTAAAGACTCGGACTATGTATTACGGACTCGAATTTGGTCCGTGGTCCGAACGTTTGATAAGTTCATGAAAAGCTTGGATCACGGATCGTTTAGAAAAATCGCAGACTGAGAACAAGGCAAAATCACAGACTCTATCCGTGGTCCGAGCTTTTCATTAAATTATCAAACGCTCGGACCACGGACTGAGTCCGAGTCCGTTGTCCGTAGTCCGAGTCTGATGCTTGCAAACAGACCCTAAGTGTTATGTTTAGGGTATGAAGGTTAGGAGCAGTAGTTGTACATGGAATTTATATTATTAGGAGCCGAAGTTTTTTATTTTTTGAAAGGTATTTTAATGAACATTTTATTTGGAAGCTTTTAAGAAAAACACACGATAAAACGACAATATTCAAAAAAAACTTTATTTCCGAAGAGTTTTTTAAAAGAAAAAGGAGAAAATTACAACAACCAAACTTTTATTTACTATGAGTTTATTTCAGAAGAAAAGAAAAAAAAATCTTAAATACTATTCGTAAAATATAACTTTAATGTATTAACACAATAATAAAATAGTTGAATTCCTAATTCCTAAATATAATACATAAGTCAAGTAGACAACTATTTTCAAAACTTTTGAATGTCGAAATCTAAAATATCATAACTTTTTATTTTTGTCTTAAAAAGTTTAAACTAAAAAAAATTATAAGGACATATGTGATGACGAAAAATATCATAACTTTATATTTTGACTATATCTTTAATATAAGGACATGATAGATAACGTAATAGAAAAATTATTTTATTAAACTAAGAAAGTATGATTATAATATATTAATATGTGTATTGATAAAGGTTATAGCTAAAATACTATTATATCTATAAAAGCCCATACTTGAAACAAACCACTTGAAGATATTAAAATTAGAGCAAATTATTAAAATAATCATATATCATTTACATTTTAGAAAAATAATCATTTAATTCGCGACGGATTTCTCGGAATATTTTTTTCGTTCCGAAAGTACGTATAATAAAAATTCGACACGTTGTCGCGACACTATTCATTTCTCGGGTCAATATTCATTTTCGCGACGACGTGTCTGATTTTTATTGGTCTGATTTCGTTTTATGTACTTCTCGCGATGATAAAGTGTCGCGAGAAATTCGTCGGGAATCAGATGATTATTTTTATAAATCGTAAGTGATAGTTGATTATTCTAGTGATTAATTCTTAAATTAATATAAATTTATTTCTAAAATTAGAAATTTGGAGTAAGAACAAAGGATCCCCTGTTTTCGGAGCATACCAGATAAGGTTAGGTGTCCCATCTTATCCACATCTGACAAAATTTGAATAATGACACCATGCCGTATGTTTTTTTAATGGGTTGTGTTATGGAAACCCCCCCTACCCCACATGTCTCCACCCTCCTTCCCCTTTATGTCCCATCTATGACACATAATGTGTCATAGATGTGACTTTTTTTGCCTTTTTGTCTTTTTGTTATCGTTTTCTTTATTTTTCAAGTATCGTAAAATAACAAACATTATATATAATTTAACAAAAAATTAAATTGTATATTAAAATGCAACATTCGTATTCTATTATTCACATATTCGGTATAATAAAAAACAGTATAATGATGTAACGAACAAATAAATTATGTAATTTTTAATAATAATATTTATAAAAATGTTTTTATAAAAAAGTATTTAGGATTTAAAAATGTATTTATAAAAATATTTATATAAAATGTGTTAATGGTTTAATTAAATATAAAAATATTTACACAATAATTTATTAAACTTTTGTCGATGTATGAGATGATCACAAAAATACATAACGGTTATTCATATATAATAAAACTAGTAAAGCATGTTTATATTGCAAACAATCAGGGACTGAGTCATTGTTTTGTATTAAAGAATACCCTATATGAGTATTAACTACAAGTATTTAGGATATAAAAATGATTTTATTAAAATATTTTAATTAATATTAATATTTAGGATACAAAGATGTTTAATAAAAATGTTTTTATAAAAATAGTATTTAGGATATAAAAATGTTTTTATAAAAATATTTTAATTAATATTAATATTTAGGTTATAAAAATGTGAATTTTGCATTTTAATACACAATTTATTTTTTTGTTAAATTATATATAATGTTTGTTATTTTACAATACTTAAAAAAATTAAAAATAACAATAACAAAAAGACAAAAAAAAGACAAAAAAACCAAAAAATGTCACATCTATGACACATTGTGTCATAGATGGGACATAAGTAGCTAGGGAGGGTTGATATAACCATTTAGGGGGGGTGGTAATAACTAGACCCTTTTTTAATAACCTGTGGGCAATTGCCACGTCGGATTATCATGTGACATGACTAGGATATGACTTTATCCATGCTGGCCCAAAGATAAGGTTAAAACATAGTAACAATTTGAAAATAATATTAGCCCAAATATATGGGCTAATATATTTGTTAATAACTTAGAGCCCAAGTTGTAGGTATAGTAGGATCTAAAGCCCAATCACATAAAAGGTTTATTAGTTAAAGCTTATTATAACAATGGACTCAAGATTATGACCACAATAGTAATAAACATAAGTCGTGGTTAGTCGGGGATGACGTTTTGTTTAGCTTAGATGTACGCAGTTTAATCGGTATGTATCTGTAACAGTTTTTAATCCTTTCTTTAACCTCCCAAAAGTGTTACATATTGAAAAGTCATGTTGGTGGTGGTGGTTAAGTAGTTATCATAATTACATGTACATCTTCAAATGTATAACTTTTTAAAAGACAGACACCTAAAATATTGAAGTTGGTTGAAACTTTATAAGAATTAGATATATAAATGTTAGAATTATGAGTATGTTACTTGTAAATTATAGGTTGTAATCTATATAAAGAACGACATCATGTCCTACTATCACTCTCTAAATATAGTCGATGCAACGTCTTCCACAAGGTTCTAATCTATACAAAGTACGGCATCATTTCCTACTATCACTTTCTAAAATAATTGATGTAACGTCTTCAATGCCAACTCACATCGATGACTTTAAACGTTCTTCCCAAACCAAGTATTTATAGTTCTAGCTTTCGATTTCATTTCTAAATATAGATTACAAAACGAAATATGTGGTTGGTAATGATTAAATATAGTAGTACTTGAAAATATCTACGTTGTTTCTTGAAATCATTGGTGCAACTTCTTTGACGGCTCACATCGGTGCAATTAAACGTTTGTTCAACAACCAAGTATTTAAAGCTCTGGCTATTTTCAAAATCAATAATACAAAGTTAAGTTGTCACTCCCCGTCAGTGACGGAAACACATGGTGCAACTGATTAGCGATCGTCATAACACAACAGTAAATAAAGAATAGTGTATATGATAAATAAATAAAATAGTATGTCATGACGTCGTCATGTCCAAGGTAAAACTAGGGGTGGCAAAACAGAGGGGTCATGTCGGGTTGATGAATGGGTCAAAATAGGTTCGGGTCAAATGGGTCATAGGTCAAACGAGTCATTTTAAGTATTTGGGTCAAACGAGTCATTCTCGAAAAACAATTTTAAAATTTCAAGTTTTTATTAAAATCTAAATATAAATTTAAAAACCTAAGGGTAATCACCTAAACTAATTATAAAACAAATTTTATATTTTTATATTTTATAAAGATTATATGAGAAAAAAAGAAAAAAGAAGAATAATTCCTACCACATATATCCTTACTTTTGTCAAATACAGTAACTTATCAAGTTTTCTCTCTTACACAGCCAAATCCTTTTTTGATTTTTTTATTTTAGTCCCACAGGATAAGGTTGTGACTGTCAATGGAGTATCCTCTATTATGTGGGATTGGAGACGACCCATCAGGTCGGGACGGAAGAAGAACAATTATCTGGTTTGTAAATTTTGCTTAGAGGCTTGACCCTATACGAAAAGAAAGATATGTGGAATTGTAATCTCAACGAGTCTAAGATGTATTTTGTGAAAGATGTGCGAATCCTCATTGATCAGACTAACCTAAGCAACTATAACAATAAAATTAGTTGGAACTCTTGGATTCCAATAAAAGTCAACATTGGTTCATGGCGTATAATCAACGAGTGTCACACCCCGTTAATATCGACCTTGGTGGACTTTTATGGATATCGTTATTTACACAAGGCGCGATTACTACATGATTATTTTATTAAAATAATTCAAAGTAAGACCCACAAACCTCGAGTCTCTTCGTGGGTCGTACCACGGTAAAAAGAGTTTTTAAAAGCGTTTACAAAGTAATAGCAGAAGCATAAATAAAAGAAATGTAAAGTACAAGCTCCCTTGACATGGCGAAAAATAGTTTGAAAGTCTAAATAAATAAAACGACGATAATCCATATCAAAATCATGCTAATGCAACACAATCTTCATGGCAATCAAGTAGCTTCAACACATAATCAAGCTCCATCAACCATAAAAGAATACTTCAACAAAAGTTGGTGAATAACATGGGTTTGATCGATCGACATAGGTAGAAATGCAAGTAGTTAATCGTAAAAGAAAGACGCGAAAAAGGCAATTTATAATTACATAAGCCATGAAATGAATCCTTAACCGTTGTTATACAAAAATATTGTTTCGTGCCCCTACAAATACATTAGTCAAGTACCTTGTAAACAACCTCAAAACCTACAATGCGTTCGTTTACCCAATAGGAGCTACCCTATCCGAATGGTAGTGGTCAAGTCCGATAATACTATCCATTAGGCTCGCGAAAAGTCCTCTAACATTTCATGTGTGGGCAAAGTTATGTTGCTACTAATTCGTTGGCTAACTTATGTAATTCATAAAAAGTGTTTCGACTAACTTGCATTCTAGAAAAAGTTTATATGTTCTCATCCCAAAATGTTTAAAGTTGAAAACGGGATCCATGTACTCACCTTGTGTGGGGATCTCGGGTAGCTAGCAAGAAAAGGTTCGGTAATCTTAGAGATGACCTAAGATAATGAAAAAGAGTTTGTATAAGCCTTTGGTATAGTAAAATAGAAGTTTTACACTAAAATAAAGTGTTATGAGACTTAAGATTTGTCCAAAGTTTCAAAACAGAAAATAGACTAAGTTGTCCAAAATTTGTGATTGATTAAAACATCGAAATAAACAAGTTACAAGATGAATCTTATCATGCTCTTTCGGTTTACCAAAATATGACATGTTATGAGGATAATATCAAATTTAGAGCATTTTTAGGTAGGTCTAACTCAATGGCAAGGCCTCGCACTTTTGGTCCCAATAGTTTAGAATTCTATTGGACCCCAGTGCCTTCATAGGCTTGCTGAGAACAAACCATTTGGATTCACGGGATGGAATAGTAGTGAAATCAAAGATAACAAAGATATGTAGCTTTTCCCACTAGTTTCAACATTTTTGAAGAACATTTGAGGGAGTTATGACCACTGGAAGTTGATCAAAATAATCTGTTAAAAACTCAGTTTGTATAGCCTATGGTTAAAAGGTCATTTCAGTGGCCAATAAGTGGAATTAGTACAAGTGGTTAGACCTTCTGAAAACTAGACTCCACAGGTTATCATTTTCAAAAAGAAAGTCAAAAATTGGTTTAGCCATTTAGGAGATATGACCGTTTTAAATTGGATGAAAACGTTTTTATAGGATTCTAGATCCGAAAGTCTATCAAGCTTTTCGGTTACTTTCCTTTGTCAAACACAATTTGTGAGAGACATCAAGTAAATGGGACAAATCATTAGGACATCACCACGAATCTAAAAACGTTTCAGAAACGAGTTTAGCCCTTTCATAGGATTCTAGATCCGAAAGTCTATCAAGCTTTTCGGTTACTTTCCTTTGTCAAACACAATTTGTGAGAGACATCAAGTAAATGGGACAAATCATTAGGACATCACCACGAGTCGGCTTAGCCGTACATAAAGTGGGATTTGTAAGATAGAAAAAGAAATTAAAAACATGCAAAAATAAACTAGAGAAGGGGTTTCCCCTTAGGACAAAGTAAAAGAAATAAAAGTGCATGAAATAAATAAAAGATTAAAAGTTATATGTTAGATGTTAGAAATAAAAGTTGCGCCAAAATAAGAGTCGGGTCAAATATTCAATGAAAGACATGTAAGCATATAAGGTTCAAATAATAGCCAATCAAAGACGGTCAAAAGGTTCGAGAATTCAAAGTCAAATCTCAAATTTGACAAGTGTCACAACACGCGTCTTCCAACTTGTGTAAACCTTGCCCATAAAGAAATAGATGTACCTTCAACGAGGTGCACTTTGCGCAATGATGAGCAAGAAACCAAATCTCATCTTTTCGTAAATTGTGAAGTAGCTCAGAATCTGTGGAGTGTGATTTTTAAGTGGTGGGGGATTATTTCAGCATGTTTTCAACATCTAATTCAACATCTAAATGATATCTTTTGTTTTGCTGACCTTTCAGAACTAAAAGGCATGTCTTATAAATCTTTTGATGCTGTTGTCAAAACTGGTTTAGTGTATTATGGAGATATCGAAATGCCCTCATCTTTGAAAAAGAAAAACCAACAAAAGACACATTGATTGAAGACGTTATCAGATTTTCGTACATTTGGATATCTAATCGAAATAGAAAATGTTCCATTAATTGGATAGAGTGTTTAGTAAATCCATGTAATTCACTTTTAAAAACCCATGTAATTCATGATTGCTAGCTTCTTGCTAGTAATCTTTTTTTATATAATTCAGTCGTTCAAAAAGTAAAGAAGGATTAGGTTTTTCACCACCTCATCTCTATAGAAGGAGTCGTGAGTGTATGTGTGGGGGGAAGCTCTTGTTGTATTCTTCTTTGTAGTCAATGTACGAGTTTGTTGTATTGACATATTATTACATTTTAATTGCTAATATAAATACCTTTTGATAAATATTCGTTTCCGTTACGTTGCAAGAACAAACACGATCTAAACAATGACGTTTTCCCGCCACGAAGTGCGGGCGGGATAATCCTCGTTTAAGTCAATTCACATATTTGTTTCTCCATAACAATATATTAGTAATAATTATAGGGTTCGGATTAAGAAAAA
This sequence comes from Senecio squalidus, assembly GCA_910822075.1. Taxonomy (NCBI): domain Eukaryota; kingdom Viridiplantae; phylum Streptophyta; class Magnoliopsida; order Asterales; family Asteraceae; genus Senecio; species Senecio squalidus. Next base: position 62,160,504 of record CAJVGC010000065.1, read on the forward strand.
CAACTAAAAGTTTTGAGATAAAACTAATCAATCAAAACTCTCAATATCAAAAACTCACTTAAATTTATTTTTGCTTACAAATTAATTATCTTAAAAATCGTTAATGTATCAAACAGATAAATTAAACCATTGCAACGAGCATTATTTTCTCTTTTTATTGAGCATTCACTCGATATACTTTTAACGAAAAAATTTCCCGCGTTTTTATTTTATTTTATGGGTTTTGAAAATTTATACTATAAAATCACAATTTTATCACGTGTGATATTAGTAGTTTGATGTAAGATTTTGTGTTTTTCTTTTCGATTTATTTGAATATACATCATATATATATCTAAGTTTTGAAATTCATATTTAGTCATGTGATTTTACATGACGAATATCAATATTTGTCCAAAAACGAAAAAATAGAAACTCAAAAAAAATCGATTTTTTTACAGGTCTATATAGATTATACCTCATATAAATTTTTATATTTTAAAATTCACATAAAGTTAAAATCATATGTAGTAGTGTCATATTAGTTTTCGAAATTATACATAATAAGTCACATATGATATACTATGCAATCACATATGATTTTAATAATATCACATATGATTTTAATTAGAGTAAATTACACCGTTCGTCCTTAAGGTTTATATACAATTACGGATTTCGTCCCTAACTTTGAAAAGTTGCATAGATCGTCCCATTGTTCAATCTAATTACTCATTTCGTCCCTAATTTGGACGTCCGTTTATTGTTTCCGTTAGCCTTCCCTCACGTGTAAAACACGTGAGGGTATTTTAGTCATTTTCCAGTAGCACCTACCTTCCCTTCCATAACCCCAAAAGTCCAAAAGTCAAAATCAAAAAAATCAAAATCAGATAGCAAATCCCCTTTTTCAAACCCTAATTTCACACAAATTAAATCCAAATCATACAAAATCATAATTAATCAAACAGATAGCAAATCCCTTTTTTCTAAGATTTCTTCACCAAAAACCACCACCACCCGTTAGAAATCGGATCTATATTCCATTCACCAAAACCCCCAATTTAATTTTGAAAGGAGAAAAAAAACATTAATTTTTGAATTGATTGTCGATTATGAAATGAAAAAATAAACACAAAAACCTTCTGTGACAACCGTCTAAAAATCAGGAACTCGTTCGGTTATTCTATCGGCGAAATTCTCTAGTCATTCCTTTATCATGTTCACTCGTGTGACAATCGTCCCAAGTTTGGGGAAATCCCTTCAGTTACTTCCTCGGTTCGAATCTTTTGTTACTCCTTTGGTGTTCGTAGCGTTCTAATCTCGTGATCGCTTTATCCGTATTTTATCGAATCAAGTGTCGGAATAATCTCCGGAATCAAATTATAAGTCCTAATACCAATAAAATCACTCTTTGAACTTTCCTAAGTTCATAACTAATCATACTTAAGAACTTTCAATTAACAAAAAGGTCCAACGAAGCAATAACGCGAAAACGAAAATTTCAAGAGACCAAAAATGGCCCGGTGCGCCGCACCTAGCACCATGGTGCGCCGCACCTCCCGCCTGGATTTCAAAAATGTTACAAATTTGGTCCCTTTCTCGTTTTACACACTCACCACCCCAATTGACCAACCACCAACGTCCCTTTACTGCTAAATTGCAGTCCCAATGGCAGATTAATTGCCTTCTCTTTTCTATTTTCATTTCTCATTTTAATTAATCCAAAACACACACTAAAAACACACACACATAATTTTCTCTCAACTTTCTCTCAAAAACCCTCAAGTGTTCTTCATTTCCAGAAAGTTTACACCACTAAAAATCAATTCCAAACCGTACAAATCGTTCATAACATCCAAAGAAAGCTATAGCAAACAAAAGATTTCAAAAAGGACCACCGTTGTAAAGAATTTTTGAAGATCAAATCCGACCAAAACTCAACATCCAAGCTATTCTTTCGGTAGATTACTTTCTCTTCACTTTTTATACATAAATAATCAATTGCATGTAAGATCTAACGGTTAAAAATGAGTTTTTATACAAATCTTTGACTTTTATGGTCAAAAACGTTTTAATCGAAAAACCCTTTAGATCTACAAATCTGTGAATAAAAATATTTTAGAAACTGTTGAAATGAAGTTTTGGAAGATAACAACCAGTTGCATGTTCAATCTAAACAATAAAAACGAGTATTTGTAAAGATTTATGTCATTTGTGTACAAAAACGATTTTTATCTAAATAATACTTAGATCTATGATTTTGCGGTTAAAAGTTGTTTAGAATCTGTGAAAACACTATTTTATAAAGTACCTACTGGTTGCATGTCGAAATCCTTAAGTCACAAAACGTTTTTAGCAAGAAAAACACAAAACGGGAAACGGACAGCAGCTAGGTGCGCCGCACCTGTGACCAGGTGCGCAGCACCGAGCTGCTGTTCACCCGAAAATCGTCGTTTTTACTCGTTTCAAGTTTACGTTTGCATTCTGGACTTTTACCCTAATTACTGTGGACTGAGTTAAATAATATTTACAACATTGGTGAATTACTTTGGACTATTTGGACTATTTTGGGATTATATTATATGTATTATTGTGTTTTAGGTGATTTGTGAACGGAAGTGGCAGTGTAATTTTTGGACATGAAATTTGGGCGCGGAAGCGCTGCCCAAATTTCCCTAGAAATTATAAGACCACTTCAGTAAGCAAAAGCACTTAAGATGTAATAATCAAAAACAATAAACTTTCAAACTAAACTCAACGTTAATCGCTTCGGACCAAATTTTCGGAACAATATTGGACTTAATCTTTATTTACAAACAAAAGTCACACAATATCTCCTATACATAACACACTTAATAAGAAGTTAACTTTTGAATTATATTGGTAATTCTTAGGCATTCCGTGATTCCCGGCTCATTTCCGACCGACTCCGAGTTCTATTCTCTTCGCAAACCGTGAGTTACATCCCCACTATGTTTTACTTTTAATACTTTTCAACATTATTTGGGGGAAGCATAAGATCATGTTTTGTAACTTATAAACAACTTGCAATACTTAAACTTTGGTTTATCAAACTTTGACATTGAAACGTCTACTTAATCGCTTATGCGTAAAACATTTCCTTCTCTATTTATACTATTGTTTCATCTCTTTAATTCAACTATTTATGGAATCTCGTTCTAAACTTTGAATCTATGAAGCATTTTAACTTAAATCTTACAAACTATCATGCGTATTTGTGTTAATGCCTTAGCAGGATAACTAAACTAGGATGCTTGTTAGTAGCCAATCCTTGATGGATATATAAGCCTGTAAGATCTCTTGAATGTTTTTAGAATCCTTAATTAAAATGCCCGTTTTTAGATCTCTCTCTCTCTTATACACTATTAGCATTAGCCGTTAGTCATATGGGTATCGATACTTAGGAGGGGTCACTCCTTACTCAGGGTTAGCGTCCCAAGTACATATTACTACCTCACTTATTGAATTACTTACTTAAATGTTTTTGGGCTGCCATCTCGACCATACAATCGGTTTAGTGTATACTTACTACTTATATTATGCCAAGTGATTGATATACAAGGTACCTTTAGTTAAGTTATAACACATATCCCATACGCATATACTTTATTTTAGCGCCTGATCCCGCTTTCACTTTATTTTAGCGATTGATTCCGCTTTACCACTATTTAGCGATTGACTCCGCTTTATCATTATTTTAGCGATTGATTCCGCTTTATCATTATTTTAGTGACTGTTTTTCCACTATAATTACTATGCGAGTTTATTTATTCACTTCACTCGCTTACTTATAAACTTTTACCATTAACCTTCTATTTTCGGTAACTTACTATTTTTGGAAACTCTTTCAAACTCTAAACTGTAACTCACTCACTACGTTTCGTAGTTGACACTTTATCTTATGTTTCAGGAAATTAATGTAAGCTTTTGGAATGCATGGCAAGGAGGGTCGATATGGTCACGTGAGGCGCTTAATGGGAAAGACCTTCATATTTTGGGAATTTTTGTTTAAAACTTGTATTTGTACTTTAAGTTAATTCGTGAACTACTTGGTTACTTTTTGAAATATTGTATCTTTACCTTTTTAAATTTTCAATTGAAATGACTTGAATCGTTTATATTTGCTTACGATCGTGTAATGATATTCCAGCTCTCACGCCCCGTGTTTCCGCTTTAGCGGGGTGTGACAGACTTGGTATCAGAGCACAGGTTGTAGTGAAAACGGTTTTGGAAATTTAAAAAAAAAAAAAAAAAAGTTTTTGAAACCAAACTATAACCAAGGCTTTTCGGAAAATCATTATGGGTTCAAAACTTTAGTAAATTAATTTTGCGATTGCATGATTATTTTTAACTACGCATGGCCTGGCCACCCCTGCCTAGTTCAAAATGACTTATGCAAGGACGGAACGTAATTTCTAAAGATAAACGGTTTTGAGTCAAAAACAAAATTCCCGGTCTTATTATTCCCAACCTCACGTGATCGACCCTTACCTGCATTTCGTACATATTTCCTTTAACATTATTTCCTTCCTGTACTTACGAAACTCTTTACGTCGCAGATCCGTTATGTCTCAGTCATCACGTTCCCGATCTCCCTCACGTTCCCGGTCCCAATCCCAACAGAGAGCCGCATCATCACATGAGCCTTCCGAGGGCCATACCGCCTCGGAAAGCCTCCGTCACCAAACCACGGACCCCACGGAGGATACCTCCATGGCTGTGTCCAGCAGCATCGGGTCCAGCCCGAGGGCGGTGCAACCACCACCTCTACCGGTACCCGACGCCGCGCCACCACAGCGACGTGGACCACGTGTCGTCACAACGGCACGCAAACAGGTAATCCTTCCAGGCCGACTGCCAGACAGGATGGCAGCTCAGCAGGGTGCCCCCTACCGGCCCCCAACACCTCTTAACCCCTACCATCACCCGATTCCCGAGGTCCCACGCACCTCGGTAATGGATCACTACTCGTGGGAACGCCAGCTCCAACGAGAGGAGATGCAGCGCGCCCGCGAAGCCGAAGCTGCAAGGCAACTGATGCCGCAACCTCCCCCACCGGCCGCTTTCCTCCATCTCCACCGCGAGGTAAGAGAACTCGCCCAGGAGGCCCGACAGCAGGGCCATCTAATTGGCGAGGTCACCGACGCTGCTCGCCAGTTGTCTGAGCAGTCGATGCGAGTCATCGCATCGACTAGGACCACGGCACGGACGGTGCAGCACCTTATCGGTGTGTGTCTAGTGATGGGCACATTGATGATGGTCATGATGGCCAAGATGTTTATGGAGAGACACCATTAGTCTTTCCTCTATTGTACCGTATCATAGGCCAAGTTGTAATTTTCAATGTATACAACTTCGTGCCATTTCCTTTATTTTCATTATTGTATCGTATTGTACCTTTCTATTTCAAACTTTGTACCCAACTCTCTTAATTAATGAATGAAGTTTCGTTTATTATTATCTATTGTTACTTGTCTCGTGAATCTTATATTGTGTAAATCATCTCTCATATATGAATCTGAACTGTGTAAACTTCTTGGAACCTTGTCGTGCACGTACCACCTATTCTGTTATATCACTCTTGCGTAATTGTTAGCTTGTTCATTTAAAGGTATTCGTATCATATCCGCTTCGTGCGTACTAAACCGAAATTCTTGTCTGTTGTAGAACCATGGCACCCTCGCGCTTGAATGCCAGCACCCTCGCCGACCAGGTCACGGCTCAGCTCAACGCAGCGATACCAGAATTGATCGCTCAAGTAATCGCCGGAATTAACGAGAGAATCTTCGGGGATGTGAATCCCTACGCCCCTCACTCAGAAACCAATGTCGGTAACTCTCCTACCCTCCCAGCCACCGTGAAGCTTGAGAAGGAAGAAGGCTCTCAAATCAATAGCCCCCTTCCCTCTCCAGTCCCTGTCCCCCGAAGGAGGGAAAGGAAACGGAAGGCTAGCTGTCAACCTATAGTGAACAACCGCATCAAGAGACAGGTCATCAGACGCCAAGGATACGCTGGATCGCACCCCAAGTGCGACAAGTGTTACCTACACCACTTTGGTGGATGCCCCTCTTGTTTCCTGTGCCACCAAACCGGACACCTTTACCGACGTTGCCGCAAGTATGCGCCGAATCAAGGAAGGAGGTGGATTACTCCTCAGTCCTGGAGCAACGGACGCCCCAGTGTTGACTGTTCCGTATCCCAAGTAACAGAAGCCTTTGGTGCTCTCACCATCACCGCCAAAGAGTCGAAGCAGGACTCAGGCCCCGCAGGTAAAAACCCTCTAGTAAACAATCCGAGTTGTCGTTAGGAGATTCACTTAGGAAACTTGAAGGAGCTTTGTAATCTTAGGAATTAGACTCCCCATTAACTTAGGATCTAAGGTCCTTAAGGATGGCCTCCCCATGCAATGCATTAATAGTCAGGGGTTGAAGCAAGAAATCTAATCATAGGACATTCCACATACCTGTCCGATAAAACCTTCCCTATCAACCTAATCTCTACCGAGCCAAAAGACGTCGATGTCAGCAACAGGATGAACCGGCCTTCCATTCCAGAGCCGAGATCGTCTGTCCTGACAAAATCACTCACACTTTTCTTTCCGACACCGAAACCTTATCGTTTAAAGAGACAAACCCGGACGCTCATTCCGACTAGTGCTATCCACCAAAATGCGTAAGTGCCTTGATAAGGACTGTGACGTATTCCTTGCCCATGTCATTGAGCGTAGGCCCAAGGAGACCCGTATTCAAGATATCCTCGTAGTCTAGGATCACCCTAACGTCCTTTCCAAAGATTCGCCAGGGTTAATTCCGCCCCGACGAGTAGAATTCCAGACTGATCTCACTCCTGGTGCAGCTCCGGTCGCTAGGACACCTTACCGTCTAGCCCATCGGAATTGCAAAAGTTGTCCAAACAACTTCAGGGACCCTTCGATCATAGTTTCGTTCGTCCTAGTTCGTCGCCGCGAGAAGCCCCTATGCTCATCGCTAGAAGAAAGACGAATCCTTTCGTACGTGCATCGATTACCGTGAATTTAACACTGACCGTCAAGAGCCGGTACCCACTCCCGAAGATCGATGACCTCTTCAGTCAGTTGCAGGGAGCAACTTACTTCTCGGAAATCGACCTCCGCTCGGGTTACCACCAGGTTCGTGTCAGTGAAGCCGACATTCCAAGGACCGCTCTCCGTCGCCACTACGGTCATTACAAAATCCTAGTCATGTCGTCCGGTCTAACCAGCGCACCAGTGGTGTTCATGGACTCAATGGACCGAGCGGTAGACCCTACCTGGATAAATTCGTGATCGTATTCATTGAAGATATTATTGTCCACTCGAGAACACCTGAAACTCATTTTTGGACTCCCTCGAAAACAAAAGTTGTACGCCAAACTCTCTAAGTAAGAAATCTAGCTCCGAGATGTACACCCTCCTAGTCACGTAATTAGCCAAGAAGGGATTCATGTGGATCCGGCTAAGGTAGAAGCGACCGAGAAATGTCGAGCCCCGACGACTCCTGCGGAAGTCCGTTAACCCCTAGAGTTAACCGACAGCCCTCGGAGGTCCAACGAGATTTCTCAAAGGTCGCTAAGCCGTCCGCGAACTCACCCAGGAGGACAAGACCTTGTCTACACCTCACATATAAGACGTAGGAAATGGATCGAACTGCTAAGTAACTGCGACCGCGGGAATCTAGGGAAGAAACCTTATACAACCACGAGGAGAAGCTCGAACGCAGACCCGATAGATCCCACTACCAGGTTACCCATGACGGCAAAGAGTAACGACACAATTTGGGAAATTGTGGATCGTTCGATTAAAAATCAGGAACTCGTTCGGTTATTCTATCGGCGAAATTCTCTAGTCATTCCTTTATCATGTTCACTCGTGTGACAATCGTCCCAAGTTTGGGGAAATCCCTTCAGTTACTTCCTCGGTTCGAATCTTTTGTTACTCTTTTGGTGTTCGTAGCGTTCTAATCTCGCGATCGCTTTATCCGTATTTTATCGAATCAAGTGTCGGAATAATCTCCGGAATCAAATTATAAGTCCTAATACCAATAAAATCACTCTTTGAACTTTCCTAAGTTCATAACTAATCATACTTAAGAACTTTCAATTAACAAAAAGGTCCAACGAAGCAATAACGCGAAAACGAAAATTTCAAGAGACCAAAAATGGCCCGGTGCGCCGCACCTAGCACCATGGTGCGCCGCACCTCCCGCCTGGATTTCAAAAATGTTACAAATTTGGTCCCTTTCTCGTTTTACACACTCACCACCCCAATTGACCAACCACCAACGTCCCTTTACTGCTAAATTGCAGTCCCAATGGCAGATTAATTGCCTTCTCTTTTCTATTTTCATTTCTCATTTTAATTAATCCAAAACACACACTAAAAACACACACACATAATTTTCTCTCAACTTTCTCTCAAAAACCCTCAAGTGTTCTTCATTTCCAGAAAGTTTACACCACTAAAAATCAATTCCAAACCGTACAAATCGTTCATAACATCCAAAGAAAGCTATAGCAAACAAAAGATTTCAAAAAGGACCACCGTTGTAAAGAATTTTTGAAGATCAAATCCGACCAAAACTCAACATCCAAGCTATTCTTTCGGTAGATTACTTTCTCTTCACTTTTTATACATAAATAATCAATTGCATGTAAGATCTAACGGTTAAAAATGAGTTTTTATACAAATCTTTGACTTTTATGGTCAAAAACGTTTTAATCGAAAAACCCTTTAGATCTACAAATCTGTGAATAAAAATATTTTAGAAACTGTTGAAATGAAGTTTTGGAAGATAACAACGAGTACAATAAAAACGAGTATTTGTAAAGATTTATGTCATTTGTGTACAAAAACGATTTTTATCTAAATAATACTTAGATCTATGATTTTGCGGTTAAAAGTTGTTTAGAATCTGTGAAAACACTATTTTATAAAGTACCTACTGGTTGCATGTCGAAATCCTTAAGTCACAAAACGTTTTAGCAAGAAAAACACAAAACGGGAAACGGACAGCAGCTAGGTGCGCCGCACCTGTGACCAGGTGCGCAGCACCGAGCTGCTGTTCACCCGAAAATCGTCGTTTTTACTCGTTTCAAGTTTACGTTTGCATTCTGGACTTTTACCCTAATTACTGTGGACTGAGTTAAATAATATTTACAACATTGGTGAATTACTTTGGACTATTTGGACTATTTTGGGATTATATTATATGTATTATTGTGTTTTAGGTGATTTGTGAACGGAAGTGGCAGTGTAATTTTTGGACATGAAATTTGGGCGCGGAAGCGCTGCCCAAATTTCCCTACTTCAGTAAGCAAAAGCACTTAAGATGTAATAATCAAAAACAATAAACTTTCAAACTAAACTCAACGTTAATCGCTTCGGACCAAATTTCGGAACAATATTGGACTTAATCTTTATTTACAAACAAAAGTCACACAATATCTCCTATACATAACACACTTAATAAGAAGTTAACTTTTGAATTATACTGGTAATTCTTAGGCATTCCGTGATTCCTGGCTCATTTCCGACCGACTCCGAGTTCTATTCTCTTCGCAAACCGTGAGTTACATCCCCACTATGTTTTACTTTTAATACTTTTCAACATTATTTGGGGGAAGCATAAGATCATGTTTTGTAACTTATAAACAACTTGCAATACTTAAACTTTGGTTTATCAAACTTTGACATTGAAACGTCTACTGTCACACCCCGCTAAAGCGGAAACACGAGATGTGAAGAGCAAAGATATCATTACACGAGATATAATAAATACAAACGGTTTTTAAGTCATTGAAGTCAGAAAACGTTTACAAAGTTCAAAGATAACCAAGTATTTAACAATACAGTACAACCACGATAGCTTATGTAAAAACTTCAAAAGACAATTCCCAGAGTAAATACATAAGGTCTTCCCGATTCTTAATCACGTGACCTTCCTGACCCATCACAAGAGGTATGCACTTAACGTCCTTACATTGCGTTTCCTGAAACAAGAGATCAAATGTCAACTACAATAAAGTAGTGAGTGAGTTACAGTTTTCTAGTCCTCGACTAAAAAGGTTTAGGTTAAGTATATCAATACTTAAAAGTTTCTAAAAGTAGGACAATACTTAAAGGATAGTTTCGATCCAAAAAGTTACTCCAAAGATAGTTCGATCCGTAAAATTTGTTTAAGGAGAGTTGCGGAGATCGTATATCCATATACGCGCAAGAGAAATAAACTATTGATTGAAATCATGTATAACGACTACTTGGCATAATATAACCTAAGTGTTCACGAATAGATGAACCGTCGAGTAGCGGGTATTTGAGGTAACGCTCTATACCAATAAAAAAAAGAATAAGTACTTGAGCTAACACCCAAGATTTCGAGTGAGAAAACACTTGGACTAACATCCAAGATCAATCGATGAATAAACACTTGAACTAACATCCAAGATCAATCGATTGATGAGCACTTGAGCTAACACCCAAGTTGAAACGATTAAGATCTTAATACAGAATTTGGCTAACACTAAAGTGTACCTAGGCTAACACCTAAGTAAGGATCCGAGTGATATGTACTTAGGTCAACACCTAAGTGAGAAATGATGGTTTCCTAAGTATTGATACTCATACTAAGCGGCTTAAACAAGCTAGAAGTATGTAAAGAAACCGAGCACTATTAGTCGAGAGGCACTTACGAATCGCGTTATATTCTCATCAAGAGTCACGATAGTTATACGATTAATCAAAATTCATACGGGTGCCGAGAGTGGCATAAAGTAAGTTTATCACAGATTTGAACCAATAAGACGATTAAAGTGGCTAACCATTAAGCCGAAAAAGGGTGGCAAACCATTTAGTTTATTGTATGCCAAACGGGCAATTAAAACTGTTTTCGCATATAAGTTCCACAAAACGTTCAATAAGAGTTCAGTAGTAATAAAACGTTGCAAGAATTCATAATAGTTCCAAAGTTCATTTAGATCTCATGTTTCCCCCAAAAGTTATGTAAAACAATAAATAAAAGTGGGGTTGTAACTCACAGTTTGCGAAGAGAGATATGAACTAGCACAAAGGGAGGCGGAACGCGTCGGGAATCACAAACGACCTAGAACACCGGAATGTTGTATAAGTTATATTAGTATAATTTTGAGTTAAGTTAAGTTCCAATTTAACATTTTTGAGTCTCAATTTATTATACTTAGATTCTGTCCCAAAAAGATTATTACGAAAACTTTTATAAGGTTTATATGTTCGTGTACGTTTTATCATTCGATATGTCCCATTATGTTGAAAATGTGTCAAAGTTCCAAGGCAAATAAGTCTCGAAGTTATTATGTTACTGAAGTTGAAATGTAATTTACGGTGAAAATTGGGCAGCGCTTCCGCGTTATAAAAATTATATCCATTTTCAAAACACTTTCCCGCTTCACAATACATATAATAACGTTTAAACCAACAATACACAAGTTTCAAGTCCAAAATCCCTTTTTAAACAATGTATAAATCAAAACAGTAGCTTAACATGATGTATGTGTTATGTGATTAATTATTTTAGCTTAAAATCAAGTTTACGACCTTTAAAACGACAAAAATAGCGAACAGGGCCATTCTGGCGGCGGCTGAATTATTTCAGCCGGCGGCTGAATTCAGCCGGCGGCTGAATTATTTCAGCCCGCGGCTGAATTGCCGAGACAGATTTACAGTTTTGCCATTTTTGCGTTTTTAAGCGTTTTTGAGCTAGATTTCGACATGCAACTGAATATTCATCGAGATTACTTATATATATGCTCAAATATCAGTTTCTTTTGGATTTTTTATATAGATCTAAGTCACCTTTTTGTTTAAAACCCGTTTTTGTAATAATATGGTTATAAAACTTTATAAAACCTTATTTTTATGTGTTAGATCATACATGCAAGCCAAGATATGTATAAAAATAGTAAAAAGAAAGTGTTTTACCGAAAGAGAAAGTAAAGTGACGGTTTGGATGAGCTTTGGCTTCAAAAACGACTTGGAAACCCGATTTAAACCTTTTCCTTGTTACCCTTTTTGATCTTGGACGATTTTGTGTATGATTTTAGTGATGTTTATGGACTGATATTGAAGGCTAAGTTTCTGTTTTTGCTTGGTGTTTGAGAGAAAATTAGAGAGAAAAAGAGAGTGTATAATGTGTGTGTGTGTTTTGGTTAATTTGAAAAAATGAAAGTAAAAGTGATTAAGTGTGTGTGTGGGTGGTGATTTCTGCCTAGGGAGTTTCACTTGGCAGTAATTTCTCAGCCAATCCCGAAATTAAAAGTTGGTCCAATCGAAAAACAAGAAATGAGTCATCATCTAGCTGGACAGCCAGATTTAGCCGCCGGCTGGCTAAAATCAGCCGTCGGCTGGTTTCAGCCGCCGGCTGAATATATTCAGCCGCCGGCTGAATTGAAAAATCCAGCTTTTGACGTTTTAAGTTTTCCGTTATAATTAGTTAGGGACTAGAATCGTTTTAGTTACCATTAAGAACTTAGTCAAGTTCTTGTATTAATTATTTGGTGTTAGGATTTATATTTTTGATTCCGACATTTGTTCCGACAAATATAAGGTACGACAAAATGAACCCGAAAAATATGAACGCGATAAAAGAGAACAAGAGTTTTGAACCGATTAAGTAATTGAGAATCACCTGAAATTTGGACGGTTGTCACATCATCCCCGGGTTGAAAGAAATTTCGTCCCGAAATTTGACTCGCCCAATCAGGTAGAAGTATCTTTGAATAAGTGAGGATACTTCTGACGTATCTGGTCTTCACGTTCCCATGTGAATTCGTGACCACGTCGGGAGTTCCAACGAACTTTGACAATAGGAACACGACTTTGTCTGAGTTGCTTGACCTCTCGGTCTACAACTTCGAGCGGTTCCTCGATGAAGTTGAGCTTGTTGTCGATCTTGACCTCGTCGAGTGGGATGACGATGGTCTCATCGGATAGGCACTTTTTCAAGTGTGAGACATGGAAATATATATGTTTGAACGTTTGAAGGAAATCTTGTGGAGCTGAAGGCGATGAGCGGTCGGACTAATACGTCCTAAGACTTAGTTTGGACTGGCGTACCTAGGGCTCAGTCTGCCGCGTCTCCAGAAGCAGGCTATCCCTTTCCCATGGCGATACCTTGGGAGGTACCCTATCGCCATCTTGGGACTCGGGGGTTTTCTTCTGGTTGGTTACGTGGCTTTTCTGACGGGTACGGGATGCTTTCAGTCTTCCACGGATGAAGGGAGGCGTCGGACCTTGCAAGTCGTCAATCGTTAGCCTCTAGCCAACAGAGCGGTGACCCGTCCAATTAGGTAATGAGGGATTCGCTCTTGGTGCTGGCATGGAAGTCGTTGTCATAGGTGAACTCAGGGGAGGTGAGTATCTCGACTTCCTATGAAGGCAACTACACTCGCTCTCAGCATTTCATCAAGCGTTTGGATCGTCCTTTAGTTCTGACCATCGGTCGGAGGGTGGTATGCGGTGATGAGGTCTAGTCGCGTACCTGGAGATTCTCTGGAGGGCATTCCGAAGAAGACGGGGCGTAGATCGATTATCCTTATCGGAGGTGATGAGGAGAGGGGTTTTGATATTCCGCCTTGACTTTGGAGTAAGTGAGGCACTTGGTTATATGCAAGGCGACATCTTTTTTTTTTTTTTTTGACTGGCCACCATCAATATTCTCGGGGATCCTCGTACAACACGTCGTATTCCGGGTGGATGGAATATCGAGATCGGTGGCCCTCGTCAAAAGGAGTTTACGAAGATTCTCAGATTCTGGATTTCATGCTCGGCCATCATTGTAGTGGGTTACGTCTGGTCTGAGTCCGAATTCCTTCATGGTTGATAACATAATCAGGGAAATGTACTTCTCGGAGCCCAAATTTACGCTTTGAGAATTTGGCGTACGATTTCCGACTTCTGGGAGTTCTAGAATGAGCTTAAGGTGTTTCACGGGGATCCTTGTGCCATACGTCGGATTCAGGGTGGATGGAATATCAAAACCGATGGCTTTTGCTGGAAATAAGTTTCGCGAAGACTTTCGGGTTTCGGATTTCGTGCTCGACCCTTGACGTAGCGGTTATGTCGGGTCTGAGTTCGAAACGCGGTTTTTGGAATGTCGGCTTTACCGACACGAACCTGATGATAATCCGGGCGGAGGTCGACCCTTGGGGTGCAAGTTGCTTTCGGCAACCGTGCAATTAGGTCGTCGATCCTCGGGGGTGATTATCGGTTCTTGACGGTCAGCTTGTTAGGTTTGCGAATAATCGGTGTACAGGTGGAAAGATCCATCTTTCCATTTGATAGGGGAAATTGGGGCTCCCCAGGGGGGGTGAACTTTGAGCGAACGGAGTCATGGTTTAGAAGTTCCTGCAGCTGCTTTGGCAGCTTCTGCACTTCGGGTGGTGCTAGACGGCATGGCGTCTTGGCGACCGGTGTTGCGCCAGGAACGAGGTCTAAACGGAGTTTCAGCTTGTCGATGCGGCGGTAGCCCATGCAAATCCTTGGGGAAGACTCTGGGTGATCCTCGACTACAGGAATATATTGGACTCGGCTTTCCTTAGGTTTACGTCTGGCGACATCGGTGAGGGGGGGGGGGGGGGGTGTCGTAGCCCTTCTCGAGGCACCTACGCATCTTTATGGACGACACGGGGCGGAGTGATCGTCCGGGTTTGTCTCCTTGAACAACTGGACTTTCACCGTCTGAGAGGGGGATACTAATGAGTTTGTCGAAACGGACGATCTCGGCTCGGAAACGAGATGACCAGTCCATTCCGACGATAAAGTTCGAGCTTTCCAGCTCTAGCGGGATCAGTCGGTGGGGAAAGTCTTATCGGTAAAGCACATTGGACATCCTAGGATTATATCCTTAGCTTTGGATCCTTGACCAATAGCAGAATTGATAGTAAAGCTATCCTTAAGAACTTTAGATCCTAGATTGATAAGGGGTCTAATTTCTAAGGACACGAGGTTTCTTTCTGCTTATGAATCGCATAACATAGATGCGAAGTATCGTTCACATGAATTTTACCTGTCGTTGCGTTTGGGTCGTACCTTGTCTCTTCGCTAATGATTACGGAGCGCGTCCTCGGCCTTGCCCGGCCTGATTTGGTTTAGCATTTCGCAACTTGGGGCAAGACTTTCGAAGGTGTTTGTCGCTTCCGCATTTGTAGCAAACTGACTTCTTCCTTCTACCACCAGTTTCCTCTTGGCAACACCAGTGGTAGTGTCCCGTTTCGTTACATATTCTGCACACTGGGCAGTTTCCAACATGATGGAAGTTGCATTTGCCACACTCGGGGTGCGGCCCGGTGATTCGGGGTTCGGTTGTGGGGGGTGGCAACTATTGCAAGGTTGTGTGTGGTTTTGGGTTTCTTGATGTGGTCGTCTATATTTGGTTGTTGATCAGCTTTTCGTTTATCATTTTCCTCTCGCTCGACAGGTGTTGGAGCGGTAAGGAGGTCGCTGGTTAGACGATGAGCGAGGACAACTGCGCTCTGTATCGTCAGCGGTTCAGCGGAGATCACCATCCCTCTGATTTCGGGAACAAGGCCGGAGATGTATCGGTCGATCCAGTTTTCTTCTGGGTTACCAACCTTGGTACCAGTCTAGCCAGCTCATGGAAACGGGTAGTGTATCCGTCGATGTCGTTGCCGACCATCGTGTGGTTCCAAAGCTCTGCCTCGAGCTTCTTCATCTCACCCTTAGAGCAGTATTCCCTTGTGAGGAGATTCTTGAATTCGTCCCAAGTAAGGGCATAGGCAGCTTCACGTCCTCGGGTTTGGATCACGAGGTTCCACCACGATAGGGCCCGTCCGTGGAGTACGCAGGAGGCATACTCCACCTTATCGGTTTCAGCACAGCGGCTAATGTGTAGGACTGATTCGATGCTTTCAAACCAGGAGAGTAGCCCTACAGCACCAGTGGTGCCATGAAACTCCTTTGGCTTACAAGCCATAAAGCCCTTATATGTGCAAACGGGGAGGTTTCGGTTTTGGTTCGGGTTATCTCCCTGTTGTTGTTGGTTGTGGTTGTTGTTTATCCCAGCAGTGATCTGGGCGATCATGTTGGGCATGGCAGCGTTAAAATGAGCAGCGACCTGCTCGGCTATGAGGCTAGCATTGCTTCGCGTAGGAGCCATGTTTCTACAGCAGGAAAAAGGAAACCAGTTTAGAACGCACGAATAGGAATAGGTGGTAAGAATTTAAAGAATGACTAGTGACCGTGATAACATAAGAAGAATTAAGGAAGGATAAATAGCACACGCACGATAATGGTTACGGAATGATAATACAATTCAAGCACAACCGAAAGTAAGGATATTAGTGATAGATATTCCATTTTATAAAATCGGTTACCTGTTTCATAGATATAACTAGGGAAAGCTTGAAACATGAATACTAGCGTGAGTTTTAAGTTGCTACAGATGCAGAGACATTACAACTTAAAATAGGGTACAATACGTGACGTGAAATAATCTAGTGGAGCATGCTTAGGGACTCCTTCGGGAAAAAATAATGGTAATCAGGATACTCATCCCCAGACGCACGCTCACTAGATGCCGATTAGTCCTTGGTGTCGACTGAGTCGAAGAGACTATTCGAAGGGAATGCTCGGATAGACGGCGATCGGTGTCGGAGACCTGGAACAGAAGACGAGCATGTTGCTCAGTCTCCTCTGTAAGTCCCTGAAGGTCCCTGCGGAGTGTAGGGGACTTGGCCGGGGTAAACCTCCGAATTGGGGTCGTCGTGAGCGGTGGTCGGGATGGTCTTGCTCCCACATGTAGTGATCCATGGGTGGCGTAGGCGACGCCGCGTACGGACCTTCGGGGTATAGTGGAACATGGGGAGGTGTAGCTCTAACCGGGTTGGGAGTTTCTTGTCCCATCAGATGGTAAGGTAGCTGATCGGGTAGCATGACCTGCTTACGAGCAGTCACGGATGCGCGGTTCGCGAGGTTGTAAAGATGCGACGGGAACCGGCGAAACGGTGGTTAGGGCAGTCCTCGGACTGGGTGTATAGTGGCTGTTCGCAATGGATCTAGAGTTCTCCTCCGAAGAGTCGGTAGGATCGAGGTGTTGAGCTCTCGACGCGGTGTTGCCGTCCGGAGTCTCAGTCGAGAATATGGTTCGAGAGTACGAGTGCACGGGTGATTGCGACGATTCAGACTTAACGAGAGTTGCGATAAGATGGAACGAGTAATTATAGTTAAAGGAAAATGTAAATAGGACAGTGCACGTTCGGGTCAGTCACGTGAGAATTCGGGAATCGGGGAATCGGGAACTGTTGACTCAAAAATCGTTAACAGTAGCAATTACGTTCCATAATTTATTCCGAACTAGGCGTAGTTGGCCAAATTACGCGTAGTTAGTAATGAACCATGCATTTGCGGAATTAATCCACTAAAGTTTAAAACTCGTGAAATGATTTTTTCGAGAAAGCCTTGGTTATAGTTTGGTTTTGAAATTTTTTTTTTTTTTTGAAGATTTTGAAAACCCGTATTCACTATAACCTTGTGCTCTGATACCAAGTCTGTCACACCCCGCTAAAGCGGAAACACGAGATGTGAAGAGCAAAGATATCATTACACGAGATATAATAAATACAAACGGTTTTTAAGTCATTGAAGTCAGAAAACGTTTACAAAGTTCAAAGATAACCAAGTATTTAACAATACAGTACAACCACGATAGCTTATGTAAAAACTTCAAAAGACAATTCCCAGAGTAAATACATAAGGTCTTCCCGATTCTTAATCACGTGACCTTCCTGACCCATCACAAGAGGTATGCACTTAACGTCCTTACATTGCGTTTCCTGAAACAAGAGATCAAATGTCAACTACAATAAAGTAGTGAGTGAGTTACAGTTTTCTAGTCCTCGACTAAAAAGGTTTAGGTTAAGTATATCAATACTTAAAAGTTTCTAAAGTAGGACAATACTTAAAGGATAGTTTCGATCCAAAAAGTTACTCCAAAGATAGTTCGATCCGTAAAATTTGTTTAAGGAGAGTTGCGGAGATCGTATATCCATATACGCGCAAGAGAAATAAACTATTGATTGAAATCATGTATAACGACTACTTGGCATAATATAACCTAAGTGTTCACGAATAGATGAACCGTCGAGTAGCGGGTATTTGAGGTAACGCTCTATACCAATAAAAAAAAGAATAAGTACTTGAGCTAACACCCAAGATTTCGAGTGAGAAAACACTTGGACTAACATCCAAGATCAATCGATGAATAAACACTTGAACTAACATCCAAGATCAATCGATTGATGAGCACTTGAGCTAACACCCAAGTTGAAACGATTAAGATCTTAATACAGAATTTGGCTAACACTAAAGTGTACCTAGGCTAACACCTAAGTAAGGATCCGAGTGATATGTACTTAGGTCAACACCTAAGTGAGAAATGATGGTTTCCTAAGTATTGATACTCATACTAAGCGGCTTAAACAAGCTAGAAGTATGTAAAGAAACCGAGCACTATTAGTCGAGAGGCACTTACGAATCGCGTTATATTCTCATCAAGAGTCACGATAGTTATACGATTAATCAAAATTCATACGGGTGCCGAGAGTGGCATAAAGTAAGTTTATCACAGATTTGAACCAATAAGACGATTAAAGGTGGCTAACCATTAAGCCGAAAAAGGGTGGCAAACCATTTAGTTTATTGTATGCCAAACGGGCAATTAAAACTGTTTTCGCATATAAGTTCCACAAAACGTTCAATAAGAGTTCAGTAGTAATAAAACGTTGCAAGAATTCATAATAGTTCCAAAGTTCATTTAGATCTCATGTTTCCCCCAAAAGTTATGTAAAACAATAAATAAAAGTGGGGTTGTAACTCACAGTTTGCGAAGAGAGATATGAACTAGCACAAAGGGAGGCGGAACGCGTCGGGAATCACAAACGACCTAGAACACCGGAATGTTGTATAAGTTATATTAGTATAATTTTGAGTTAAGTTAAGTTCCAATTTAACATTTTTGAGTCTCAATTTATTATACTTAGATTCTGTCCCAAAAAGATTATTACGAAAACTTTTATAAGGTTTATATGTTCGTGTACGTTTTATCATTCGATATGTCCCATTATGTTGAAAATGTGTCAAAGTTCCAAGTCAAAGTGTATAAGTCTCGAAGTTATTATGTTACTGAAGTTGAAATGTAATTTACGGTGAAAATTGGGCAGCGCTTCCGCGTTATAAAAATTATATCCATTTTCAAAACACTTTCCCGCTTCACAATACATATAATAACGTTTAAACCAACAATACACAAGTTTCAAGTCCAAAATCCCTTTTTAAACAATGTATAAATCAAAACAGTAGCTTAACATGATGTATGTGTTATGTGATTAATTATTTTAGCTTAAAATCAAGTTTACGACCTTTAAAACGACAAAAATAGCGAACAGGGCCATTCTGGCGGCGGCTGAATTATTTCAGCCGGCGGCTGAATTCAGCCGGCGGCTGAATTATTTCAGCCCGCGGCTGAATTGCCGAGACAGATTTACAGTTTTGCCATTTTTGCGTTTTTAAGCGTTTTTGAGCTAGATTTCGACATGCAACTGAATATTCATCGAGATTACTTATATATATGCTCAAATATCAGTTTCTTTTGGATTTTTAGCCACAAATATATAGATCTAAGTCACCTTTTTGTTTAAACCCGTTTTTGTAATAATATGGTTATAAAACTTTATAAAACCTTATTTTTATGTGTTAGATCATACATGCAAGCCAAGATATGTATAAAAATAGTAAAAAGAAAGTGTTTTACCGAAAGAGAAAGTAAAGTGACGGTTTGGATGAGCTTTGGCTTCAAAAACGACTTGGAAACCCGATTTAAACCTTTTCCTTGTTACCCTTTTTGATCTTGGACGATTTTGTGTATGATTTTAGTGATGTTTATGGACTGATATTGAAGGCTAAGTTTCTGTTTTTGCTTGGTGTTTGAGAGAAAATTAGAGAGAAAAAGAGAGTGTATAATGTGTGTGTGTGTTTTGGTTAATTTGAAAAAATGAAAGTAAAAGTGATTAAGTGTGTGTGTGGGTGGTGATTTCTGCCTAGGGAGTTTCACTTGGCAGTAATTTCTCAGCCAATCCCGAAATTAAAAGTTGGTCCAATCGAAAAACATGCAGAAATGAGTCATCATCTAGCTGGACAGCCAGATTTAGCCGCCGGCTGGCTAAAATCAGCCGTCGGCTGGTTTCAGCCGCCGGCTGAATATATTCAGCCGCCGGCTGAATTGAAAAATCCAGCTTTTGACGTTTTAAGTTTTCCGTTATAATTAGTTAGGGACTAGAATCGTTTTAGTTACCATTAAGAACTTAGTCAAGTTCTTGTATTAATTATTTGGTGTTAGGATTTATATTTTTGATTCCGACATTTGTTCCGACAAATATAAGGTACGACAAAATGAACCCGAAAAATATGAACGCGATAAAAGAGAACAAGAGTTTTGAACCGATTAAGTAATTGAGAATCACCTGAAATTTGGACGGTTGTCACATCTACTTAATCGCTTATGCGTAAAACATTTCCTTCTCTATTTATACTATTGTTTCATCTCTTTAATTCAACTATTTATGGAATCTCGTTCTAAACTTTGAATCTATGAAGCATTTTAACTTAAATCTTACAAACTATCATGCGTATTTGTGTTAATGCCTTAGCAGGATAACTAAACTAGGATGCTTGTTAGTAGCCAATCCTTGATGGATATATAAGCCTGTAAGATCTCTTGAATGTTTTTAGAATCCTTAATTAAAATGCCCGTTTTTAGATCTCTCTCTCTCTTATACACTATTAGCATTAGCCGTTAGTCATATGGGTATCGATACTTAGGAGGGGTCACTCCTTACTCAGGGTTAGCGTCCCAAGTACATATTACTACCTCACTTATTGAATTACTTACTTAAATGTTTTTGGGCTGCCATCTCGACCATACAATCGGTTTAGTGTATACTTACTACTTATATTATGCCAAGTGATTGATATACAAGGTACCTTTAGTTAAGTTATAACACATATCCCATACGCATATACTTTATTTTAGCGCCTGATCCTGCTTTCACTTTATTTTAGCGATTGATTCCGCTTTACCACTATTTAGCGATTGACTCCGCTTTATCATTATTTTAGCGATTGATTCCGCTTTATCATTATTTTAGTGACTGTTTTTCCACTATAATTACTATGCGAGTTTATTTATTCACTTCACTCGCTTACTTATAAACTTTTACCATTAACCTTCTATTTTCGGTAACTTACTATTTTTGGAAACTCTTTCAAACTCTAAACTGTAACTCACTCACTACGTTTCGTAGTTGACACTTTATCTTATGTTTCAGGAAATTAATGTAAGCTTTTGGAATGCATGGCAAGGAGGGTCGATATGGTCACGTGAGGCGCTTAATGGGAAAGACCTTCACATTTTGGGAATTTTTGTTTAAAACTTGTATTTGTACTTTAAGTTAATTCGTGAACTACTTGGTTACTTTTTGAAATATTGTATCTTTACCTTTTTAAATTTTCAATTGAAATGACTTGAATCGTTTATATTTGCTTACGATCGTGTAATGATATTCCAGCTCTCACGCCCCGTGTTTCCGCTTTAGCGGGGTGTGACACCTTCTGTTTTGCCGGATCTGTGTGTGTGTGTGTGTGCTTATGAGGGATATGTGTGTGTGTGGTGATGATGATGGTGGCGAAGGTGGTGGTGGTTATGATGGATATGTGTGTGTGTGGTGATGATGATGGCGACGGAGGTGGCCGGATTCCTTTCAAGTTTTGGGACGAAATCGAGTCGGGTACTTTAAACAAACATGGAAGCGGGTGGTGAAGTGTGGGCGGATTGCGGATGTGGTGATAGATAAGAGAGGATTTTCTTCGATTTAGTGGCGGTGGAAATGATAGTTTGAGTTAGGGGGAAGAAGATGGTGCTAGATGGTGACAGAAAGGGTGACGGAAGTGATTGTGGCAGAGGTGGTGGTTGGGATTTAGGTTTAGAGGGATGTGATTTCTCTAATTTGGGGAGAAAGATGAGAGAGAAGAATAGATGTGAAATGACTAAAATACCCTCACGTGTTTTACACGTGAGGGAAGGCTAACGGTAGAAATTAACGGACGTCCAAATTAGGGACGAAATGAGTAATTAGTTTGAACAATGGGACGATCCATGCAACTTTTCAAAGTTAGGGACGAAATCCGTAATTGCATATAAACCTTAGGAACGATCTATATAATTTACTCTTTTAATAATAGGGAAAAATGCCAAAAAAGGTAACATAAAATACAAATTTTGACAATTAGGGGTACGTAAAAAATTTTAGAACCAAAAAGGATTATAAAATCTAATTTGTTTCAAAAAAGGATTATAAAATCTAATTTGTTTTAAAAAGGGATTATAAAATCTTATTTGTTTTAAAAAAGGATTTTCGAAAATCATTAATCGTTAAAATGAAGTTTCAAGCCTAAATTTTTAAGATATGATTAAAACTCTTTTTGAAAATGTGATTTTCTCTAATTCCTCGTGACTTTTAGAAAAAAACGAGACGCTTTATTTAATGTTTTACATGTTGAAAACAAGTTAAAAACTTAACTTTCGCAAATAATCCTTTTTGGTTCCAAATTCGATTTTCTAATCCTTTTTGGTTCCAAATTTTTTTACATACCCTCAAATGTCAAAATGTGGATTTTATGTTACCTTTTTTGGCATTTTTCCCTTAATAATATCCCTCAACTCCTCACTCAAGAAAAGGGAAAGAAAAAAAAGGTTGTCAAATTTCAATTTCTTTTTTACTTTTGGGTAATTTATACATTTTTTAGTAATAAAAAATCTTAAACATCACGTGTAATTTTATTATTACAATTTTAATATCCATAAAAAAAAAAAAAAAAAATAAAAAAAAAAAAAAAAAAAATTGTTAATTAAACACATGCATACTAAAACAATTTTTAATAGCAAAGTAAACACATGCTAGTGGTAAAACAGTTTGCATATAGGGAAAACCCTCTAGTTGATGATTAAAAGACAATTAACCCAAAAAGCATGTGAAAACCACAATTATTACACGTTGTTCCATCGTATGTATGTCGTGTACTATTTGGTTATATTCTAAATGTACGGTTGACAACTCAAATGTATCTCAACTACCATGTTCTTTATACAAGCTTTAAACTTCAATATTCAAGTACACTTACACTACAAATAAATATTATTTTTACACAATTTTTTTTTATATTTATAGAAAATGTGTACTTTTTTTATTTACACTTTTAAGTATGTATAAATTTATTACATTTATAAGTATGAATAAATAAATTAATCATCTAAAATTTATACGTTTTTCGTTGTTTAAAAAAATGTATACACCTATAAAAGTTCAAATGTATAATTTCTCCACACTTCAAAATGGGGATGAAAATTTGTGACACCTAATTTTTTCACATATCAAAAGTGTAAAGAAGAAATTAGGTGTGACAAATTTGTTTTCATATTTTTAAGTATAAACTTTTTTTTTTTTTTTTGTATTTGAACACATTTAAATGTGTGATTTTTTTTCCTACCTTTAAAAGTGTTTGGTTTTTCCTATTTTTTCATTGTTTTAATTAAAAATATAATTTAAAAACCCATAACTTTGAACACACTGACGGAGCCAGTGGGGGGCTGGAGGGTGCTCGGCCCCCCCTAACATACCCTATGTGATCAAAATTTCAAGAGAATAACGATGTGATTCTTTGCTTCTTGACAGTATCATGTGATCAAAACTCAAACCGACACTTGCAGGAAGAGGGTAAGTAACCCCTCTTTGATTAGCCAGTTTGTGTTTATCCTTTGTCCTTTATCTTTGATTAATAGCGGGCTTTGTTATTGTATGTAATCGTAAACTTGACTTTCTCCGCAACTCAGGTCAAGAACTTGGAGCAAAGAAATGGTAATTATTATTGCATATAAACTGTTTGATGAAATGCTTCTTAGAGTTTTTTGTTTGCTTTTTGCTGAAAAGGTAAAGTGGTAATGGGTTTGTTCGTTAGTTTGTCCCTGTTTTAAACTACCATATGTTTTATAACTTATATCGAAGTTGTATGTTACTATCGAAATTTTTTCGGCCCCCCTAATACTGATTTCTGGCTCCGTCTCTGTTTGAACAGATTATAAAATTTTACACACTTTTTAAAAACGTAGAAACATAAATATATACAATTAATATATTTGTTTTAGTGTAATTAGTTTTAAACCATTTTCGTTAATCAAGTTATTTATCATTGTATTAACAAGTGAAATTTAACTGAGATCTTTTTCGTTCTCCTTTTCGGTATTCAATAATCATTTTTCGAAAAAAATAATAAAAAATCATGTGCTCTCCTAAGAAAACATATTATTTTATTTATCTTTATGATTTGTTTTGTAGCTTAGATAATAATAGAAAGACATTGAGATACGTGTCTATATCCTTACAAAGAGTATAGTATAACAATTCGAAGAAAAGAATGTGATAATGTTTGGAACATTAAGAAAAAGAATATGCTAAAAGAGTCGAAAATAAGAGAAAAAACAAATACTTAGTTTGAACGTGAACAAAAGTTGGAAGTTGAAATGAAACTCGAATGTAAGACAAACTTATCACGTTGCAAAGGAATGGAGGTTGTTTAGTCTTTCGTTTATGTCCTTGACTCGAATGTGGGGTGCCTTTCTACTTATATAGAACTCGTTAGTTCAAATATGTATATAGACAAACAATATCATTACCAAAAACTCTAAGAGTGAGGGACATCCAAAAATCGAATAAAGTTATTTACGTCCTATCTCCATCTTTAATAATTCACAATAAGTAACATAGATTTTATTTTATTTAGATCCACTAGCTCTAGCTATTGATTCCTTTGCACAAAAATAGCTTTATTCGTGCTATTTTTAAATCGACGATGTTGATTGATAACAAGATTAAAACTACAAACTCCGAAGTTTATATATACTCTATGTAGAAGAGTCTGGGTTGTTCCGCCCATCAATCTTTTTCGTTTAAAGTCGCTTAGTTTGCCGTCGGGCTCAATCAATATCAAAACACTTAAAAACCTGTAATATTATATATCTAAGGTGAATTTCACGAAACTTAAAGTTTTATAATTTAAGATCATGCAAAACTATTAATAAATAAAAATTCTGTGTATATGTATCTCTAGACAAATATAACAACGCGTTACTAGTGCATATGTATAGACACAATCTAATAAAAAAAAAGTATAATACTAACAAACATATCGTATCTATTTATAGACATACGCATATACATGCATCTTAAATTTAAAATTGTACCATATCACTAATAAAGATATACTGTGATGTTTTTTTCAATATTTTATGTTTTTTTTCTTTAACTTTTGCTTTCTACATGTTTTCATATATAGCAAGTGCATATTGCATCGATCAATAGCTAAAACTAAGTTCGTAAAAATATTCATTTTGATATTAAAATGTTATAATCTTTTAATCTCGTTCATCGAAAATGGATGAATCATATATAGGATGTAGGTTCTCGACCATAAGATCACAGAATAAGATATGGTTTAACTGGAAAATTTATAATAATAAACTAAATAGAATATTAATCAACTATTATCTTTTATTTTATTTTTTCAAAAGGAAAAGATTACATTACACTACAAATACTTTTACATATTTGTTTTTTATGAGACTTGAATCTAAAATCTTAAGTCAGTCATATATCGTTAGAAACAATATATGTGTGAGTGGAAATTAAGTATGTGAGTGGCTCATTAACCTAATGGCCTGAATTTGAATCTTATAAATAATAATAGTGTGAATAAATATGTGTGTAATGTAATATTTACCTTTTGAATAAAAAAGACGTTTTTAATCAACTTTTTGCCTATAAATTTTACTTCGGTCTTTTCTATCATGTTTACGTTGAACTACAAAATCAATAAAAAGTATGTCTATATGAAACTTAGTCAAGTAGTTATCCTTGGAGCTCATTGGTGGCGGTGATGATTCATGCGGTTGCGCACCGCGTGAGTTATGTTTGGGTGATTGAAGAGGATTGTAGTGTAGTCGGAATTGTTAGGTCTTCGTGTATGTTGGAAGTATTTCAGGAACATTTAGATAGTATGGTGAACAGACGAGATTAACATTCAACATATTTCAAAGATGTTTTGTTAATTATGTGTAGTTTATTTAGCAAGGCCCAAACAGATGGTCCTGGTTTTGGTTTGAAAGCGCATCAGTTTGGAAAAATTACATGACCATTATTATTTTGTATACAAATTGTGACATTATTAGTGTAGAAGTTATAGATTATAGGTTGTAATATGTCGATATATAAGTTGACCTGTAATAAAAGTAGTGTGTTTTAATACTCGGCTTTTAAAACAATAATAAAAAAATAAAAAAACGTAATCAATACGAATTCCGACATCATGTCCTACTATGACATTTTGAAATTACTACATCAAGGAGACAATGATCTTAAACGTTTGCCCCCCAACCAGGTACTTAAAGTTCTAGCTTACAATTTAATTTCTAAGTTTGAAACGGAAAAGATGTTTTGTTAAATGGATTGAAGAGATGTCTACTTTGCCTTTTTAGAATCATTGGTACAATGTCTTCGACGACTCACATCACTGAATTTATACGTTTGTTCACCAACCAAATATTTAAAGCGTAGTCCCGCTATTTAGTACGTACTTATCTTGTAAGGTTTGTTCTTTTTTTTCCGGCTCTTTTGTATATGTATAAAAATAAAAACGCGTTGATAATTGATGGTGTTAAGTAAAATTGACACGTTAAAAAATATAATAAGATTGAACACAATAAAACCCTTTCTATCGGTGTTATACAGAAACCCTAATGCAGTGGGTTGATTTTAAATTTCAAACAAGGTGTGAACGTTTTACCTGCTTTGCAACTTCAGCAATACTAATCGGAGTTGGATTCTTTAACCTGTGCAATAGACAAACTGCAACTTCCAAGAGATTGTTTACAACCCTTTTTTCGGAGATAAAACGTCACATGAATCAAGTGACGATATCTCCCAATTTCACTCATATTTTAGGCCTGGAAATGCAAAATGTTGCCAAATCGAAAAACTTGTTAGATAAAAACTATATAAACATCAAACAGTTGCGTTCCTAAACTAAACTATGTAAGTTAAACATGCTAAACGTAAAGATTAACACATATATAAGTAGTTACAATTAAACGTGAGAAAATATAAAAGGTGTCACTTGCATCTAGATACCATATATACATGATGTTTTTAAGAGTATAACTTAAAATGTGTGTCTATACCTTTGAGGTAATGTCTTGGGATCGGCTCAACTGGTTAAGGTTGATGCATTCAAATCGATTTGATGCTCATGTTGTATCGAATATTGCAACCACTGTGAATGGGCAGATGTATCATGAAAATTAGGTATGAACATAGTTTCAGTCTAAGGGACATGTTATTTATTATATTGTGAGTACCGCAAGCGATTACATGGATAAGAATGAGTATGAATATCACCCATGCCAGTTTTTTCGCGTTGCAACAGTTGCTATCGTATGTTAAACCCAAGTACCATATGTTATAAGTCGAGTCTAGTGCTAATTTCGTCTGGCATATCCCTCATCTGATCTTTGATGTTGCATTAGAGTACACATTGGATTCGAGCTATTCAAAAACGTATGAGTTTTTTAGTGATACGTATGATGACTCATCAACTTGTAAGTTATGGGTTTTAGTACTGTCGTGAATATGAAATTATATTTCTAAAATTTACAAGAAAAATATAAATAAAGAAAGAATTATGAGATAAGTTGTTGCCCTTTTCACGTTGTTCCATCGTATGTATGTTGTGAGAACACACTCTGTAGTTATTTGTCTTATTTTAAATGTACGGTTGACAACTCATATGCATCTCAAGTCTCAACTACCATGTGCTCCCCCTTAAACAAAAATTAAAAAAAAATTAAAAAAAAAAAAATATTATTTTATGATTAACTCTTAATTTTGTTTTTATAAGGTTACATAATAATAGAAAGACGTTAAGATACGTTTCTATTAATCTATAAGAAAAGAAAAATGCTTAAATAGAGTCGAAAATAGAGAAAAACTGAAGACTCTTTTTCGATCGACTTTTACTTATATGGTCATATAAGTTTAAACGTGAATAAAGATTAAATTTGAAATGAAATTCGAACGTAGGCAAATTAAATAATGAAGGTTGTTTATTTCTAGTTTATCGTAAAATGATTCTTTTCATTTTAAGTCCTTTAACACTCTGAAGGATTCTATAAAACAAGAAAAAAATTATATCGTTCGTCATTAATTTTTGCAAAAAATTCACTCATACCTTTCAAAAGTTTCATTGATAGTCCAAAGGTGCTCGTTTTGTTTCACCTGTAGTTCAACCGTTAACATTTTGTTATTTTTTCCGTTAAATTTGATCATGTAACTTGCATGTGAGGTCATTTTTGTCATTTCTTATCTTTTCAATCCCCCTCTCTCAATAAAGTCAAAATAACAATCTTCTTCACTTTTGCTCATCGGATAAATCACTCAACCGCAAACTCTCGGATTAAATGAAACATTGTGAATTGACGTTAAGTACGAAACACAACCGGAACATCTTCACGAAGAACATCTCGACAGATCCTGGAAATGCCCATCGGACACCAACAACCTTTTTGAATCTCACCGGAAAAACGTGGAACTAAATTATAGACACTAAAAAACACTAAAAGTTTCTTAAATCCGTAGAATGAAGTGACATACTTGATTGAACAAACCCAGAACCTGCCAATACTCATTATACACCGTCGAACACGAGATCGTAAAAGCCTACAACTTATATGAAATCTCGTCGGAAAAACGTATATTGGTTTTATAGAAATATTATAGTACCAAGGTTACAGATAACGTAAGGCGTGGCGTGGCGGCATGAGTAAGCCTCAAGCTTTGCAAGAAAAGGCGAGACATGGCGTTTTTCAAAGCGTGACAAGGCGGCAAATTTTTTTAATATATTTTATAATTTTATATATATTTTTACTATTATTAAGTTATATAAATATCAATAAATTATCAAAAAGTCAGTTTTAACATTTAACTATATATATTCTAAGATATAGTCACAAATTTACAATCAAATGATTTTTATAGCCATTTTTAACTATTTTTAAACTTTTTTTTAATTTTTTTTTTTTTTCATAACGCGTTACAAAAAACTCGCGTTAAGGCGCGCAATGGGACG
This sequence comes from Senecio squalidus, assembly GCA_910822075.1. NCBI lineage: Eukaryota > Viridiplantae > Streptophyta > Magnoliopsida > Asterales > Asteraceae > Senecio > Senecio squalidus. The sequence goes on from CAJVGC010000065.1 coordinate 62,189,794, forward strand.
CCATGACCACGTTTCTTTGCCGCCACGCCTAACAAAGACGTCTTGCATGTTTTCGTAAATTCTCGCCGCGCCTCGCCGCCATGGCGCGCCTTGGCGCCCCCTTGGCGCGTTATTTAGAACCTTGTATTATACACATCGTTAAACACCTGTATAAACTCGCCGGAATAATAAAAAACGTTTCATATCTATTTTTTTTTTCTTTATCTAGTCATAAAACATCAGTCAACTCTATAATCACGACTAAATGTTTGTTTTAACCGTTTAAAGTTTTGACCCGAGAGATTATGATAAATCCTCATCCGGGTTTGAAAACGCTTTATTCACGTTCAAACGTTAAGGATGAACGATGTAATTTTTTCATAAACAATTATTATTAGTAACTTTCTTATTATTTTATAATTTATATTAGTAATTTTATCAAACAAACCGTCATATGATGTAAAGTTTGATTAAAAACATTATCAAAATTGTTTAACCAGTAAATTTATCAAACATTTAAAAACTATTGGTTAATTCCTCACGGTTCTTCATGAAAAACTATCACATATACAAAAATATAAAATCGGATCAGATAAGAATCAAAATTTGGTAAAAACCATAAAAACCAATTTGTAGCTACAAATTCATGATTCACAACTTAAAATTTATGCATCACAATACAATCTCTAATTGAAATAGTGGACATAAATCACTGCATCAAACCTCACTCTTACCATTCTTATTAAATTTTGGTTCTTATTGGGTTCTCCTAACAATATAATCTCTAAAAATGCTAGTATCTATGTATCTATACACGATCCTCCCGACGCTGCAACACGTCACTAGTGATCTCATGTATAGACACAATCCAATAAAAAAAAATATAAACCTAAACAAATATATTGTATGTATCTATATATAGATATACGCGGCATATACATGCATCTTAATAGTTTAATTTGTTACTTGTTACTTATAAAGAAATATAAAAATTTGAAAATAAATATAATAACCTTTCTTTTTAAGTTTATTTTGTTTGGTTTTTGTATTCTACAAGTCACTTATCGTCACTTATTCTACAAGTCACAACGTACTGATTTTTTATTTTTCATTGTTATCGATATATTTTTGTTTTGTTATTAACCTATTAATTTATATTTAGTTCTACTATATTAAACAAATTTAGTTCATTAATTTTAATAATTTATAAAATATAATCATTTAATTTTTCTAAATAAAATTTATTGACCATTCAAATAAAATCTTCATAAAACTAATATTTAATTCAATTTGTTTAACAACTTACTTAATAATCTTGATATTTGCATCAATGACTCTTATATCTTTTAGTCTAATCCAAAGTTATAATATCCCTCAACATTAACGAAATTTCTGATTAATATTCTTAAACTGCTCACATATACACACAGCTCTATAGTATAGTATAACATAAAAAAAAATTCATGATATGACTAACTACTACCTTCCATGATACTATCATATATTAAAAAAAAAAAACATTTGTACATATTTAATCAAAGTCGAATATAACAAAAGTACAAAATTAAACAAACTTGCAACCACACTTTTCTCTTAATAAACTATATATAAACCATGCTTATAAATATGTTACATCCCCACACTTTAATATCCACACTCTTCTCTCCATTTTTACATTTTTAACTCTCAAACTCTGCTTCCAATTTCTCCATACAAAACCCTTTTTCAATCTTTGTATGGCAGCTCGTTTGTTGGCACATGAGGTAGCTGACCTCTGTCTCGGAAAACCGCCTTTGAAATCGCTCTCAATCTCATCCACTGTCCGCGACGCGCTAACTGTTCTTAAGTCCACCGACGACACACATATCAGCATTTGGAATTGCAACCATAACCAACACGGCCACGCTATCTCTAACCAATCACTTATCGATGATTGCCGATGTGTTGGAAAAATATGCATGGTAGATATCATTTGTTACCTATGTAAAGAAGATAACATAAAGTCTCCATCATTGGCACTTGATTTTCCGGTTTCTGTTTTGTTATCATGTGATCTGGCCATTGTTAGGCACATCGAACCAGCCACAAGGTATGTTTATTACTCATTATGAAACAAATTAAAATAGTTGTCGTAAATTAACTAAAATAGTAACGTGAACATTTTAATCTTGCAGTTTAGTGGAAGCTATTGATTTAATTATCAAAGGTGCACAAAATCTTGTTGTACCCATAAGTAGTAGAACAACAATTAATTCGAAAAGGAAACAAACACAACAAAAAGAGCTCCAAATTGCTCCGACAACCCACTACGACGGCATTGAGTATTGTTGGCTAACACAAGAAGATGTGATGAGATTTTTATTAAGCTCCATTGGACTTTTCTCGCCTACTGCTGCCTACTCAGTCGAGTCACTTGGAATCATTAGTTCGGATATCTTGACCGTGAACTATCACTCCCCGGCTTCCACTGCATTGGGAGATATCATGACCTCTCTTTCTGATCAAACTTCCATTGCTGTGATTGATGATGATGGAATCTTGATCGGAGAGATTTCACCTTTCACATTGGCGTATTGTGATGAAACCACTTCTGCGGCTATCACAACATTGTCGGCTGGTGATCTTATGGCGTATATTGATTGTGGCGGACCGCCTGAAGATATTATAAGGTTGGTAGAAGCTAGGTTAAAAGAGAGGAATTTGAAAGGAATGATGAACGAATATTCAATTTATTCATCTGATATTCCATTAATTGATAGTAACTCATCGTCATCTGATGATGACGATGACTTATCACCCTCACTGACTTCAAAGAAGTCAGTGAGATATAGTAGGTCAAGCAGCTACTCCTCTAGGATAACAAAAAGGGCGGAGGCAATTGTGTGTTATCCCAGAAGCTCATTGGTGGCGGTGATGATTCAAGCAATTGCACATCGCGTGAGCTATGTTTGGGTGATTGAACAAGATTGTAGTGTAGTTGGAATTGTGAGGTTTTCTAGTATGTTAGAAGTATTCCGGGAACATTTAGAGAACATGATGAACTAAATGAGAAAAGACGTACCAACATACATTTAGTCTAGCAGTATATCAAGATACATAAAAGACACTTGGTCCTAACCGAGAGAAAATACGAGATCTGTGAATTTGTTGTTCATCATAAAAAAAAAAAAAAAAAGTAAGTTTTGTAAAAATTAGTTGATTGGGGTTTTTTGTAAACATGTGGTAAGTGTACTTTTCAACTATTACTAAGAAAATATATGTAATTCTTCCTAAAATTTGTTTGTTTCATTTTCTGTTGAATCTATAGATTATTATATTTTAATTTAATTTATTTGATTAAAATGGTAAACATGTGGTAAGTGTACTTTTCAACTATTACTAAAAAGTACAGATTGATAAATAAATTAAAAAAGGTATTAAATATATAAAAGGGTTACAGCTAATAACCCAAAACTTCTATTTATTATTCGTGATGTTGACTGCGAACAACAATTCGTATATATTTTAGATTACATAAAATAAAAAAATGATGTAATCATTTAATATTCAAAATATTTAGACTCTAAATCAGAAAAAGTATTACATATTTATTTTATTTTGTCTTTGTTTGTCAACAAAATAAAAATAAAAAGCCGATAACATGCATTATTCGGCTAATGCAAGCCGGAAGAAAAAAATTCCACAACCGTTGTGGGGATGTGGTTAACCGTTATCAAGGGTTGATAACACCCCCACTCCGACATCCCTAAACTCTTGTGAAGGTGGAACTCACAAAAGCTTTTTGGTTGATATAGTCTGAATGTTGATATTTGGTTTCTACAAAATTAATATATAGTCTTGATCCTCAAAACAATGTTGTCTTAGTAGTTCAACCGATCAATATAGTGCTCTAGCTACTACTACAGAAAGTAATATATAGATCGGTTGAAAAAGCTTTATAAATCGGTTTTTGAACACGTCTATATGTCACAGGTCTAGTTGAGGAAAAGTAATGTAGACCGGTTTTCAAACCGATATTAATATGATTAATTAGACCTATTATTAGCTTTGAGAATCTGTTTCAATTGTCTTTTAGACCGCTCTTAATATTGTCTTTTAGACTCGTTCAACCGGTCTTAATAACATCTTGGCGCGATCTTGATATTGTCTTTTAGACCTTGAATCTTTTCTTTTAGACATGTTTAAGAAATCTTAATAACACCTATCAATTACAAATCCATATTCGATAATCACATATCTAAAATCTCAAATAACACATTCGAAAGTAATAACCAAAACGGCACTATATTATGTATATATTCAAAGTATTTACAAGCACCTTCAACTACAAACAAAACCATAATCCAATCGTATTTAATACATAATGTTCAACAAAATAAACAAAAACTAGCTAATAGGTTTCTTAAATTTCTTTTTTTTATCTATCAACAATGCATGATTAACTAGATATAGACCATCTTCCCTCCAAATGAGGAGCCTTCAATAGATGAGTCGCCACCCAAACAGAACTAGAGACAGTTCGAATTCATACATGTATGTAATACATATTGTCGACTTCTTAAGCATAATAAGTATATTGGTTCAAACACGTGAGACGTTGATGAACAAATCAATTTTGTTTGGTTGATTCGAGCAACTCGTATTAACCAACTTACTAAAGTGGGTAAATATGACCGAAATGCAAGTGTATCAACGACCGATATTAGAGAGTCACTTATTCATATCAATATAATATGAAGAGAAAATGATATGTACAATAAACTATATATGTAGTTAAAGGCGCCTATCTTAATCCTAACACAAAACAAAACCTTAGGTACTTTACAATTATTTATTTTTTTGATTAATTAAGATTGTAGAGACTTATTCAAAGTTGTATAGATTTAGGTTGTATACATTGAATAGATTTGAAAATTTTAGGCTATATAGATTTATTATGGTATACAATATTAATTTTTGAATTTAAATACATTTAATAATTTTATTTAAAGTTGGATAAATTATATAGATTTCGAAATAACATTTGATACATTGTAGACGGTTAATAAAACGGACATTAGTTAAGTAGGTTAAGTTTTATTACAACGACATGTATTACAAACACACATTTATATCCACACAATTGTCATAACTGAAGTTTGAACCCATAACCTCTAAGTCATAGGTCTCTCACATACCGCTATACTGATAATTAAGTAGCTTAATTTACAAGCACTTCATTAAACTAATTCAAAATGTTTAGGAAAAAAAAAAAAAACTTGGACTCTTGGAGTGAACCGGGGTGTACCATGTAGTGGTACTACTGCCATGTGGGAATGCTAGATGTTAATAATTGACAACTTTTCATATACAAAATTATTAAATGACACATGCATGATATAATGACACAGCCACGAAGTATCTATGAACAAACCAAACGAGCAAAACCTAAAGAACAAAATCGTTACTCAACTACAAAGATATATTTAATAACAAAGAAAATCAATCAATCAAATATTAAAATAAAAAGATATAACATAAGTTGGAATCCTTTGTTTATCAACAAATTTATTGTGTATCTCTATCTAAATACGATACACGCGTTACACTATGGGTTTAATAAAAATAAAAGGTTGATATTTAAACACAAACGCTCATAATGTGCGTTGATATGTAGATAAATATTTGTACCTAGTCAACAGTTACATCTAAAATGCGTTTTGCTTTTCTTTTTACAAAAAATAAATATGTTTTGAATTAACTTATTTACTATTAATATTACAATAGACTTTGTGTATTAATATGAGTATTTTAGTTTATTAACTATTAAGGAATTTCATAATTCGATTTAATTTGAAAATAATTATGTTAATCAATTAAGTTTATATTAAAATTTTATTTATTTATGTATAAGTTACAAAACTTATGCATTAAAGAATGACTTAGATAATTATATTTTAATCACAAGTCCACATATAATTTATTAAAAAGAAATTCTTAAAATCAGAAAACCTAAATGCATTATATAGTAGTATAGATGTATGTTAATTAAATTATATAAACATATGTTATCATTTATTAAATGTAAAGAGAGGTTTTTTCAAATAGGATTACGGGTTTTTGAATTAGATGTACTAGTTATACTTGGAATATCAACGTAACTATTTCCGAACCATTACCCTAACCACCAAGAAGATGTTTTACCTACATATGTTCGAATTTGAGACCTATAAAGATATTAGGACGTGTTCCTAGTAGCTCATCTTGATAATGGTCATCCGTTATCATTTATTGCGTTATCAACCAATGTAAGCTACTTTGAAGACATGTTTATTTGAAGAACACTTTATCTTCTATCACTAATGATAAAATCAAGACTTACATTGATTGGTATAATTATAACAATAACAACATGCAATTGTTGAAAAAAGAACAAATCTGCCTGATTATATATTATATATATATGGTTCCAAAAGCCGGTATTCTTCATGTGCGCTATCAAAATTGGTCAAAAGAGAGAAAACAAGTGGGCTTATAAAATGTAACAGAAAATAATCAAATAAAAACTTAGGATAATATAAAATTAATGAATACACCTAATAAAGCCAAATATAGGCTTGATATCACATTATTGCAACTTATATCAATCGTTAACTTTTCCATCTTCTAGAAGATCACTTCTACTACTCTATTGAATTTAAATTATACTGTAGAACTTTGATTTTTCTAAGAATTTACCAAACTTTACTTAATCTCAAGTGATAAAATAACAATTATAAACCCATTATCAGGGCAAAAAATGAATTTTGAACCCCGTACAATATTACAATTTGTATTTGTAATAATAAATATAACAAAGAGTTTCTAACATTTTGAGGCTCGGAAAAATCTAGAAATCTTGTAGCGTGAGGCGTGACACATATAACATTTGCTAAGATCTTTCATTTCCCATTAACTACGTCGTATGTGAGTATACAAAGAAGCGGGTTATATATGTAACGATACATAAGTCATATACGTAAGTAACTCTAAACCCAAATGTAAATATTTCAAAAAATAACAACTTAGACTTTTGGAGTATACTTAGGGGTGTACCACGTATGAGTAGTGGTACCACTACCATGTGGGAGTACCGACGTTATTAATTGACAAACTTATTAAAGAAAAATGATAACCCCAATCCTGAATATTATGGATAAAGTCTTTAGAGTTCAGAAGACACAATATGCAACCCCTCCATAATTAAAGGTACAAATTTTTAATCTACGTTAATCACAACTTACAAGGTTGTTGTTAACAATACCCATAAATAAATAGTCGAATTGTAAAGATGAATTAATGACACATGATATATATTTGTTTGAAAAATCTAAACATCTTAGAAATAGATAGAGGTAGTAATTTATCGAACGAATTGTACTCTTTCATGTATGTCGGGAGTCTATTGATTAGAAAGGGATCGGGTATCTGCACATACGCATATACCAAAAAGAAAAACAAGTGGGTTTATAAAAATGTGAACTCAAAACAAACATATTAAATAAATACTTAGGATGATTTTTAAATAATTAAAAACCCTTAATAAAGCCAAATATAGGTTTCATATCAGTATATCACATCGTCAAGTGCCTTTTTCATGTTTATGTCTCATGTCCATTTTTTTATTCGATAATGACTCTTTAAGTCGGTAAATGTCCCTAACAGGATTCGAACTTGATACCTCTCACATTTGGTATGAGTTTTATCCAATTTCAAATTGTCACTTTGCCAACTCCTGAAGAACATGTCTCATGTCCATATCAACTATATACTAGTAAAATGTATCAATTTTATTAATTGGGTTGTAAGAACTAAGATGCAATATGTCATGGATTAAGAAAAACAAAAGGTTAATTGTCTAAAATCATTAGAGAAAATATCACGAATCATTTTTATGGTTATTCGTTTCTCCACCTATACCATGGCGTGTCCTTATTTTTCTTTGATTTTGAAGGATCTTCAAGTTTGTTGGTTAATTTTAGTTATTTGAGTATAAAGTTAGTTGCTTTTTTGGGATATCGTTATAGTGTTTTGTGAGCTCAAGACAAAAAAATGAAAGAATAAAAGTGACAGGTACATTATTAGGGTTTGTGTTTTGGGGGATGAAATAGATTTTGATATTATTTGGAAATAAGGATTTTTGTTTGAAAAAAAGAAATGATGAAAGGAAGTGTTAGAGATTTTTAATATAGAAAATGAATTATAGAAATACAAAAAGTAATTTTAAAAATAAGAAATTAAGAAAAGGGCATATTTGTCTTTTTATATGACGAAAGGATGATCAATGAGAGAAATTAAGACTACAAGGATGAACGGGGCTAGAAAAATGTTAAGGGATAATATGTGAAAAAATGAATAACCACAAGAACGATTCGTAATATTTTCTCAAACCATTATGTACTATCTCTTTTGTCTCTTATAGACCATTCAACAATTTTATTCCCAAACTAATCATTATAAGTTGTCCTTTTTTATTTTTCTTTTTTGACTAATTTACAAAACCCATTTGAACCATTATAGAGTCGATGAAACCCCAATTTAAACTATCGTAAGCTTTTTCAAAATCTATCTTAAAGATCATACACTTATTATTTCCTTTTTTAAACACCTCGACCACCTCATTTGCCACTAATACACCATCTAAAATACATCTTTTTTTCAATAATCCATTTTGTTCTTCTCCGATGACTTTTTCAATTACTTTCTTAAGTCTACCCGCAAGAACCATGGCTATATTTTTGTACATGCTACCTATTAAACTAATCGGACGAAAATCATTTAACCCAACCGAATTGTTTACTTTTGGAACAAGAGTCACAAAGAAAGCATTACTCCACTACTCCAAAACCAATCAATAACATCCAATATCCCTTTCTTTAAAACTGACCAAAACCTTTTTATAAACCCAAAATTAAACTCATCCGGACCCAAAGACTTGCTACTACGACACTCCTTAGGATGGACGGAATAAAGTGAAACTCACCTAGGTTAGTTACCAAGTCGCGCGCGACTGCTATCCCCCTAGGTGAACTCACCATAGCGAGTTGGCAGCATCGAGATGAGTTTATATCTTGAATTCCGTGCATGTGGTGAGTTATAATTTGGTGGGGCCCACAATTTTTTTTAACCGTTTTCTTTGTGTATATAAAAAAAAAAAACTTTTTTAAACACCACTTTTTTCCTATAAATACCCACTAACTCATTATTTTTTATACATAAATATGTCAATGTAACGTTTAAGTTTTTAATTTCTCTATTTATCGTTTAAATTTTTAACGTTTGAATAAAAGTTTTAAATTTCGTTTACGTTTACGTACATATTTACGTAAATATTTATTTTTGTACGTTTACGTTTTACTTTTACGTAAATATTTATTTTTTTAGTTTATAAATAATAGTATTTAAATGAAAAAAGTAAGGTGAGTTGGGATGAGTTTGGATTAAAAGTGGTCGCGATAAGTGCGTGATGAGTCTTATTTCCTGAGAAATATGAGTTTGTTTTCTGGAAAGAGAAAACTGACGTAACAGGATGAGTTGGGGGTAAGTTGCCCTCATTATTCCGTTTAGCCTTACTTGCATTCCAAACTTCAACCTCCGAAACTCAAACTTCAAGGAAATCTCTTTCTTTATTAGAAATTGACTTGAAATTATTACTAATTATGGTTGGTCTTATACCTCCGCTTTCTTTTAAAATACTTTTATAGAAATCAAAAATAGTATTTTTTTTATCAACTCCGGTTCTTCGCTCCACCAATCTTATTAGATATCGTAATATCTAAAGTTTTGTTTCATTGTTTTCGTTATATTCTCGCCAAATGTAACTGTCATTGTCTTTCACATATAGGGATTTTGGGTTTTTGTTACATATTTGTTTTTTTAATAGATCTTATGGATTTCGTAAATGAAGACAATGACGGTTATGGTTGGCTAGAATACGATAAAGATGATGAAAACAAAACTTCGGATACTATAAAATCTAATAGGATTCGAAGATGTAACGAGAAAAAGAGTGTTGCATTCCTTGAAAGTGTTTATAATAAAGGGAAAATATTAATTTTGTTATTCAATATACTATTTGTAAAGTTTACTGTTCGAGCAATGATTGTCAAACACAAAGGTTAGGGTTTAGGTAATGTCAACCTTAGATCTCCTATGATGATCACAGTGCAAACCTAACAAGTTATTGACGAACCTAGGGTGATCAAGGTTGAGGATGAAAGCGAGAGTGTATGAACTCTGCGTTTAAGCTTTAGTGAGTGTGTGTTGAGATCAGATGGTCTCGACAATGATTTAGACCATGTATTTATATGGGCAGTCTCAAGTATATAGAACGTTGATCCATTAATGATGATCATGAATACTTGAGCTGCCTTAATCATCAATCACCAGTATATGTAACGCCTTACTATTATGACGACAATAAAGAAGTCGTGAAGCGCCATTATGACGGGACGTCAACCAATAAGACAGGCGCTTCAAATGACAGGCGTTGACAACTTGACAGGGAGGCGCTTCAAATGACAGGCGTTGACAACTTGACAGGCAGGCGCTTCAAATGACAGGTGTTGACAACTTGACAGGCATGCGCTTCAAATGACAAGCGTTGACAACTTGACAGGCAGGCGCTTCAAATGACAGGCGTTGACAACTTGACAGGCAGTTTCAGCCTGACAGCTGACTAGTTTTTATCAACGTTGTTAGTCATTGGGCTTAGTTGTAGTAACGGACTTTAAACAACAAACGCCCATCATTATACTTAGGTTTTAGGGATTACTTATATATACATAGGTAGTCCTTACTAACATCATCATGCCCCGAGTTAGGATTTGCCAAAACAACGGTTTGCAAGTCGTAACTATCATCACTCGTTCCTCGTAAGTCTTTTTTTTTAGGCCGGCGATAATCATGACCGGCAGTAAAGCCATGACCGGCGGTAATTACATGACCGGCGGTAGCCATGACCTGCGGTACGCCATGGTCGGCGGTACCGTCTTGGGTGTGCATGACAGTGTGTATATTTGGTTGTGCGTTTGACACTTTCTTTAGGGACCATGGTTCCTTTGCATGCCAATGACATAGGTAGATTTGGGTATCTCTGATGTATGCTTCATATCGTGCCAATGGCACTTTTGTTGGTTAACCTTTACTTTGTTTACTCGCGAGGATTGTCGCTTCCCAGTGAGAAGTGCTTATCTTTTATCAAGTAGATTAAAAGACGAATATGATTGTATGTTATTTAGTCAGACAAGGTTGTCTTTATTGGCTTCATACATGTTGTATTGAACTATGTTCTTAGTTGTGTACGTGCGCATGCGTGTTCAAGTTGTAACATTGTACGTAATGAAAGTGCATGTTTGGCTTTAGACTGAGATGTCTATTATGGCCTTATGCTTTTTGTATTGAATCCTTACTTCAATATTTATTTGTTTATGCAAATACCATAGAAAAATGATATTGTGAGATAATATTGGGATACAAGATCAGACCAAATGCTATTACTTCCAGTTTCATACATGACCATGACATTCCATGTGCTTGAAAACATTTATTAAAAACATAAAAGAAAAAATGACAGTAAAGACTATCGCACCTTGATAGGTCAGTTCATATTGGCTCCCTCATGTATCATGAAGACATGGCCATCAGGTGGTCTGGGGTGTTCTGTGTCTCCCCCTTCTTTTGCCAGTCATAACTCTTCTTAGGTGGAGTTTTATTTGCTTGCTGCTTAGCGCCAGGGACAAGGTGTTCTAGCTTGCCTTCTTCCAAAGCCCGTCTGATTTTCCCTTTTGAGCTCTCTACAGACATTTGTGTCGTGTCCATGGTCTTCATGGAAATCACAGTATTTATTCATGTTTTTCGTACCTGACCTATGCTCCATCTGGGGTGGAGGTGTGAAGGTAGCGCACACTTGCTCTGTTATCAAGATTTCTTTTGGTGTTTTGCTAAGAGCAGGCTCAGACGCATGTTTATCGTATGGGCCAAACCTCCTGTTGCTCCTTTCATCTCGTCGATGGTCTTCAGTTAGAGCATCATTCCTGCGATCTGAATGACTTGCCGCCTACCTCTCTTGTTAGGGAGACAGTTTCCTTTGACCTTAGATAGTCATATGTCTTGTCCGTGGCTTCTTTGAAAGTAACCGAAGTTCGCTTGATCAGTTTCTCTTGCAGTTGTCCTGGGAACAAGGAGAGGGTAAAACCCGAAATTTGTTGACTTTCGGGTAACGCAACAATTTTCTGGCACTCCTGCGTGTAACGCTGAATGAAGTCACGTAACCCCTCGCCTTCCCTTTGTCGTATCAGATGCGCCTCTATATGAGTTCTCTGCTGCTTCTTTTGCTGTACAAAATGAATCACAAATTTAGCCTTTAGATCTGCAAAGTCTTGAATACTCCTCTCAAGCAAGTCAGCAAACCAATCACGAGCGAAACCTTGTAATGTTCCAGGGAACATGTGGCAAGCGACTGGGTCTAACCATTTCTCCGTCATAATAGCCTGTTCAAACAGAGCAAGGTGGTCGTCTGGATCTCGAGTAACGTCGTAAGTACCAGGGACTTTTTGCTTATCTGGGAGTGGGAATCTGGAAACCCAGTCACATAACTTTGAACTAACCACTGACAAAGGCATAGTGGCTGCACAGGGTGTTACTGCTGCTGTCACTAGGGTTTGCAACACTCTGAGCATGTCGTTAGATGTGTCCTGTAGTAGAGGTGGTGGTGGGGTGTGAATGTGTGGTTGCCTTAATTGCCCCATAAATTGCGACAACGGATCTACTGGTTGAACAGGCGTCGGCTGCGGGGCTGGGCGCAACGCCGCCACCAACTGAGACAACAGGTCCGATGAAGTAGGTGGTGGAGGAGGCAGTGGTGGATGAGTACTCTGAGCCAACCTTCTAAGCAACTCCACAATTGGATCCTCCCGAACCCTTGAGTAGCGGTCAGAGGAACATTTGAAACAGGTTGTCTGACTTTATCCTTGCCATCCTCCTGAGAGCTTGTCCCGTGGGACAAAAGAGGCTGAAATTGAGGGATGGATGTCACTGGCGGTGGTAACATACTTGTTCCCGCCAGCCTTGTGGAAAAAAGGGGACTTGTTAAAGAGGGATACCCTCGTGTCGACCTTAGATCTGACACCGTCCACTCAGAATCGACGTATGATTCCGGCATTGTGGTACGAACAGTTGATGGAGGAAAAGCAGGGGTTGAAGTCATCACCGTTTCCGGTGCAGTGGTAGTCACCCTAGTGGTTATTTCTGGCGCTGAAGAAATGACATGCGATGAATTTGTTGCCTCCATGGAAACGGTTGATTACGGAGAGAAAAAAAGGAATTGGGAAAAGTGAAACGCCGTTAAAAAACGGGTCCCACAGATGGCGCCAATGTTCGAGCAATGATTGTCAAACACAAAGGTTAGGGTTTAGGTGATGTCAACCTTAGATCTCATGTGATGATCACAGTGCAAACCCAACAAGTTCTTGAGAACCTAGGGTGATCAAAGTTGAGGATGAAAGCGAGAGTGTATGAACTCTGCGTTTAAGCTTTAGTGAGTGTGTGGTCTCGACAATGATTTAGACCATGTATTTATATGGGCAGTCTCAAGTATATGGAACGTTGATCCATTAATGATGATCATGAATACTTGAGCTGCCTTAATCATCAATCACCAGTATATGTAACGCCTTACTATTATGACAACAATAAAGAAGTCGTGAAGCGCCATTATGACGGGACGTCAACCAATAAGACAGGAGCTTCAAATGACAGGCAGGCGCTTCAAATGACAGGCGCTGACAACTTGACAGGCAGGCGCTTCAAATGACAGGTGTTGACAACTTGACAGGCATGCGCTTCAAATGACAAGCGTTGACAACTTGACAGGCAGGCGCTTCAAATGACAGGCGTTGACAACTTGACAGGCAGTTTCAGCCTGACAGCTGACTAGTTTTTATCAACGTTGTTAGTCATTGGGCTTGGTTGTAGTAACGGACTTTAAACAACAAACGCCCATCATTATACTTAGGTTTTAGGGATTACTTATATATACATAGGTAGTCCTTACTAACATCATCATGCCCCGAGTTAGGATTTGCCAAAACAACGGTTTGCAAGTCGTAACTATCATCACTCGTTCCTCGTAAGTCTTTTTTTTTTTTTTTTTTTTTTTAGGCCGGCGATAACCATGACCGGCAGTAAAGCCATGACCGGCGGTAATTACATGACCGGCGGTAGCCATGACCTGCGGTACGCCATGGTCGGCGGTACCGTCTTGGGTGTGCATGACAGTGTGTATATTTGGTTGTGCGTTTGACACTTTCTTTAGGGACCATGGTTCCTTTGCATGCCAATGACATAGGTAGATTTGGGTATCTCTGATGTATGCTTCATATCGTGCCAATGGCACTTTTGTTGGTTAACCTTTACTTTGTTTACTCGCGAGGATTGTCGCTTCCCAGTGAGAAGTGCTTATCTTTTATCAAGTAGATTAAAAGACGAATATGATTGTATGTTATTTGGTCAGACAAGGTTGTCTTTATTGGCTTCATACATGTTGTATTGAACTATGTTCTTAGTTGTGTACGTGCGCATGCGTGTTCAAGTTGTAACATTGTACGTAATGAAAGTGCATGTTTGGCTTTAGACTGAGATGTCTATTATGGCCTTATGCTTTTTGTATTGAATCCTTACTTCAATATTTATTTGTTTATGCAAATACCATAGAAAAATGATATTGTGAGATAATATTGGGATACAAGATCAGACCAAATGCTATTACTTCCAGTTTCATACATGACCATGACATTCCATGTGCTTGAAAACATTTATTAAAAACATAAAAGAAAAAATGACAGTAAAGACTATCGCACCTTGATAGGTCAGTTCATATTGGCTCCCTCATGTATCATGAAGACATGGCCATCAGGTGGTCTGGGGTGTTCTGTGTCTCCCCCTTCTTTTTCCAGTCATAACTCTTCTTAGGTGGAGTTTTATTTGCTTGCTGCTTAGCGCCAGGGACAAGGTGTTCTAGCTTGCCTTCTTCCAAAGCCCGCCTGATTTTCCCTTTTGAGCTCTCTACAGACATTTGTGTCGTGTCCATGGTCTTCATGGAAATCACAGTATTTATTCATGTTTTTCGTACCTGACCTATGCTCCATCTGGGGTGGAGGTGTGAAGGTAGCGCACACTTGCTCTGTTATCAAGATTTCTTTTGGTGTTTTGCTAAGAGCAGGCTCAGACGCATGTTTATCGTATGGGCCAAACCTCCTGTTGCTCCTTTCATCTCGTCGATGGTCTTCAGTTAGAGCATCATTCCTGCGATCTGACGTGTCGGTCCATGACTTGCCGCCTACCTCTCTTGTTAGGGAGACAGTTTCCTTTGACCTTAGATAGTCATATGTCTTGTCCGTGGCTTCTTTGAAAGTAACCGAAGTTCGCTTGATCAGTTTCTCTTGCAGTTGTCCTGGGAACAAGGAGAGGGTAAAACCCGAAATTTGTTGACTTTCGGGTAACGCAACAATTTTCTGGCACTCCTGCGTGTAACGCTGAATGAAGTCACGTAACCCCTCGCCTTCCCTTTGTCGTATCAGATGCGCTTCTATATGAGTTCTCTGCTGCTTCTTTTGCTGTACAAAATGAGTCTCAAATTTAGCCTTTAGATCTGCAAAGTCTTGAATACTCCTCTCAAGCAAGTCAGCAAACCAATCACGAGCGAAACCTTGTAATGTTCCAGGGAACATGTGGCAAGCGACTGGGTCTAACCATTTCTCCGTCATAATAGCCTGTTCAAACAGAGCAAGGTGGTCGTCTGGATCTCGAGTAACGTCGTAAGTACCAAAAACAGACGGGACTTTTTGCTTATCTGGGAGTGGGAATCTGGAAACCCAGTCACATAACTTTGAACTAACCACTGACAAAGGCATAGTGGCTGCACAGGGTGTTACTGCTGCTGTCACTAGGGTTTGCAACACTCTGAGCATGTCGTTAGATGTGTCCTGTAGTAGAGGTGGTGGTGGGGTGTGAATGTGTGGTTGCCTTAATTGCCCCATAAATTGCGACAACGGATCTACTGGTTGAACAGGCGTCGGCTGCGGGGCTGGGCGCAACGCCGCCACCAACTGAGACAACAGGTCCGATGAAGTAGGTGGTGGAGGAGGCAGTGGTGGATGAGTACTCTGAGCCAACCTTCTAAGCAACTCCACAATTGGATCCTCCCGAACCCCTTGAGTAGCGGTCAGAGGAACATTTGAAACAGGTTGTCTGACTTTATCCTTGCCATCCTCCTGAGAGCTTGTCCCGTGGGACAAAAGAGGCTGAAATTGAGGGATGGATGTCACTGGCGGTGGTGAAGTAAACATACTTGTTCCCGCCAGCCTTGTGGAAAAAAGGGGACTTGTTAAAGAGGGATACCCTCGTGTCGACCTTAGATCTGACACCGTCCACTCAGAATCGACGTATGATTCCGGCATTGTGGTACGAACAGTTGATGGAGGAAAAGCAGGGGTTGAAGTCATCACCGTTTCCGGTGCAGTGGTAGTCACCCTAGTGGTTATTTCTGGCGCTGAAGAAATGACATGCGATGAATTTGTTGCCTCCATGGAAACGGTTGATTACGGAGAGAAAAAAAGGAATTGGGAAAAGTGAAACGCCGTTAAAAAACGGGTCCCACAGATGGCGCCAATGTTCGAGCAATGATTGTCAAACACAAAGGTTAGGGTTTAGGTGATGTCAACCTTAGATCTCATGTGATGATCACAGTGCAAACCCAACAAGTTCTTGAGAACCTAGGGTGATCAAAGTTGAGGATGAAAGCGAGAGTGTATGAACTCTGCGTTTAAGCTTTAGTGAGTGTGTGTTGAGATCAGATGGTCTCGACAATGATTTAGACCATGTATTTATATGGTCAGTCTCAAGTATATGGAACGTTGATCCATTAATGATGATCATGAATACTTGAGCTGCCTTAATCATCAATCACCAGTATATGTAACGCCTTACTATTATGAAGACAATAAAGCAGTCGTGAAGCACCATTATGACGGGACGTCAACCAATAAAACAGGCGCTTCAAATGACAGGTGCTGACAACTTGACAAGCAGGCGCTTCAAATGACAGGCGTTGACAACTTGACAGGCAGGCGCTTCAAATGACAGGCGTTGACAACTTGACAGGCAGACGCTTCAAATGACAGGCGTTGACAACTTGACAGGCAGTTTGGCCTGGTGACAACCTGTCAGGCAGTTTCAGCCTGACAGCTGACTAGGTTTTATCAACGTTGTTAGTCATTGGGCTTGGTTGTAGTAGCGGACTTTAAACAACAAACGCTCATCATTATACTTAGGTTTTAGGGATTACTTATATATACATAGGTAGTCCTTACTAACCTCTTCATTTACCAAACGAGGGTCTAAAATCGTAAGAAAATAGTGAAAAAAAGGACGATATTCGTGATAACAAAGCAAATTGGGGACAAATTTCATAATTATACAAAATACGAGAACTATGTAAATTTTTCTAAAAGGAAAAAAAATAAAATAACAATTTGAGAACTTATAATTACCGGTCAGAGAATAAAATTGTGCGAGAATCTGAAAAGAACAAAACATAAAGTATGTAAAAGTTTTAGACAATTAACGCAAAAACAAAATTAATATCTTAACATAAACTTAAAGTACTCTTAACTTGAACTTATAGTTGATAGTCTGAACATATATAAGCTTGCTATTGATGTTATTCCTTCAATCGTGGGTACTCTTAGGACAAAATCTTAAAAGCGTCTTAGACTATTACTATGATAAAATTTCATCACACAAATATTGGCAAAAAAAAAAATAACGTAACAAAATATAGTAACAGTTGGGGGTGTAAACGAGACGAGACAGTTCGCGAACTATTCGAGATCGACTCGTCAAATATTCGAAATCGACTCAACTCAAATGGGTAGAGTTCGAGTTCGAGCTACTCAAGTAGTCGAGTACACTTTCGAGCTCCAAAACTTGTGAGGCTCGCAAGCTTTATCAACCTTAGGTTATATACATATGATAACTTACATATCATACTCTAAATTAATATTCATTCGAAACGAGTCGAGTCGAGCTTGATACGACTATTTTTTTTATCGAGTACGAGCTTTCTATGTAGAATCTATCGAGCTCGAGTCAAGTTTCGAGCTCTAGTTAAAAATGTCAAGTCGATCTTGAGTTTCCCATGTCGTCGAAGGAACCAAAGAGGGCAGATTATGGTCGTCTAAAAAACGACGCGTGTCGCCAACCGAGAACATACCATCATTGGCTAACGACCAAACACAAGCATACACAAGCATCTGAGCCCGAATGAATCTCCATGTTACTTATTTCGACCAACATAGTATTAAGGGAAGACAAGTTACGAGCCCCTAAGGCTGATCTAGACCAATTCCAAGACCACCTTCCGTTAGCTATGCTTCGATAACTGATTGGCTTAGTTAATTAGTTTATAGTACTCATTAGCTTATAAAACAACAATAAGCTTATTAAAATTGTTATGATAAGCTTATAAGCATATGTAAGATGCCCGTCACCTAAGCTCAAGTTTATAAGCCTAAATTTATAAACTTATACAAACACTTCTAAGGGCGTATCTTTGTCGCATAATCTAATAAGATATAGATATGTTTACAAGTCGATCTAGTCTAAATCCGAATTGAACACATCTTTAACCTTGATGCATATCCTATTTTGAAATCCGAGATCCGCGTCATATCACACTGACATCTTTTTGTTCTACTGTTACAAATTTTTACACATTCATCTCGAGTTCAACAAATTTGATCAAGTAAAAGACAGAATCCTATAACTATCGACAAACAAGCCAAATAAAATCTCATATAACAGTCGTCAAGACCCCATCGTCTTTTATATCATAGATTTGGATCAAAATAAACAACAAAACGGTATCCGGATGCAAATCTAGAATCATGATAACATTTCAGTAATTGAAGTTGAACGATAATTAATGTTTACATGGAATGTTTAATTTCTTCCATCTTCTTCTTCATCTTGAATTGTAACGTTACAGGGGCACAATCAAGCGGAGTCTCCCCTGAAAAAACATCAGTTGGATCGTTACATTGTGTTTTCGGTTAAAAATTTATTGAAAATGAACGAAAAGTACCCTGCAAATTCTTGTAGTCTAGACTTGCTCCCTTTTCCATGAGTGTAAAAGCTATCTCCGTTTGGTTAAAAACCGCCGCCTAAATTCAACAACTGCTGTTAGAAATAAAGAAACACAGACACACACGTATACAATCACAATTCACAATTACCAGATGTAAGAGAGATAATCCTTGTTTGTCGCAGTAATTTGCATCCACTCCCTACAGCAGACACAATTCGATACGTATTATATTATGACAAAAGTAAATTTAAGTTTGAAACGAAGTTGAAGGGAGTATCTTCCTTACATCAGCAAGAAGGTTTTTGACAGCAACTAAGTCGCCATTCTTTATCGCTTCCCGTAACCCCTAAAAAGATCATACAAATACTAAACCGTTCAGATTTTAAAAAGAAAAATAAAATAAATGAAAGGCACTTTTATCTTATAGCACACCTCTCCATTAACTTGATAATCCGCAAGTGGTTTTACTGAGCTAGTATTGGCTGATTGTCCGGCACTTCAAAATATTGTATATTAGAAAAAACTACTATTAACTTTATTACGGGAAACGTAATGGGATGTGAGAAATTGATGACACCAATTCAAATATCACGACTTAAAAAATAAATCATTGATTAACAAACGAGGTCTAAATGTAAACATACGTGGACTTGCTCTTCGGTTTACTGTCTACTTTCTTTGGAGCTGTGTGTGCTGGAACAGGTTTCGGCTGCACAGGAGCTACGTCAGCAGTTGACTGCACCTCACAAATGCATAAAGGCATTCCACACGTGCAATTTGGATTACCAACACTAACACTTTGTATGGTCTCAGAATTTGATGGTGAACTAATATCTAGCTTTGAGACCGAATCTGTCACAGAGTTTACTACAGACCTATTATGGAAATAAAATATACAGTTAACAAAACAATTGCAATAGCACAAAACGTTTCCGCATCAATATAAATCAGTCTATTATTTAGAAAAACTAAACTTTAATCATCTATAAAGTTAAATTATTACTTTTAGGATAACGTATAAGGACTAAACATTAAACGTTTTTCATTACAGCCACCAAACCATTAAAATTACTTTATAAGAGTATGTTTCCAATATGCTGAATCGTCAATTTTGATTTGTTCGACAACTTTTAACTTTGCAGAATACCAAGGGTATTTTGTTTTTTCAAAAACGTTAAGTTAAGGCTATCTCAAAACATGGTTCTTGTAGGATCTGGTAAAAACTGAAAACAGATGCATAAACGGGGCCTAAAGAGTTTTTTTTTTTTCCATTAAACTGTAGCACTCTTTTTCGCAGAAAAATGAACGTGAGAGCCTTAAGCAAATATATCTGAATATTACAAAAGATTGATGCAACAGTCAGTTTCTATTCACTTTAAGGATGTTATATTTATCGTTCAAACAGCAGAGACCAAAAAAACGAAACATGTAAGGGACTTACTGAAAAGCTCTACTCAAACTTTTTGCAAACAATATAAACTATTCAACGAAGAAAGTGAACATACGCAAAACAGATACACAACTTACCTAGATGTATCAGTTTTATTATAACAATTTGAACAAACTCTAACAGGTGCTTGTAGACCGAACTGCGGTAAAGCCTGAAAACAGTCCACATTCCACAACGTCAAAAGTTTCATAGGATAATATTATCCAAAACCGATAGAAATATCTCAGAAATGTATAAACTTGCATAGATAGACATACCATCTGGTCTGATGAATGTTCAGCACACAATGTTCGACCACAACATCGACAATGATGCTACAAAATGGTAAAGAAACCATTAATGTTTAGTGTTACCTATTTACATTCTTAGAGTATTAAACTTTCGAAACGTCATAAATAAAATAAGTAACGTTTGCTTATAAAATCAGGTGGTTCATAATCGAAAGTACTAAAATTGCATAAAACAATACAAAGTTCTACTAAAATGAATAAAATATAAAAATTTTGTGCGTTAGTGGGTTTATCTGAACCCGCTCGATATACACTAGCTCCGTCCCTAGTTGATCCCTAGGTGTTTTGTTTTTGCTTGTTTTTTTATGTTCCATATAACTCGTTTATTATATTTTGTGACTTACGAGCTTATTATATGACTTAAATACGGAAAAAAAGGTGATAGGCTTATGAAAAATAAACCGAAACGAAAGTTTAGAAAAAGGAAAAATAAAAGTACCCGTCGTCGGAAAGTGTTGAAACTGCAGTTACAAACATCGCATCGTGTCGATTCTTGAAACGCCGGGGGTTCCAACGACATTTTAGATTTTAGATTTTCAATTTTTGGGTGAAATGATCAAAGGATATGATTTTTTTTATTATTAATTAATTAATTTTAATATATCAAGATCAAAAACAAATATGTCATCGGGTCGTATTCCACCCGACCCAGCTAGCCAGCCTGTCACACTCGATTGATTATTAATTTATTATTGTTTTATGATTTCAGCTACTATTTTTACGAGATACAAAATTTTAAACAACGTCTTCATATTTGAGTACAACCCAAGACTATGATTATCATTACTTTTATTTTACATTTTCAAACTTATATTATAAATATATTTTTTTGATATAACTTATTTTAGGATTTACGAGTTTATTTTAAATTATGCTTTTTGTTTTGTGATTTATGCACTTATTATAACTTAAATATGGAGTATAAACTCATAAAATACAAAATAAGCCGGAAAGAAAGGAAATAGATTAGCTAATAGGCCCGAAAACACACCCTAAGCATACTCATGGCTTGTAAAGAGAGTGTGGGAAGCAAGCAATTTTGAAACTATAAAGGTTAACATCTTTTCCTTTCTTTTTCTATGGCATATAACTTCATCCAAAACAGGAGAGCCGAGATTCAGAACGTTAGACGGGTCATTATGTTCGTTCTGTCACTAGGTTAACATTTTTTTGTCCCCTTCTTTTCCAGTAAGTTGGATACATTCTGAAACTTAAACTAGTCTTATTAGCAAAAGTAGTAAAAGCTATAACAGTAAGACCAGTGACAAAGTCAAACACCCATCCGAAGAGAACAGAATTATTTCAACATAACGAAAAATTTGCTTTAACAAACGCAATAAACTGCGTGGAAATTCATAAACGAATACAAAAATCTTGTAAAATGGCCTAGTGTTCCCAAGAAAGTAACTTTGGTATGCTCAGAATTTGAAGCATCACTAATTCACATAGCGGATTCTGTCACTTGAAGAAGTCAAAACAGCCTGCAGACACCTCGTTTGCAATACATGCTTTACACGGCCCTTCGTTTCTAGACTTGTAATGTTCCAAAGAAGATGATAACTGCCTTATCGCTTCCCTTTTCTCCTCATTTCTAACGGTAATAACTCCCTTCAGCGTTTCCACCTCTCTTTCTAATTCTGCCATTGGTAGTCCATTTTTAGCTTCTTCTAGTAACTTCAAACGAGTCGCCTGATCTTCAATTAAAATGTCCTGAGAATCTTTCGCAGCCTTGAGTATGTCAAACTCAGTACGAACTTTATCTTTCTCTAACATCATTCCTAATAACTGTTTATTCAAATCATCAACCGACTCCTCTTTTTTCGTTACTTCTTTTCTTACCCTTTCAAAATCCGCTTCCCAGTCATTTTCTCTTGCCTTTAGTGCTCTAATATCCTCCACGTACTGTTTAATCCTTGCATTCAAATCTCTTATTATAAATTTATAATATCACGCTCGGATATTGCAGAACCATATGATGCTATTGTACAATGCAATCCATGAATCACGACTGCATATCTATGTAACTGCTGAGTTCTCATGATCAGTTCCTGATTAATGTTATTTAAACCGTTTCCCAAATTTTCATTTATACAATCACGATCATTAATCACATTATGAAGGTTAACCACTTCGTTCAGTAAATCAATAAAATCTGCTTTCTTAGGAAAACCGAGATGGTTTTCACTGACTTTGCCCTGCAAGTCGGCATGCTTTTCAGCCAACACATTGTACGCGTTTGATAATTCCAATAAATTATCTGTCAAGTAGCCCTTCTTCTCATCGTAGCATTCACTTGTCAATTCAGAATACTTATCTTTCTTTATTGCATCAAGGACTTCTTTAACTCGCTCCTGGAAACCTAGTTTTTCAATTATATCAAAGCTCAAATAATTTATCAATTGAGATGTAAGTTTAACATAAATATATAATAATCAAAGGATCTCACCTTTAGCGTTTTCTGCACGGTGTATAGAAAGTTTTGAACTACTTTGATTCTTCTCCATCTTAATGCAAGCAACGAACTGCACGTCCTACGATATATACTTGAATATCATACATTCATCAGGTACTGGCGACTAAAATCTATTAGATATCATAATGCTAATAAAACTACAAGATATGAATCACAAACAATGCATACGAATCAAGAACCACGGAACAGATTAATTCAATTATAAAAACAGTATCTTTTTAGATAACAGAATTATGAATTAATCACCCACAAATCTTGAAATCAGTAGTAATCATAAACGACATTCGATCATTTGCAAGAAATCGAATTCCAAGAAAGCATTATTGACTAACCTTTAACAAAAACCGAAACTGATTCAAAGAGAAATGATCAACAGCTTCGAGAATCACCGATTGATCGATAGAATCAAAGATTCAAAAGAATTGTGAATTTTAGAGAGAGAGGGGGTTTTAGAAGATGGAGAAATATTTTTTTGGAAATGGTGGTTTTAGTCTGTTAGTTACCCGCCTTAAAACCGTTTGAATGTGTAGTGTGACTAAAATACCCTTTTGGTTTTCAAGTTTTTAACTGGATTGGGGATGAACGCTAAGAGGGGTATTTAAGGTAATTCAAGTGAACACCTCTGATTTACTAAATATACATTTATTTTCTTTCCGCCACAAATAAACCTACGAATTTGAAGACGGTGAGAATTGAATCTAAAACGATATATTTCTATGATTTTACATTTTATCATGAAATATATGTTTCGCACTTTCATCTTAATAGATACTTCCTTTTCTCTAATACCGGCCTCTTTAGTGTTTCGACTTCAATACTACATTACTAAGTAAAAAAAAAGAGTTGATTGAAAGGAACCCTAACCTCCATATATATTAACAACAAAAAAATATCGATAATGGAGTTTCTAGATATAGATTTTTGATTATGAGATTGATTAGATCATACCCATCTAATTGAGAGGTAGAGACCGATATAAAGGAGATGTTTTATTTAGGTTATTGGATACACGGAGTGTAGGCAAGTTTAATCGTATGGGGTTAAGGGGACGGCGCCCCTTACGGGTAATGTACACATATTTGTCTTGATCATCATAGGTGAGCTTTTCAGCGGCGACACAAGTTACCTTGGCCGGCTCGTGAGTACAACTCATAACCTCTAACTGACCATGTAAGCTTAATTCATATCTGGTCAGTACAACACTACAACTCACACAACTCATAACAATTTTAATCTTAGGAAAACCGCTTTTGGGTAGTTTTAACAACTCATAAAATAGTATGTTTTTCGGTTGTTACAACTTACAAGATAGATGTATAAAATTTCGTGAACCCAAACAACATAGGAATCACCACGTATAATATAATTGATTCAATACGCGTTAATATATCCAAGAATTATATCATAGTTATGTTCAACCTTTTTAATTATCTTGTTAACGAGGATAGTTAGAGTTCGGTTGACTTACTTATAAGATATCTATATGTGAACTAACAAGATAGGGAGTTAGAGTTATGGATCCAATAGTTTTTACGTTCGGGTGCAACTCATCATAAAAGGTAATAGGAACGAGTTTGCTAACGTGTCAATACTAAAAACAAACGAGTTAAGTAACAAGTCGGGCTAAAATAATACGAAATATGATGTAAAGCATTTATATTACATCATAACTTATATGATGAAGTAATTCATAAGTTGCGAGTAAGGGTGAATTAAATTTTCGAAGTTCCGATACCAACCGATATGTAACGAATATAACACGTCATAACCATTATTCTCGTTGTTGTGTTTGACAATTACATGCTATTTACGGGAGACATATCATCCCGATTGTTTGCCAAATCTAACATTCCGATGTTTTCTCTACCCTCTAAGCAGGGGACCTCTAAGCAGGGGATTTAACTTTGGGGGTTCGTGTTGGGGGTCGATTTCTTGGATGTATATATGTAATATATAGCTTATGACCTTTTAGTATGGCTTTAAGAAATGGTATATGTGCCCTCGGCTTACATTGCCTAATATGTTTGTCAGAAACATAATTGACGTTTAATAGCGAAAAGCCTAAAACTGAACCTTTTAAGAAATCACAAGCAAGAAGATATATGATCATAAACATAAACAGATAGCACCCCATGTTGAATGTAATACAGAAACGGTAAGCTGCCTACAATGGAAAAAGTACTTACTTCTTTGACAAAAACCCGATAAAGAAATCACATGAATACAAGTGATTATCACCTAAACTAACAATTTCTTGATCTATTACATACCGTTGGAAAAGCTTTCTAGTGAACCCAAAAGCCTAAATAAGACACTCTGCAGGTTATCAATCTTCATCATCGGAAGTATCATCAGTGCTGTATTCAGAACTACTATCATCATCGATATCAAGTTGAACATGTCGAACCTGTATTGGTTGAGGCCCTTTCGCAAATCCAGGAACATGAACAGGTTGAGGTTGTTGGTCCTCAGTCCTAGAAGGAACAGCAAGCGAATCCAAAGGAGGTAAAGCAATCGGGTCCCCTGGCTTCCATCCAGCTGGTGGCAAGAGCGGTAGATCAGTCGGCAACTGCACCGGCATCCCAGGCTTCCATCCCGATGGTACCACGATATTTGGAGGAAGCATATCCTTCATTCCCATACTACCCTCTGGTTGATTTTCAGCAAACGGCTCAATGGTAAATTTATCTTTATTATCCAATTTCGGTAACCCGACATCCAGATCAGCAAACGAGTATAACAAAGAAGCACGCATTTGTTCCTCTTGTGGGGCGGGTGGGAGAGCACCACGAAGAGGAGCTGTACCGGCACCGAATTCAGGTGGGGCAAAAGTCGTATAACTAATTTTGTGTGCATACGATAGAATATCAGATAAATTTAACTGTGTCGCAACTGTTGTAGTAGACGAACTTTCTTCACTATCTTCAAGTTTAGATCTTTTTAACCGACGGTAATCCGAATAATCATCAACCAACATATCCAAAACCCGTTCAGCTTCTTTAAGTTTATTAGCAAACCCCAAAATCGCAGAATCTCTAGACCTAATTTCTCTTGTAACTTTTTGTTTCGCATCTTGAAGATCAAGAATCTCTTGAAGTTCAGTAACCGCTTCAAAAAGCTGCGCTTGAAGCGTTGTAAAAAGAGCAATCACGTCTTGTGACGTCCCAGGAGGAGCTTCAGTCAAAGACAACGTTTGTTGTGTAGACAAAAAAGTCGGAAACACCCCACGAAAAGTAGCAAGCCATTGCGTTTGATTAGGAGACACTTCAAAAAGCCTCGTTGCAAGTGAAGCCATTCTTAAAAGTATAGACTGGGCTCTAGATAACGGTGGAAGTAATGGTAGTAACGTTAAGGAAGTCGGTGTAGTTATCAAATTCGGATGCAAATTAGGTGCATTCGATTGTGTTACATTGGATGAAAACTTAGGAGGGGTGGTTGTTTGTAAAGATGGCGAATTCGGGTTCGGTAACCCGAGCCTAGCTGGTGATTGTATAATCTGATGAGGTACATTCTGTAGCATTTTCAACTAAATTTATAAAATCAGTTTCCTAAAAAATAACCAAAAAAATTAAAATTGTAAATTATGTCATAAATTAAACAATAAATTGAATGAATTTACGAAATTAAAACCTGGAATAGCAACATTTAATATAAAATTAAAATTGAAAAAATTAGGGTTTGAAAATTGAGTATTACTTGGTGTATTGATAGAGGGGGTACAAGTCGCCGGAGTATGGTGGTGAGTTCCGTCAGCTAAATACGCCGCTGGGAAGTGGTGGCCGGAGTTGAATCGCCGGGCAGATGGTTTGATCGCCGGTGTGAGATTTGGGGTTTTGACTGTAAATTATTGTTTTCAAAAGGTTATGATAAAAGAGAATTACAGAAATGGTCCTTCTAGTATTAGTTTTAGGATTTTTCTAACTTGTGACCCAGTGGCACATGTTAACACTATTTTTAAATATTAAAAGTACAATCAAAAGTATCAAAAAGTATCATTTTTTTATTGATTTCATAACTTTTGATACTTTTGATTATACTTTTAATATTTAAAAATGGTGTTAACATGTGCCCCTAGGGCACAAGTTAGAAAAATCCTTAGTTTTATACACGAAACTTTTCACAAGTTATTTAGTATATTTTAAAGGGTTACGATAACTATAACTTATGGGTTGTGGTTAACAATTTATTACTATACTTAGAGCACCCGGAGTGGCTCGTTGTGGGGCTCGTTGTCCACCCACAACGAGCAGTGACCCTCGTTCTCCACTCCGTCCCCCTTCGTTCCCACCCTTCGTTGTCGCCGTCGTTACCACCACAACGATTCGTTGTGTATTTTTTTTTTTTTTTCCTTTCTTTTTCTGTTTCTTTTCTTCTAAATCTTTTTTCTTTCTTTTCTTTTTTCGTTTTCCTTTCTTTTTTCAATTTGATTTCAATTTGCAGGTTGGATGAGGGTTTTGGGGATGTTTGTGGATGAGGAAGATAACATCTTTTGTCCTTTTGTTAATTTTTTTTTTGTCTTTTTTTTAATTTTTATATTTTTGGCTTATTAGTTTAGCTATGTGTATTTTTATCCGAAAGTTTTTTTTACTTACATTTTTATTCTAAAATTGTTTTTTACTTATATTGTATTGTATTGTGTGTTTTTTTTAATTATTGTATTGTTTTTTTTACTTACATTTTTTTTTAATTAATGTATTGTGTGTTTTTTTTAATTATTGTATTGTATTTTTATTTTAATAAATGTATTATTTATTTTATTTAAATCTTTTAAGAAAAATAAAAAAATAATAAAATAATCCCACAACCCACCACAACCCTCCCTATCATAACAACTCACAACCCTCATTCTCACTGCCACGTCATCACCTTTTTCCCCACAACCCACCACAACCTCATTGTCACTCATTATCACTCCGAGTGCTCTTATAGATTTGGTATACATTCATTAATGGAATAGAAGATCTCGAAAATACAAGAGGTCAAATTTATCAACGTACCACCAAATAAAGACACATTTTGGTTTCGACCATGCCATATTAAATTTCGAAAATTCAGACCTAATACTTTACACAAACAAAATAACTTTATTACGGTCTATTTGTTGACGACTTTGTCATAAAACAAAGGATACTGTTAAAACAAGTAAACAACCATGGCCGAAACTAAGGGGTCTGATTCCCGATCTCCGTTGTATAGACAAAGGGTGAGACTTATATAAGATGTCCCAAAGGGTAAATGGCTAAAACTGGGATAAAGAGTTGTTAGTTTAAAAGAATTCTTGTTTATTAATGAAAGAAACTAATTTATAACTTACCATCATCGTTGTCCATGCTATCGACCTCTTCCTCGGAATGAAAGTGTTTTAGTATGTGCATTAGTTTCGTCTCTAGGTTCTCGTTGCTTCCTCTCCTCCATTAGAGTATCTATCATAAACAATGCATGTCAGACTTTGCGACTGTACATTATTACAAAAATTAATATATACAAAAATGTTCCAAAATCAAAATTTTACAAACTATCACTCGACAAATAGTACGAGTAGGGTGATTCAGTTGGGATGATCATTAGTTTGTGCCTCCGAAGTTATAATTGGCTTTTCCATTACTACGGAAGTTAATCAGAAAGCAAGCAGTCAATTTTTCACAAATATCTTAAGGAAGCTGTTAGTTTTATACAAGTACTACGCCTTTTTAAATATTTAGTTAAGATTTTGTTACTTAGCCTGTTGCAAGTTAGTTGCATTCAATATTCCTCTCTAATAGTAGTTAAAAACCGGTATTCAAGAACATGTTATATGATTATACCAAGACAAACATGAAAAACCACAGAGACGTTTTAGCATGACCATCAGACACCCGAAAACATAAAAATAATTTGTTTTATCACTCGGTTCCAATCCTTTAAATATTAGTTTTAAACAAGTTACCCATGAAAAAATATATACAACACAAAACTTAGTAACTTGCCTATTATCGATGTTGGACAAGTCCTAAACCCCAACATCCTTCTTTACAACCAAACTCCGTTTATGACATATAATATATCTCTTTGTGAAGCTCCTATCAAGAACAACACAACCATTTGATAAATTTATCATAAATATTACATGCTATATGTTATATAGGTTCAACTCTTCAAAGTTGACAAAAATCCATATTGTTACCAAAATTTGAACGGACGAACCCCATTAATGACAAGTTCTTACAAATGTGATTATCATCGAACGTTGTATTCATAACCTCATTTTGACCATTCCCCATATATATATTTCCAAAAAATTATACGTAATTAGTTTACCCAAATGATACGTAATTAGTTTATCTAAACATAATAAGATACTTGTTTTACTCTTCATTTTTTTTTGAGAGAATGTCACAAATCGTCCTTGTGGTTAGGCTGTTTTTCACATATCGTCCTTTCGAAGAAAAGTTAGCACAGATCATCCTTTTGTTTTTTAAAATTATCGTCTGTGATCCTTCCGTCAAAATCCTGTTAATTTAATCCGTTAAGTGGCCCCCACATGAGGGTAAATATGTCTTTTTAGGTGTTATCTCCCCTATATGAATTAATCTCTTTATCTCTCTTTGGTATTTATCCCCAAATTCAATTCCAAGTTTTCATCATTCAATAAACACACCGATTGATCATATTTGAACATTGAACATTAAGATTGATCATCATAATAAACTCACTTTCTTCGATTCTTTTTTCTTCATCATCATATAAAACAAATACAAAAAAAAAGGAAAAAAAAAAAAAAACAAAGCTGGTTGGTGTTCATCATCATTATCAAGCCCTCATCTTCATCATCATCATCAGTTCATCATCGTCGTCCTCATCATCGGTCCATCATCATCAAGCCTTTATCATCGTCAATGCAGTTGGTTGGCCATCATCTGGATCAGATTCCGGTACCGGAAGTAGTAGTTTCGCCGTAGTTTTATATAAATGGACTAATTACGGTAAAGGATGGAGATCTCGATGCTTTCCTGAGGCGACGACGGCTGAGGCGACGGCGACGGCGGCTGACGAATCCACGTTTTCCGGTGAACAAATCCATCTCGAATTGAATCAATTGAATGTTCCGATTAGGATTTGGTGATGGTTAATTGTGAAATTGAGATGAAATTGAGAGGTGGAATAGGAGTAATGTTCACCGGAATTGTCACTCTTCGCTTCTCCTCCGCCGGTAATCTTAACCGTCTCTCAGACGATATCACCGGCTCATCTATTCGAGACGATTTCGATATCCTTGTAAGTTAATTCTGTTACTCTGTTTTGTGATTTTTGTTTGAATTTGATTGATTGATTGATGTGATTGTTGAATTTAGGAAATTGAGGAGAGGGAGAAGGTGGTGAAGCATATGTGGGACGTGTATACGAGTAGTCGTCGGATTAAGTTACCGTGGTTTTGGCAGGAGGCGTTTGTGGCTGCTTATGAGGATTTGATTAGGATTTCAGTTCGTGTATATCTATATCTATATATGTATAATTAATTATATCTATAAACAGATAGGAATAAGAATGCCAAATTACTCATTTACCCTCATGTGCTAGGCACATGGGGCCACTTAACGGTTTAATTCTAACGGACTTGGACGGAAGGACGACAGACGATAATTTTAAAAAACAAAAGGATGATTTGTGCTAACTTTTCTTCGAAAGGACGATATGTGAAAAACAGCCTAACCACAAGGACGATTTGTGACATTCTCTCTTTTTTTTTCAAATGTGACATTTTTAATTTTGTTATAAAATGTTGATGTGATACGTTTTTGGTTCACAATATCTATTTGTTGTATGAAAAAAATGAAGTAAAAAAATGTTAAAAGACATCATCAATAAAGATATATGCCGTTTGAAATTTCATTGGAATTCAAGCTCGTATAAAATTCAGGCGCATACAACTTCAGTTAACATTTTTAACGCTCTTGGTTATATAACGACACAAAGTTTATCTCCATTCTTGATGTGGGACAAATCCTAGAACTCACAAGATTTTGTTTCAACTATTATACCTTAAACATCGATATCTCTCGTTCAACTCCGTTTATAGCATACACTATAGTGTGTTAAGAAGCTCTTTACCATACACAACCAAATAAATATCGTTCATAGACATGAGAGCCTCATTCTTGACGACTTTTATCAAATATGATTTAACACCGAACTTTGTATTCTAAGACATGTTTTGGTTTTGATCATTCCACATTAAAATTCGAAAATATAAACCTAGTATTTTGCATAAACAGAACAAGTTAGATATACACCTCAACTACTAAAATTTCATTTTTATACTGCAAACGAAAAAAACTCGGTCATATCTGGGCTTGTTCAGCACCCGGGTCTCCAACTGAGGAAGCCAGTACATTCCTTGTTGAACCATTTACGGATAGTGGTGGGAATACCCATTTATCTTCAGTTTCAAGTGGCTCAAAACGTGAATAACCCATATGACAGTCCCAATGCAATCGTTTTTCCTCTTATGGACGGGCAACAATTAGTTAGATAAATATGGGATGTGCGTAATAAAGTACCAAAAACTGGAATACAAGTTCTGTTTTCCGCTCTAATAGTAGTTAAAAACTGGTATTCAAGAACGTGTTATATGATACCAAGACAAACATAAAATCAACACCCGAGTCTTGACAAGTTTTTACAACTTAAACTACACAGCGGACACTTTTGGTTTGACCATCCGACACCCGTAAACACAAACCTAGTACTTTACACAAACAGAATAAGTTAGATCTACACGTGGCCGACTAAATTACATTTATTTTTCCTGCACCAACAAAAATATTGCCATGAAAAAACTTGGTCATCTCTGGGCTTGTTCTGCACCTGCTCCTCCAGCTGTGGTAGCCGCTACGTTACTTGTTGAACCGTTTTCGGATGGTGGTGGGACTCCCCATTTTCCTTCAGATTCAAGTGGCTCGAAAACATGAACAACTCCATCTGAGAGCCCCAGCGCGAATTGATTCGGTTCTTGTGGATGTGCAGCAATTACCAACGGGTGCACATTTGCGTTGCTGAAAAATTCATGAAAGTATTTTCAGTTAAAAGTTTGAAACTTGCACAAAAAAGAAAGCGTTTTGACTTGATGTATAACTTAGTTTGAAACTTATTAAAAATAAGTGATTTTGAAGAATCTTATTACCTTGGGACGTTGGGAGAAAGATATGCAGAAGGATTGATTCGACAACGCAGACGAAGATGAGAAGCAGTAAACACACACACAGTTGCATCCAAGAAACTTGCATACACCAATTGACTATCACATGAAAACATTGCGTGTGATATCGGAGCAGAAGATTCACGTGGCAGCCACTGAGATTTAGACACATAAATATGTCAAAACGGTAACATCAATATTAAAACTTACATGAGAAAGGGTCAAATGGGTAAAAAGTCGGTCAATGTGTATTTTTAGAAAAACGTGTTTTTGTTAACCCGAACCTACCCATTTTTACCCGTTACTCGACCAACCCAATTTTACCATGTCAAGAAAACATAAAATGAAGAATAGTCATTACCTGCTTTACACATTCGAGTTTTGTTGTTTCATAAATAGCAAGTTGGGTCTCATGTACAACTAGGAAATGAATCTGATCTTGATGAAACTGCACACGTGTGTCGGACAATGCTGTTGGTTGTCTTCCAGGTGGTAGTTGCAAGTATCTCGCCTTTTGTTTTTCCCATCCATCAGAACTCCACACACAAAGCTGAAACAAAAAATAAATAAAAATGTGCATCAAGTATACTAATAGCAAATTCTTAAGATTACATAACGTCATTAATAATTTGATACTAACCTGAGAATCTGCCCCGGATGAGACTAAGACGTTGAGCACGTGAGAAAACGCAAGACCCGTAATTCTTTTTGAGTGTCCTTTAAGTTTGCTTTTGACCTTTAGGGTCGAAATAGTAAATTAGTTTTCAACAAAAGGATCAAAATAGTTCTCTTTGGGGAATATTATTTACCTCGTCCACACGAACATTATATATCTGGATGGTGGAATCATCCATGCCAATAGCAATTATATTGTTATCTTGAGGATGGAAAGCGAGGAACGTAGCTGCTGGTGGGGGAGGCATGAAAGTTGTCATCGTCTGCAATGTATGACAGTTGACTTTTAGGGTCAAACATGGTACTACACAAACAAAGACTTTACAAAGTTGCCAATTTCGAGTTTTCGACCCATCTATTTATAAAAGGGTCGAATCATGTTATGTTTCATCTTTTACAAACCAAATGAGTAAGGCATGAAAGTTGTCATCGTCTGCAATGTATGACAGTTGACTTTTAGGGTCAAACATGGTACTACACAAACAAAGACTTTACAAAGTTGCCAATTTCGAGTTTTCGACCCATCTATTTATAAAAGGGTCGAATCATGTTATGTTTCATCTTGTACAAACCAAATGAGTAAAATTAAAATAACAATTAGCTTAAAAAGAAACAGGTCAAAAGTAGCCCAAAATGTCTTCATATTTTATGCGGTTAACTATTCATCTCAAAATCATGAGAAAAGTCATCAAATTTGATGGTGAAAGTTTAGTATATTTCAAGTCGTAACAAACATTACCTTAAATGTCATCATATTAAATAAAGAAATCTTCCCTCCTGATGCTGACATTACATAAGAATCGTTCTTGGACAACGCAAAGCAGGACACCGATTCTTCAGGGTTCGTTTCAGCAACGTCATTTGTCATCAAAATCCCGCTTGAAGGTTGCCATAATTGAGGTGAAACACTGGCCGTTGCCTGCAGAAATATACATGATAATTTAGAAATATACGATTTAATATTACTTTAGAACAAACGAAAACCAGTCTTCTTACTTTGCCACTTGAATTACGCTCGCCACGCTGCCATTTCCATAACAGATGAATAGCGTTCGATGCTAAAGCCAAAATTGCACTTCCGGAATTTGTATATATCAATCGTGATATCTGCATTAACGAAATAAAGCTTATAAGAAACCAAATCATATATCCTCTTAATATATCAATAAATTAGATCATACCTTGGTTACTCTCATATTTTCTGGGAGTTTAAGTGAACGACACTGAGACGGTTCACTTATCTCCGTTAATTTCCAAATCTTTGATTTATCATTTTGTTCTTCAGTAATTCTTGGTTTCACGTCTACCATGCTTCTGTTGTCTCCATTCTATCAGAGCAACAATATTTACAATATTTTATAATTTCACAAAAACGATACTACAAATTAAAAAGTAGTAAACTTTATGTACTAACCACTCCTGACAAAGAACCAACTGACCCAACCCTCTCTGCTTGTCCAGCACTGCTAGCGGCGGCAGCGGCAGCGGCGGCCGATATCATGTTTAAGGCAGGCTGCAAATTATAATACAATAATCATATACTAATAAATTACTCAAAATCAAAGTTAGGATTTTTTTAAATTCCGTTTTGGTTTACCTTTGAATGTTCGGGAGCTCTTGAAGCAGCAGCATCATAAGAAAGGTTTTCAAAAGTTCTAAGTAATCGAAGACCGTCCGAATTTGCTAAAATTTTGATTCCATTTTCGTTGGCAGAAACAGCCAAGAGAGTACCATCTTTGTTAAATCGGATACGTGGGCTCGCCTTCATTTTAAAATAATAAAAAACAACTTAGAATTTGGTAATTCTCAAAACTTATTTTCTGAAAAGAACTGTCAGTATTTACCGGAAGGCCTCCATCAGCCTCAACGCTTGTTAAGAGTTGAACATTATCCATATCCCAATATTTGATAGAGAAATCGTCACCAGCTGCCAAAAAGCGGTTTTTAGTTGTATCGAATTGCACAACGCCTAAAGATCGCTTACGGAATCCAAGATACGTTCTTTTCACAGCTCCTTCACTTTCGTTCCATTCTACAATGTGCGACTCCCCTTCTTTGCTAGTCCCACATGAAAAAAGTCTACAATAATACCAAAAGAAGTTAAAACTTTGAACTTAAAAGGCCATAAACGGTTACTCAGATCGAAAAGTGACCAACTTTAGGCCATAAACTAACCTTGTTCCATCAGCACTATATGACATTGTTGTGCACCAACGACCCGGAGCCTCATAATCAACTCGGGATCCCATGTTATCATATAACCACGCTTTTATCTTCCCATCAAGAGCCGTTGAAAATATAAACTGTTTGCCAAAAAAATCATATTATACCAACAATAACATTATAACAATTAGATTATGATATATTTTCTACACTAAAAAAACGTATATTTACCTGAATGTTTTCTTTATAGTGAGGACATACGGAATACACAGGAGCGTCGTGACCTTCAAAAGTGTACTGTTTTCCACCCGTTGCAGCATCCCATACCTACAAGAAAAAAAAACACCGAAAAGGTGAAAATAAAAACATGATACAGTTTAGTATAAATTTATATTCAAAAACAAACCTTAATGGTCTTATCATCGCCACACGTTATCACACAAAGCTGCTTATTTGGATGAGAGAATGCGAGATCATTTACTCCACCAACATGAGCATCAATCTATAAATAAGAGAAAAGTCAGACTCGATGTAAAGTCAAGTCGAAGTCAAAGTCAAACTCAGCAGAATGGAATTTCAAGTACCTCTAGATGTTGTCTCACATCATCACCTCCATGATACGAATATATTTGTACAATGTGTCTCGAATATGCAACTCCTGTTTTTATAAAATGATTAAAAGATAAATTTTCCTTCGAGTTATTCACAGTTTATGATATAATTAGTTTAATGGAACTTACCAAATAATGAACCATCTGGACTCCAAATTACACGATTAACAGACACGCCGGGATCTTTTACGAGAGCAGCCTAAATCGGTAAAACGATAAAATTAAGATACTACAGTACAAATTTTATTACTAATTAACTAGGCATAAACATACCTGCAGTGGCATCGAACATGCACTAAGATCCCAAACTTTGAAATTTTTAAGAACTAATTTATCTCGTGAACCAACTTCCCATAATCCAATGTCCCCGACGTTTGTTCCAACTGATGCACCGGATTTATCAAACCATAAGTCGGTATTTTTTATAATGAAGAAAGAAAAAGTTAACAAAATACAGTTGACTAACGTACCTAAGAGTAATGTTTGTTGTATAGGATGGAAATCCATGCTCATAGGAGATGAACCCTGGTTTAGAGTCCGTGCAACCGTTTTGGGCAAGTCATCGGGTGGATTAAAAGCTTGACTTTGACTTTGACTATGACTAGCATGCCCTTGCCCTTGGCCTTGAAATGCCATAGGCAACGCGTTGACCGGAAGGTTGACCTATTTAATAGTAAATCAACCACAAAAACTATCAATCCCGTAATTTGATAACACAAAATGATTTAGCATAACTAACCTCTTATGAAAATATTAGTATATTACTGTTTGGTAACTGAAATCAAATTACCTCATCAGTTAAGCCCATAGTCCTCGTTCTTTTGCTCATATGATCAGAATCAGCAGACGGGAAATCCAAAGACGGATTTGTTGGTGGGGTCCGTGGATGTTTTAACGCAGCTGGCATTGACGGCCCACCAAGACCAATTCCACTACCAGAAACTGATGGATGAGATACCGCAGGAGGATTAGACATCCAACCAGCAAGTTGAGCTGGAACTTGAGCTGGTGTAGGTTGAAACGGCTTTAACACGTTTAAAAAACGACTTAAATTAGTCAAAGAAAGTCAACAAATCGAGTACTAAAATGAAAAGTTGAGCAACAAAGTGCATACCCCGTGTGCACCTAGAGGAGGAAAACCTCCAGCTTTTGGTAATGACCCAAGAAGCGGATTGTTTGCAGGTGATGGAGCTCGTGCACCGTTTGGTTGACCACATGAATGGTCAACAAACAACGTTTTAATATCTGGATTTGGCCTAGGGCTTTTACATAGTTGGTGCTGCCAATTCAAACTACAAGACACGTAAACAGTTTACACGGGTATGTAAGTAATTTTTCGCTACTCTTTATATAACAAATGTGAAAAAAATTCACCTTTGGTTTATGAGAGTCCGTAGCCTCGAATTCTTAAGATTAGGAAACTGCAATTTCTCACGAAACAAAGGATTTGCTTCGATAAGCTTTTTGAGCTCAACCAACATTATAGCACGAGCTGATTTCGTGTCTCCGTATTTAGAAAGTTGCTCATTCTCCCTAAAATTCAGTCCAAAACAAAAGGTCAAAACCATATCTGTAAATTTTGTTAAAGATTAAATTTTTCTCTCAATGTACCTAAAATTCTCCAAAGTCAACAATTGAGTAATCTCCTTAAAAAGTTCCTCATTAAATGATGCAAATACTTTAAGATCCCTCACAAGAATTTCCACCGCTTTTGACCGATCATGCCTATCGAATAAATATCAAGTACAACTTCATTTCAATCAAAAAAAATGCACATTAAACATCAAATTACTCAAATTTGATAAATTTAACAACTTACTTATCCAATGCTTCAAGATATTTTTGTTTTCTAATCTCGAAAAATATCTTCATCGAATAACGATTATCGTCTACTTTAGTGAATCCAGAAAGGTATTTCTCAACTTCATCCCAATTCCCATTATGAACCTCGTCTTCGAAATACTTCATGTTAAAGAAAAAACCTGATTCTTGTTCAAGCCTAAAACATTAAATTTCAACAATTATGCTTAAATTAATAATTTTTATTACATAATTTAAAAAACCCAACTCAAAAATTATAAAAAGTTACTTACTTGTGAACAGTTTCCTTAAATTTTTCTTCATCAAGAAATTGTAAAATCAAGAACACAAGCTCTCTACTTAGTGACGACATTTCTGTCGCTAAATCTTTTTATTTTAGCAGATCTGTAAACAGTAAATAAAATTATTAAAAAAAAAAAAACAAAAACTTATTTTTTTATTATTTCAATAAAAATGGGAACTTTAAAAAAAAAAAAAAAAAAATTGAAAATAGAAAGAAAAAAAAACAGACCTAAAAACTAGATCCCCAAGAACTTAACCTTAAAATCTAATTAGAAAAAAAAAATACCCATTTTGTGGTTTTTGATTAGCATGAACCGACATATATGTATATATATATAGATATATATAAAAAAAATTATAAAAAAAAAAATTTATAATATAAAAAAAGGAAAAATATGGATCAGTGGATATTATCAGCTTCAAACTACTTGGATTCAAAAAATAAAAATAAAAATAAATATTAAAATAATGGTTAGAAATGGTGAAATAAAAGTCAAGAAATATAATTATAAACAAATTAAAAAAAATAATAATAATAATAAAAACATATCATGAAACATAGTTAGAGTTGAAAGAACAAACCTTAGATGAAGAAATCGAAGAAGTTAAAGGTTGAGGAAAAAACACAGACCTATTCTTTCTAATTTCTCTCTCTCTATATATAGGTCATCTTTACACCCACACACACACACATATATATATATATATATATAGATAGATAGATATAGATATAGATACATGAATATATATGTATAGTTTTTTTTCTCTCTCTATCCTATCGTGCGGAAAAAATAAAAATATATTATTTAATGTTTATAGAAAAAGATGATAAGTTAATGTGCTTATCGTATTATAGGAGTGTCTACTTATTGATAAGTATAGTTGTAAATAATAAGTAGATGTAGCATGGGTCCCACTTGCCCGCTGGGAGTCACCCGCTGACAGCTGTACTTTATTGAGATTGAGATCATCGGACGGTTGAGATTTGCTGTAAAAACAAATTGTTTTTTTCCTTTCTTTTATGAACGATTATAACAGTTAAAATATAGTTAAAGTATAAACTAACTATTATAAAGAAACTGTTTGAAAACCACCACAGCTTCGGGGGTCATGTTTTTATCACATATATATTAGTCGTTCAATCGTTTTTAAACTTGACATAAGGGATATATTTAGCATTTTCCTAAATACGGAGTAATAAAGTATTAGCTTATCCGTGGTTTATGGTTTATCGATGATTTTTTGAGCAATTTCTATTTATCAGTTAAAGTATATTTGGTTTAAGTTTGAATTTTATTTCTTAACCTTCTTTTTTAGTCTAATTATTTTTTTAGTCTTAATAACCATCGTCTTAAGAATCATGCCTAAAACACAAAGATGATTTTTGAATATATTATATTATATAAAAGTAGAATTGACACCCATAATTTGTGTGTGATGATTTTTAGTCAAGAGTAGAATATTTGCCTCAAAAATTTTGCCATTATGTTACAT
Organism: Senecio squalidus; assembly: GCA_910822075.1. Taxonomy (NCBI): domain Eukaryota; kingdom Viridiplantae; phylum Streptophyta; class Magnoliopsida; order Asterales; family Asteraceae; genus Senecio; species Senecio squalidus. The sequence continues at coordinate 62,229,369 of CAJVGC010000065.1, forward strand.
ATGTATGTTCCATCACCTAACATCATACATAATATACAAAAGCTTTTCATGTATATATGTCATGTCACATGTTACGTTATATGAGACACAAAAATTATAATATACACCTATGATACAAAATTATGATACACAAATGATATAACAAGTGATGTGCCATATCAGTTGGCATAATATACAACTATAATGCACATATGAGATGGGAGTATATTATGTCATATGTCATTAGCATAAGCTTTTTCATACTTGTTACAAATATATAGTTTTTTGTTAACTTGACACGAAAATCTTTGTATAGGATGGAAATCCAAAAGACAATTTAAATATGTATTCGATAAACAAAATTAGTTAATATATGGTATCGAATAGAACTTTTAAAAATACAAAATACAAAAAAAAAAATTCGTAACAAATTAAAAACATACACAAACTATTATCCCGATACAAAATTATACAAATATAAGGAAAAGAAATTAGACGAGTCCATGAATAGTTATTCCCATGTTGTTATTAAAAAAGAAAATAATAAGAAAAGAAGAAAAAAAATGTATTCTTCCGTTTAAAAGACGACAAGATGTAATTAAGAGTCTGACGTTTTTGAAAATGGGTTGGGTGATGGGTTTTATTTACAAAATTGCCATCACTTATTGTGTATGTACTTTTATGCGATAATAGAAGGTTAATTGACGAGATGAGAAATTGAGAATATATCGTGGAAGAAAAATTGAGATACTTTAGTTTGGAATTAGGTCATCTTACTTTTGCTTTTGTGATTTATTCTATCAATGTCTAAATTGATATAATAAATATTAAAAATGTGAGGAATATTTTTAAAATAAATAATTTCAAACACCTAACCATCACCCCACATGATTAATTGAAAACATTAATTTGGTTAAACCAGATCCCCCAACAAAAATTTAATTATATAAATACTACTTTTAATTACTTATTTCGTTCCAAAAAAGATAACTGAAAATAAAAAACGATGCAATTATTAATTAATGTAATTTTTTTTTATTGTATTACTTATTTTGCATATGTATTATAAACGTTAATTACTTTTAGATTTCGAAAAGTTGAAAATGTTTAAGTATAAAATGAAAGTTTCTATATTTTAACTATTCAAATTTAAAAACGAGACGATAATTTTAAATAAAAATAAATAGTAATATGGACAGTTTTTTTTAGGATGGATGAAGTATATTTAACTATCTAAAATTATTATTATTACAATTGTTAATATCATTATTAAATTAAATATAACTAAGACGATTTGCATAAATATCATTTAAAAACAATATGGGTTTCCATTTAAAATCCCTGGTTTTTTCTAATATTATCGTACTAACTTTCAGTTTTTGTTAAATCAAATACGTTTGAATAAATACTTTTAAGTAATCAGTTTATTCTATTCTTTTGACTTTTGAACTCTTGTGGTTTGTTATATGACAAAACTACTTGTCAAACTCAAAGCTGTTAAGAATCGAAAAACTATGCGTTGTGAAATATAAATACATATGGAGATGTCGGGTGGTAGAGTATATGTCACAAAGCAACCGTTGTGACTCGTCGTTTTCTTTGAGCTAAAACCTCAAAAAGAGGCATAACTTGAAGGATGATGGTTTTCCGGGGATGATTGGCGGACTCCAACAAAGGATTTAAGTGCAATGGAGGTCAAGGTTGGTTATTGTGAAGGTGGCAACCTGATGACATGGTCGGTGGTAACTTGTTATCTACAAATATATTTGATTTAACGAAAATCGAAAGTAAACATGTTTAAATTAGAGAAAAAAAATGGAAATCTCAATTTAAAACTCCTTTCTTTTTTATATGACTTTTATGTAAATTACGATAATATTTAGATGTAAAGAACAACTTTTTAATTTATTGATCTGAGCTTATCATTATTCATTAATTTACCGAAGATAATGACGCTATTGATACATTTTTTCAAGGATGCATATTTATGGGATGTTTTTATCTTATTATGTTTACTTAGGGGTGACAATCATAGGTAATGGGAGGGCGACTATCTATTGAAAATAATAATGTAATTGATACAACATATTTGTTTATTGTGTTACGTTTAGGTTCAAACTTTCGACACAATTAAGCAAATGGGTTGGATATGAGTTGAGATATATAAGTTCATTAACACATTAACCAAAACACGACACAATTGATATCCTAACCTCCTATATCTACATGTAACATAAAATGATAAATGCAAAAGTTAAATCTTAATGTCTAAAAACGCAAATAAACAAACATTATTTTAAGAAGATGATTATTTTCACAAACCAAATTAGACGGTTTATTGGTATTTTAAAATATTTATATTTAAAATAATAGTGATAGCAATTACATAAGAACATACACTACAAAAAAATATCATTTTTATACATTTTTCTTCACACTTTTAAGTTTTTTTGTTGATTTGTTCATACTTTTAATTGTGTACAAAATTATTACATTAATAAATGTGAAGAAATATTTTTTTTTTCTTCTCATTTTTAGTTGTTTAAAAAGATATACACACCTAAAAGCGTGTATATATATACATTTCTCCACACTTAAAAGTAAAGAGAGAAATTTGTAACACGTAATTTAAAAAAAAAACAAAAAAAACACACTTTTAAAAAATATAGAGAAATTAAGTATTACATTTTTCTCTTCCCACTTTAAAGTGTTGAGAAATTGAACATTTTCACACTATTAAATGTGTATATTTTTATAAACAACCAAAAGTGAGTAAATTTCAAATTCTTCACTCCTATATATATAATGATTTTGTACACACTTAAAAGTATGAACATAACAACAAAAAACTACACATTTTTTTAAAGCATAAAAAATAATGTGTAGAAATGACATTTTTTGTATTGATTGTAAATCAATTATATTTTTAGATATCATAATACAACAATCAATAGCGTTGTGTTGATTAATAAATAGATAATTTTTAAATTCAGTGAACGACATAAAGTCTACACTAACCTTTGTCATTATTATCATTTTCCAAAAAAATATCTTATTTTTATAATTATTATAAGTCAATAAAACTCCAATTTTATATATTAGAAATATTTTGAAAAGAGAAGAAAAACAAAACTCAACTAATGCATAGTAGGGCTCGCAATTTCTGACCCGACACGAAACCCGACCTGAAACCGACACGAAAATAAACAGGTTTGGGTTGAGGTAAATAAATTTCGGGTCGATTTAGGTTGACGCAATTGACCCGTTTATTAAACGGGTTAGGTTTGGGTTGGTAAAAATTTAAATAGGTTGACCCGCCAACCCGTTTAATTAATAAAACATTTTTTAAAATATTGTAAATTGAAAAGCCTTCTTGTAAATTGAAATCATTAACTATACATGTTATAGATAAATGAAAAACCTTCTTGTAAATTGAAATCATTAATCCCATCTAGAAACTAGATGATAATCTCACATCTGAAGTTTTGGATGCACATTTAAAAAGTTAACCTGTTTGACCCGCTTGACCCATTTAAACCGCTAACCTGTTTAACCCGTCTAATTAAACAGGTTATATGGGTCGGGTTCAGGTTCAAGGTAAACAGGTTAGGTTTGAGATTTATAACCCGTTTATATAAACAGGTCGGTTTCAGGTTGAATGTTTTTGACCTGCCAACCCGCGAACCCGAACCCGTGAACACGAACCCGACCTGAATTGCCACCCCTAATGCATAGAGCTCATGTGAATTTAATATCTCGTCTAAATAAAATATATTTTCTATTCCAATTTTATTTTATAAATTTTGCAAATTACAATTTTTTTAAGTCAACATTTAATCTAAGTAGGTCCCTACTCTACTCTTTATTATATTTCATATTATTGAAAAATAAAAAATATACTCATAATTTGTTAGGTACCTTTAATAATTTTAAGTTTATATTTTATGAATGTTGGTAAAATTTAGATAATAATAGTTTATAAATGTAAGTAATTTGTAAGCCTTAAAATATTAATTTTAAAACACATATTTATTGATTTTGATAAAAGAAAATGATACACTCTGTATTTTTAAATGACGTACTATTTTCGTTATACATATATCAAAATTTCTTATTTATTATATAGGTATAATAATAGAAAAGTTATATAGTTAGTTTAACATATATATGACAGTTTAAAAATAATAGACTTGTACAACTTTATAAATATATAGTATAGTGTGGATAGAATTGTCAAACTTTGATGTTGCTAACTCGATGCACTAGACATTAAAAAGGTACACGTTTCTTTAGTGTATATTCTTCAATTTATTTCCTTTTGTTTGACAATACATGTTTTGAAATAATTAATTTAATTTATATTTTTACGAAATTAGTTTTGTTTTGTTGAAAATTACAATTACCGTTTCTAAAACAGTATTTTTTGAATGTCATATTAGTATTTCAACATTTTGTTTTTACTAATTTAAAATTTATGTACAAAATTGTTTGGTAAGTTAGGTGTTAAAAAATATATTAAAAACTAATTCTCTTAATTTATATGATTGTTTCACACATACATTGTGTGTTTATTGATAATATAGCAAAAGATTAAGCAACCAAAAAATCTCACAAGTGGCAGAAGCCATGGCCCTATATTCTGCTTCAGCAGATGACCGAGAAATTGTAGGTTGTTTTTTACTTTTCCAAGAAATAATAGAATCACCAAGATAAAAACAAAAACCAGTAACAGACCTCCTAGATACTTGACATTTCCCCCAATCAGAATCAACATATGCAGTTAAACTGAGACTATCAGTTTTGCATATTTGAATACCTTGACCAGGAGCTAATTTCAAATACCTTAAAACTTTTAGAGCAAGTTTAAAATGTAATTCAGTTGGAGCATTCATGAATTGAGCCAAAGATTGAACAACAAGGCTAATGTCAGGCCTGGTTAAAGTTAGGTAAATAAATTTACCAATTAACTTTTGATAGACAGAAACATTAGTTAACAACTGGCCCATTTGTTTTCCACTTTATCAAACAATATAGAGATATTAGCTTCAAGAGGATTACTAACAGGTTTGCTACCAAGTAACCCAAACTCATCAATTAAGTCCAAACAATACTTTCTTTGAGACAAACGTACACCTTTGTCAGTTTCAAATAATTCAATACCAAGGAAATATTTCAAATTTCCTAAATCTTCTATCATAAATTTGGTATTTAAAAACTGTTTTATAACATCAATCTCAGTGTTAGAATTACCAGTCAAAATGATATCATCAACATAGGCAAGTAACATAACAAACACATTATAGTAACTTACATTTTTAACTTTTAACTAACTAATTAAGAATTTTTTCATTATTAAAACTCATATTTTAGTTATATTAAACAGACAACTAAACAATTAATGGAATTCATCATTAAAAAATATAAAACATTATTACCATTATATATAGTAAACTAACTGTTGACTAAATTAGTAACATGCATGGTCTACTAAAAAAAAGAATTATGGCATCTAAATATGCACATATGTATTTTCAATAAGTTAAACAGGACAACTAATATTGTAAAATACAAATAAAATCATCTTGTTTTTTTTTTTTTTTGATACTTTTGTACATGGATAGTGGGAATGGGTCCACTACTAACTTACAATATTATTATTTTTTATCACAAATGTTTGATAACCGCTTTTGATCTTAATGGATGAGAATTATAACCACCTGATTCAATGACTATTAAAAATAGACAATTACAACGGTTATGATTAAAAGTCAATAGATCTAACGGTGTATAATAAAAGTCAAATTTTGATAGTTAACTTCGCCAAAAACCATAAATATAAAATAAAAATAAAGTTGGACCCAAAACAAATGCATTTATACCTCTGTACTTGTTTACATGCTCAATATTAAATTAATGTACATGAAAATATTAAAAATGCGTTACACCAGGTACCAATAATGACACGAGACTGTATGAATTATTTGTACTATGCTTTTTAAGTGAACAAATAGTAATATATTACTTTTGGTATGATATAAAAAGAGATTATAAATTTTTATACGAAATAGATTCAAAACTTTCCAGAACTAAAAAAAAATTAAGTATTTTCGACCGCACAAAATGTACCAGATCATAATTTAGAAAGATAGAAAATAAATTTTGTGTATCATAAATAAATTGTCAAATTACTATTTATATATACAACCATTTAGATATCTTATTCGACATGTTAGTCTATGAATAAGTACGATACACCGTCTTCTCTATCTCTATGGAGAGAGTGACATGACATGGGTCTTTTTCCGAGTTTATGTGTGTATGTTCGTTGAGCTTAATATCTTCAGCATGTTTCTATATTTTGCTCGATCTCTTCATACCGTTGAGATGTTGTCTCAAACGAACATCTTGACGTTCCTACGTGACATAAACTAACACCACATATATCAATTACTTTTAGTTAAAGTTACATAGCCTTTAAATACATTGTAACATATTTAGATATATCAATATCGATATGATGATTTATTATGTATGAAAATGACGTGGAATGGAGACAAATATAGAAAGGCTCACTCGCATGAGCGGTGCGTAATAAAGAACCAAACGTTGTGGTCAATTATGGTTTTATGGCTTGGGACCCAAATGGGTTTTTGGTTTGGCAGTTGATGGTGAAATATGTATCATGGGTTCATATTACATTATTACAACACCAGTAGGGGACCTAATTACGTCTCCATTTCTCAATTGTTATATTCACATAATTCATTTTCAAAACATCCTCAAAATGTCATAATTGCAAGACGTTAAGATATTTTTAAATAAGTCTCATAAAAGTACAGAAATACCGATACCGTATTGGTACATAATCATATTGAATACAAGTAGAAGGATTTTTGGTATCATATTTTTTTAAAAATTGTATTCGGTACCAATGGTACCGATATTTTGCCGGTTTTTGGTATTTTGTACTGATCCGTATTGAACCGTCGGTACGATACTCGGTACCAAAAAGATGTTAAATAAAACTGGTTCGATACAAGACTGGTATCACGCTACTGTCATATACGAGCCTTTTAGATAAACATATTAAAATGATAAAAGAAAAAAAAAAAAAAAATCAAAAACATCTTGGAGGATAAGTCGACAAAGACTTTTTCTTCCTAAATAACCCAAATAGAAAAAACTTTCTTTTGTTTACGTAACGCATTTTTAAACATAAAAATATGGAAGCTATATTCCTTTAATCAAATAGATCTTAGTTATTTAATATCATGTAGGGTATGAAGTAGTTCAAGAATTAATATATGATACATATACTTGAAAATATTACATTTAGGGCTTGTTTTATTCATTAAGTCTTCTATAGATATAGCGTATATCTAGATAAATGATGTTTACGTGAAATAAGAATTATCAGTGTTTGTTTTATGTTCTGAATAAATAAACCAAATGATAATAATAAGGAGATAACTTTTTCTTTATTACATTTTATATCGAATAAACTATATTGTGTTTATAAACCTTAAAACCGAAGGTTCTAAATTGATAATATGATAACATTAAAAATAGTGTTTTAAAAATATTGGAGTGTTAATTTTATAAGGACTTAAATTTAATAGTACATATAACATTTTTAAAGCTCAAACATTAAACAAAAAATGATAAAATATAAAGAAAAATTAAATAAAACCTATTTACGAAAGTCTAGATCAAACTATTTATTAAACTACTAGTAAATATGTAAGATTTAATATATTCGTTATGATATAACTAATAAAATGACTATTAAAACAATTTTTTATAATTTTAGAAATAATAATAATTAGATATTATAAATTAATAACTAATTACTATATTGTTAAAAACTATTAAATTTAAATATCAAATAATAAAAAATTTGAAAAATTAATGACTTAATAGGGATGACTACAATTCTATGACTTTTTCTATTAAGTCATGTTTTCATATTAAGTTAAAAACAAACAAGTACCTCATGACTTATTAAATTAAGATAATTTCATATTAAATCTTTTAAGTCAAAATCAAACACCACCTTATTTGAACTAAGATCGAGCTTCATCAAGTCTCCAACGACTTGGCAAAAGACATCGTAGATATATTTTAGATATCGCTAGATCAAGTGTTTATGTGCATATTCAAGAAAAGTGTTTATATAATAAAGGATTCTATACTCATAAGTTATTTATATTTAAAAAATTCTAATATTATTGTTATTGCATTTTGAGTCCAAGTGTTATATAGTTAGGACCATAAGTTTGAAAAAGGTATACGTAAAATATGTCGACATTTGTCTAAAAAGGTAAATTAGTATTTTGTTTGGTATTTTGATATGATATTGACATTTATGGTCCCATTAATATAGAGAAATGTTCTTTTATATTAATCAAACATTTCTTTTATATTGAAAATGACTATGGTTGGTATAAAATCACCTTCTATGGTACTTGTATATTACTTATAAGTTGAAAATAAGTTGTAATTATAATTAGCTATGATTATCTTAGTAATATGTTTAATAAATGTTACTCTTATAAAACATTATTAGTTTTTAGGGTTCATTAATCAAAGATAAATGTTCACCAATCAAAATCGCCAATACTAAGCATATAAACATTAAAGAATAAGTGTCAATTTTAAAAATCTTTAAATTATTAAGATATGTTATCATTAAATTGTTTATCAATAAAAAGAAAGATCATTTATACCCGGCGGAACATATTTAATCGGTTAAAAATGAAATGAGCATAAAATATTTATTTTAAAACAACTTATATTAATAATATGGATATATATATATAAAAAACGAATGAGTATTATTCTTATCTAGTTTGGTAAATGATGAAATTTATAAAATGCGAAATAAGCCAATTATTCTCAACACATTCACATAAACATAGTATCACGTTGGATTAAATAATTCAAAGTTTATCATTTAAAATCATTTTCTTTTATTTTTTATATGAAAAACAAAAAACAAATGAATGAAAACAAAAAATAGGTTATGTTAAACATTGGTTGACTAAGAGAACAAATATTAACAAAAACACAAAGTGGAAGTTGTTAATCTATGAGACACGAAAGGGACCCTTTTTGTTGGGTGTTTGGTTACTAGTGTTTGCTTTATTCTCACTTATTCATTGATTCCACATATAAAATAAAATAAAAATTAAAACATAGTTTTAAGTAATAGATAATTACTATTTATTCTCTATGCACCATCTATTTCATTTATATAAAGAAAACTTCTACAAATAGAAACTACAATGGTTAAAAAAATAATATATATATATATATAAAAAGCCAAAATTTCACACAACTATTATAACCCAAGTAATAGAAATTTATTTTAGATCCTTTTAACTACCTTGCTTTAAATACTTCCTTCATCATAAAATTATTGTCTTTAGACAAAAAATACATAGCTTTAGAAAAACATAATTATTATTGTTTTTTATTTCTTACTTTTTACAAAATAACAGTTTTACCCTTAGTTAATTAAAGTGTTTTCTATAAAGTATGTAATAATAACTTCCACTAAGGGTATTTTAGTAAACTTATCAAACTCTCCTATCTATTTTTTGAATTAGACAATTAAATTAGGCCAACCTAAAATGGAATACTTAACGAATAATAGGGACGGGGAGTACATAATTTATACTCTTTTTACGTGTTTTTTCACTTTTAAGAAAAGAGGAGAAACATTAGTTTTGAGGCCTAAAGGCCTTGTACCAAAATACGGAGGCTATGTGCGGATTCAAATAATAAGCTCTGATTTTTTTCATATGTAGAAGATTTTTCTATAAAAGCGTAACATAAATATAATTTTATTTTTGTTTTTAAGCAATAAAGAAAATGGGACCCTTTTGGTGTTTAGGCCCTTTACAGTCACACACCTCTCATGTTTTCGACCGGTCATAAGTGAACGATGCGATTCAATGGTATATTTAGTTAAGATTATGAAGACTTTTAAGGGTTTTAGCTTACGTTTTTATTTATAAGCCTTGTTTAGTACAATTATTTTAAAGGACTAATTAGAAAAATAAGCCCAAAAAGATAGGTTTTTTAAAGAGATTAGACTTGTAATTAGTATAATTACATAAATACTGTTAATAGTTATTCCAATATTAATTTTTTGCCTATATCTTTATATATTTTTATATTTATAAGTTTCAATTCCAATTTATTTTATCAAACAAAATTTTATTGTCTATATATATAAATTCAGCTCCAATCATAAATTTTAACTAGTTACGTCAAAACAATTCAATAAAAAATAAAGTTTGGTTTGACTTTTGGGACATTTTTATTGAGGTGAACTAAGGTATATATATAAGCACTTTTTACTACTATTGGAGGTTAATAATAATAATAGGTAACTTAGCCACTTAGGAGTCAAACTCGGTTATAGTTATAATTTCAGTTATTAATTAGTTCTATAATAAAGTACTCCACCATAGTGTGTAACAAGCCAAGAGACATAGTGACAATGTCACTACCCCATGGCTTTTTTTGTCATACATGTATCAGTATCGACCTCTTTTGTTAAATCCATAAGTATCGGATTTCAGTGTCTATTGAGACACTGATTCCATAGTATATCGTCTTTAGAAGACCTTTTTGAAATCTATTAAAAGATGTATTTTTTATTTCTTAAAATAACTTCTCCACATTTAAAACTTGGGAATTGCTAACCATTGCCCTCGGGGCAATGATTAATTCTGATAAAATGCATTAAATAAACTCATAGTTTCCATGTTTATATTGAATATATTCTTTACCTTCCATATTTATATAGAATTTTAATAAATTGCGATTATGAAATCATTAATTATATATATATTCAATATAAAATGAAAACTATTAGTTAATTAATCATTGCCCCGGGGACAATGGTTAGCAATTCCCTTAAAACTTTTAACAAAAAGGGTCATTTGTTACTATTTTTTCATAGAAAATAGCATATAGTCCTTACCATTACCCCAAATGATATGATAATTAATAGTTGAAATTTTTGTCAGGTTTATCCATTGAGTAAACCGATCATCTAGATCAGATATAATCATTTTAAGTTGTTTTATACTTTTATTTATATTTCATGTTCTTGTTGTTTTTAAACCTCATCGTGGCGGTAAGAATATATGGATCATCATCTATTGATGCAAAAAATGTGACACCGAGTTGACAATATGCGATTTTTCACCTACCCATCAAAGTAAATGTTGGTGAGTAGTATCATTTATCGTGTTATTGTTTGCTTCTTTTTAATTAAAATTAAACTAAATTTAATTATAGGATTACGATTACGTTATTGAATCAACCTTCGAAATAATATGTTTCATCATTTTGTAAAATATGTTGCATCTTATACACAATTGTGCTCCATCATAATTATATTCATTGCATTATTGTTAAATTATCCAAATTAATACTATATTTATAATGCAATAATGTCATAAGATTACGATGTTAATTAATCGAATTTTAAATGCTTTACCATCGTTAAAGTTTGTTGTATCATACTAGTAAAAAAAAAATTATTCCATTACAGTTATTCCTTTGTATTGTATCATATAAATTTTTTCGTTGCATCATATAATTATATATAAAAAAAATGAAGAATTTTATTTTTTGTTGCATCATGTACAACAAAGGTAGGACCACGTATCTACCAAAAATAATATTAAACGGTCAAAATTTTAGTAAAGTATGTTGAATTATGAACAAAAAACTTAAGCCTCGATTATAACTAAAGAAACATACTAAACAAAAAATAAGAACTACACTACTATAGTTCATATATCTAAGAGAAGTTGTTTTGTTTTAAATAAACTCGGTCATGACCAGTCTTTTGCCGGTTCTTCTCGCACTTTGATCTAAACTATATTTCTAAGTAATACATATGTTTCCTACTAATTCTCTATACTCAATGATAAATCAGATAATATAATTGTATTGAATTGTTAGTCGTAGATATTTCATATAACTTTTAGGAAACTGTATATAATGCAAATATATTTTTAAGTATCCCTAAATATATTTTTAAGTATAAATACTCATTTACTGCAAAAGTTTTTAAAAATATCTAAACAGTGTTGCATTACTTATGTCAACTCTATTCTTGAGGATTGACATACCAAAAATAGAAAACCTAATGACTTTTTAACAAGTTCAAGGTCATTTCCAACAATATCTCTATATTTAGATGAAATAGACCATCTTTTGAACATATTTCTTTTCAATAATTTTTTCCGTTCTAACCATCTACTCTAAAAACCTTACTCTATATATCTAATCTAACTATCTATAAAGCATTTAGACTAATTTTCTTAAACTTGAATTTTAAGAAGGAAATTACTAATATGCCTTTGTCATTTTTTTAATGTTATTTAATGTTGTTTCCATATATAAATTTAAATTATATATTATTTTATAACATTTAAATATGTCACCATATTATAATTAATGTTATTTCCATATTATATTTAATATAAATTACATATTATCTCGTATATACTATTTTATAACATATTGTTTAGTAATGATACATACATTATTATTCATAATCAAGAAATTTACATTTTATATCCAACCCATAAATATTGTATTACTATATATATTTGAAATACATAGACCACCTACTTTTAAGCTGCGTTTGGTTTGTAGTTGGGTTTGAAAATGGATATAGGTTTAAAAGACAACAATAAAAGAGAAATGTATCATTGTTTAAAAAAAAATGTTTGTTTTAAAACATAGAAATAGATATTAGATATGAATTTTAATTATTATTAAAATATAAAAATAAACATATGTAGAAAGAGAAGACGTAGGATACATCAGACACCGAAATATTGGTAGGTATGCGTAAACCAATGATCTATGGTTTTTCTTAAACCCATACTTTATAAAAAAAACACATTTCATTACTATCAAATCCATTCCCCATTCCTAAACCCGCATAACGAACACACCATATATATATATATATATATATATATATCCGTAAATCACGTATATATATTCGTCAATCATTTCTTATGTGTCTATGTGAAATACGTATGCCCAAATACCTTTATTTTGAACAACTATAAACCCGTTTTGTTAAATACGTAGACCCAAATACATAGCAAAAAATAATACGAGGGACAAATAAATATGAGTGTCTAACATTAAAAATGCAAAATACAAAGTACATTATTACATATGTTGCCGTCTACACACCAATTACATATTGAATATAGACAAACTACTTTGCTTATTAACCCAAAATATTTACTAAAATTTATAGCAACAAAACATCAAATTTTTTAAAATACAAAAACATTTTGAAATTAGTAAGTTTCCCTCCTAATTCTATACTATATAAACAAACTTTTAACATTTACTTTTTTTATACCACCCTTTTTATATAATAGTCACAATGAAATCCATTGGCAGCACCATTAATGATCCAATAATTATCGAGGATGACACAGTTGATCGCATTGTCAAGAAACGAAAAAGAGAAAAAGACTTGAAAAACTGAAATTGGGACGATGTTATTTTGATCGAGGATGACAAGGTTGTTGATGAAGACGTTATTCCCTTCCAAAAGTGACATATTTCCGTTCAAGCTGAAAAAGAAATAATTTCCTGTCCGACTTAGCTTTGCTATGACAATTAACAAGGCTCGAGGACAAACAATTTCAAACGTCGGTGTATATCTACAAGAATCGGTATTCTCCCACGTATAACTTTACGCGGCGCTATTTAGAGGGATTTCACATAGTAAAGGGTGCCAAAAACATTTGATTGAGATGGAGTGTACACTTCGAACGTAGTGTATCGAGAAGTTCTACTTGACGAATATAGTATACATGTGTGTAGTTGTTGAATACCACAATTTATATTTTCTTATAGATTTCATATATGCTTTTTTGAGTACCAACAAATGTATGCTACTCGATTTTTACACCATTCTAAAAAGGTTGTGAAGCATTTCACACACTCTATATTTGCATCAATCTATGTTACATTTATGATAACCAAGAGTCATCGCCATCCATAAATTTATTTTCATGAAAAAACCATTGCTGAAAGAAATCAAGTTGCATATACTTTAGATAACTATAGTCGCCACTGCAATGCGCGGGTATCCTACTATGTAATATTAAGTATCTATCAATATAATCAATATATATATATATATATATATAAGAAAAAATTGATTAAAAAGTTAAAAGTGATAAATTAAGTTATAGATAAGTGAATAGTGTTTCTCTATATAGAGGAAATTCAGTTTCCTCTAAAAGTTTCTCTATATTTAGAGAAACGGTTGGAGCACAGTTTTTCTCCTCTGTCTCTATAAGTAGAGATAAAGGAGCATTATAAATGACGGTTGGAGATGCCTTTCGGACATCTGTAACGGCTCCTCTATAACACTCATCTATGTCTAAATATATAGATAGAAAAGAAAAACTATGCTCCAACAGATCTTCTAGATAAAAAAAACTTTTAAAGGAAACTGAATTTTCTTTATATATAAAGGAACACTATTCATTCATTTATAAATTAATTTATCATTTTTAACCACTTAATTTATTTCATTTATATGTTGTCTTTATATATATATTGATTATATTGATAGATTTTCAATATTAAAGTTAAAAAAAGTTAAAAAACAACGTCAAATTTTTAGTTAACTAAAACAATTCAAAAAAAATATTTTTATAGAATATTTTGTTAAATATGATTATAAAAGTTAAAACATATATAGAGAAAATATGAATTTTCTCTATATATGTTTTTTTTAATCATTTTTGTTTTAATATATATGTGTGTATGTTATGTCGCGATACGATAAAATAAAAAGAAAGAGAAACGAGAAAGTAAAGCGTCGGAGATCACGTGATATCTCACTGGTTATGGCACATGATGATCTCACCCCATCCCCACTACTAGGGGTGTTCAAAATCGGATATCCGAAAATTCGGATAGTGATTTTTACAATACGAAATCCGAATTTCGTATATTCAATATATCCGAAAATCCAAAATTTTGAATATATATATATATATATATATATATATATATATATATATATATATATATATATATATATATATATATATATATATATATATATATATTATTTTTTGTTTGTTTCAAATTTTATTATACATTTTGTTAACCACAATATTTAATATTTACATATATTTATCAAAATACGTTATTAAATCACCAAAAAATTTACATTTGCCTATAAGATAAATATAAAAACTAAAAAAAAAAAAAAAAAGTTCGGATAATCGGATATCCGAGATATCCAAAATTTCGAAATATCACTATCCGAATTCGAATCCGAAAATCCAAATATCCAAATTTTTGAATAATTTCGGATATCGCCCTTATCCACCACCACCACCACCACCACCGCTCCCCCCCTAATTTGATAACTTTACCCTCCTTATTTTTTTTTTTTCCCTTTATTTTGTTTTGCTTTTTTCTTTAATTTGAATAAGAAAATCCGATGATGATGTGTATGATTCCTTGAAAGAAAATAAGAAAATCTGGGATGGATATGATAGTGATGAAGATCTGGGTATATATTAATTTAAAATATAAGAAAAATAAAAAATATAAAAAGAGAGGGTATTTTAGTCTTTTTAAGTGGAGAAAGGACCGCCGGTGATAAAAATACATATTTAAAGGACGGTTAATGCTAAAAAAAGGTCAAAAGGACGATAAGTGAAAAACAGCCTAACCACAAGGACGATTTGTGACATTCTCTCTATTTTATATAAGAAAAAATGGTGATCAAATATTACTAATTTATTTAAAAAGACTATATAAGTAATTTTATAAATTTTTTGAAAAAAGTATAATATATTTTACTTATTTGAAAAGAAAAAGAATAATAAGTAATTAATATATATATATATATAGGGGTGGGTTATTGTAAAAATGTTTTAAAATAAAAAGGATAAGAAGGATTGAGGACCACTCATTTAGTCAACAAAAAGGGGATTTGAAAAAGTCAACGCGGTGGCATTTTGGTAATTATTTCGAACTTTCATGCCCTTTTGGTAATTTGCGGAAATCTGTTTTTTTTTTTTTTTTTTTTTTTTTTTTCATTTTCCCAGATTACTTATTTTCTGAATCTTTGTGCATAACTATTTCAATATTTGTGCATCGATTTTCTTGTGCATCGATTTTATCAAAATAACGTGTGTATTGATTATACAAAACATATCCACCGCCGGAAAATCAATCCACCAAAACAAACACAATCAATCCATATGCATAAAGAAATCAATGTGCATAAAAAAAACATATGCATAAAGAAACATGTGCACCGGAAATATATTCAAAAAACATGTGCACCCACAAACACTAGCAATTGTACACAACTTTCTTGCAATTGTACACAACTTTCTTGATTACGGAATAAAAACATTAAACCAAAAAACTAATTAACTGATTTTTCAACCAGCCACAGTCGCCGGAAACCACCACCATCTCCGCCGCCGAAACCACCACCATCTCCGCCACAGTCATCGTCACCGCCGCCGCCGGAATTCACTGCATCTCCTCCGCCGCCTGAACCTGCATCTCCGCCGCCGCCTGAACCTTCAACTCCGCCGGTTACAAAAAGGAAAAGAAGAATCGGACAAAAGGAAAAGAAGAATCACCGTCACCAGTTTACGCCGTCGTCATCCTCGCCGGAAAACTGAAGCTCGCCAGATTCTAGCCGTCGTCATCCTCCGCCATCCTCGTCGTCGCAGCAGCAGGTGGTGGTGGTTGTGGTTCGCCGAAGAAGCAGCCGCAGCAGCAGGTGGTGGTGGTTGTGGTTCGCCGTCGCAGCAGGTGGTGGTGGTTGTGGTTCGCCGTCGCAGCAGGTGGTGGTGGTTGTGGTTTGCCGGCGGGATCCTTGAGAGAGAGAGAGAGATTTGTTAGGGTTGAGTTTTAGATTTAAAATTAGATTTAAAAGTAAAGGTGTGTATTGTCAAATGACCATTATACCCTTATTGATATAATAATGGGTTTTTTTGTTTCCTGCCACGTGTCACCTCCTCCTTCCTTTCTATACTTTTTATTTCTAATCCCTTTTTATTATATCCTAATTCTCTCTCTATATATATATATATATATATATATATATATATATATATATATATATATATATATATATATATATATATATATATATATATAGAGTTGGTTTCATTTAAGAACCATGTAATTATTTAGGAACCATTAGGAACCAAGGTGGCAATTTTGTAATTAAACTCAAGGTGGCAATTTTGTAATTAAGTCAAAATTGAGAGCCAAATTGGAAATCAATTAAAACCACTTTAAAATCCTAATTAACTTTAAATTAACATATCTAGAGTATAACTAGGTTTTAGGAAAAACTAAATACACCATTATAACAAGCATTTAATTATCTTTCCAACGAGCACCCACTTGATATACTTTTGACGACTTTTTTTTTTTTTTTTTTTTACAGTGAGTTTCGGTATATACACTAGTGTATATACTAAATATTCACCAGTGTATATATTAATTCACAAAAAACACATCTGAACCATATATACTATACACTAGTGTATACACTATATTCACTAATGTATAGTTATACACTAGTGTATTTATACACTACAGTAGTGTATTTATACACTAGTGTATACACTATATTCACTAATGTATAGTTATACACTAGTGTATTTATACAATATACACTAGTGTATACACTATATTCACTAATGTATAAGATGTATTCTCTATTGAATACATGGTATTCACTGGTGTATATTGTATATTCACTTGTGTATATTGCGTATTCACTGGTGTATATTGTATATTCACTTGTGTATATATATATATTGTATATTCACTTTTGTATATTGCGTATTCACAATTAAAAGGAAATTAATATAAAGATTCGTATACATTAGTGAATATAGTGTATACACTAGTGTATAGTGTATATGGTTTAGATGTGTTTTTGGTGAATTAGTATATACACTGGTGAATATTTAGTATATACACTAGTGTATATACCGAAACTCACTAAAAAAAAAAAAAAAAAAAAAAAGTCGTCAAAAGTATATCAAGTGGGTGCTCGTTGGAAAGATAATTAAATGCTTGTTTTAATGGTGTATTTAGTTTTTCCTAAAACCTAGTTATACTCTAGATATGTTAATTTAAAGTTAATTAGTATTTTAAAGTGGGTTTTAATTGATTTCCAATTTGGGGATTTGACTTAATTACAAAATTGCCACCTTGCCTAAAAATGGTTCCTAATGGTTCCTAAATAATTGATGGTTCCTAAATGAACCCACCTCTATATATATATATATATATATATATATATATATATATATATATATATATATATATATATATATATATATATATATATATATAAAAGATAGTATGCTAAATTTTAATAAAATAAAAATAAAGATACTAAAAAGTGATTTAAAAATACATAAAGTTGTACTTAGGAGGTGAAGTTATAAAAGAGTAAAAAATATAGAGATAACAACACCTTTATGATATATTTATAGTATTGGTTTGAGATTATATGGTGACACTAGCAACAAATGAGGTTGATGCCAGCCATACCTCAATTATTACATATACCTTTCTTTTTTTAATATAAACTATTTTGTTTGTTTACTTGTAAATAATAATTATAAAATATTCATAATTTCTTCGAGTGTTATATATATATATATATATTTTAAAATAATAACAATTCAAATATTTAGGAACTATAAGAACTATTTTTTTTAACCATTTATTTAATATTTTTTTAAAAGTAAATATCTTTTAAATTAGAACCTTTACGAAATAAAAAATATACAGCTATAACTAGAATTTAATTATCTTTTGGAAAAATATAATTTTTTTAAATTTTGACGATTTTTTTTTATATTCACTGGTGTAAATAATACATATTTTGAATTTTTTTCAAAATTGTGTATATACACTGATAAATATCATCTTATACACTTGTGTATACATATGTATTAACTGACGAATATATGGTTAGAATGTAGGTTACGAACTACTTCATACACCGATAAATAGAAGTGTATTCATTTGTGTATACATATGTATTAATCTGTGAATATATGGTTCAAATGTGTTTTTGACAAATTAGTATATACATTAGTTAGTATATACACTAGTGTATATACCGAAACCCACAAAAAAAATCGCCAAAAGTATATCAAGTGGGTGCTTGTTGGAAAAAGAATTAAATGATTGTTTTAATGGTGTAATTAGTTTTTTTTTTCTAAAACCTAGTTATACTCTATATATGTTAATTAATTTAAAGTTAATTGTTAATTTAAAGTGAATTTTAAATTAGTGGTTATAAAATGGTTTCTATGGTTGTTAAATATTTAATGGTTCGTATTTGAACTCACCTCAAGAGTCTGTTAGCAGGAGACCGTATTGGTTAGCACATAACACCCAAACCCTTGAGTTCGTCAATCGTTGCTCAAATATGAAAGATGGCTTGGCAAATTAACAATAAAAAGAAAATAAATGGATAGTTTAGTCATTCTTTCTTAATTTTCAACTTTAAAAAATATACCTACAATGCATTATAGATTGTTGGCTCTTTCGTACAATTTGACATAGTCAGTTATATCTTTGCCTCTAAAAATTTAAAGGAAGAACGATATTTGCTCATTATAATATGTATTCTTCAATCGTTACAAACTACTCATAATCATTCAAAAATATTTATCTCTAGACTGTAACGATGTCTTCTCACTATACATATTAAAGACGATTACTGTTATCTCTAATAAAGTACATTATATTCGAATTGAATAACCCAGAATTATTGTTTTTTGAAAAAGAATATGAACCACGTACCATTAAAAAATAAAAATAAAAAAGGATATTTGTATTTGTATTTGTATATTAAATAAAAAAGTAACAAAAATTAAAAATAGATAGTTTACGTTTGACCGACAAATTTCATAAAGTGGCATCATCGTAATAAACTGCAAAAAGCAAGGTCACTTTAAAAAAGGTATACTTAAATTAAGGTGGGTTGACAGTCACATCAGTCGGCTCACTGCCCTATATGTATATATATCTATATCTATATATTTTTATATATATATTTTAAATATTTTTCAAAATATCGTCTGGCGATATGATAATTAATACCACGAGATAACGGAAATTATACCCTGCTCGTGGTGACCACGACTGGTTAACATAAAAATGAGATAAATTGAGGTGGGACCCGTTTTGAAGAAAGTGACGTGTTTGTTTTTGTTTTCACGTTTCTCTGACAAGTGACGAAAGTAATCACCCACGCTCTTAGTATGGCACGCGCCGACCTAGATGACTCGATTAATTGGTCCACATCTAGTCATCTACGGAATGTAATTTGCATTTTTAACGGCTTCTCTATAACATTTATCTGTGTTTAAACATAGAGATAGAGAATAAAAGTTGTGTTTCAACCGTTATTCTAAATATATAAAAACTTTTAGAGCAAACTGAATTTTATTTATATTTAAAACAACACTAGTCACTCCTCTATAACTTAATTTAGCACTTTTAACTCTCTAATCTAATATATATATATATATATAGGGGTGGGTTATTGTAAAAAGTTTTTAAAATAAAAAGAATAGGAAGGATTGTGGTGATGACATGTGGCAATTTGAAAATTCTTTTTTTTAAAAAAAAAAAATATTTTTATTAAAAAAAAAATATTTTTAATAAAAAAAAAAAATATTTTTTAAATAAAAAAAAAAAAAATTCGGGTGAAAAAAAAAAAATTAGCTTGGAAAAACTTATGCACGAAAAAATTGACAAAACTGATGCACAAGAATTCATTTTTTCAAAAAGTGATGTACGAAAAATCTTTTTTAAACGAACACATACACCAAAAATCACTTTATTTGTAAAATGATGCACTAAAATTGTCATTTTTTTATAAACTAATGCACCAAAAATCACTTTTTAGTTGGTGCATCACTTTTTCGTGTACATAAATTCAAAACTTGTGCACGAAAATGATTACGTTATCGGAAAAATTTTCAAACTTTTTTTTTTTCCCCCGAATTTTTTTTTTCCCCGAATTTTTTTTTTTTTTTTATTAATTTTTTTTTTTTTCATTAAAAAAATATTTTTTTATTATTAAAAAGAAAAAAATTAAAAAAAAAAAAAAAATGCCACATGTCACCTTCACACTCCTTCCTATCCTTCCTATTTTAAAACCCTTTTTATTTGATCCTACTCCTATATATATATATATATATATATATATATATATATATATATATATATATATATATATATATATATATATATATATATATATATATATATATATATATATATATATATATATTATATATTGATTATATTAATAGATACTTAATATTAAAGTTAAAATTTAAAAAATAAAAATATTAATTTTTTTTTGTCAAAATTTTTAGTTAAATAAAAAATTTGAACAAATATTTTTATAAAATGTTTAGGTAAATATCATTATAAAAGCTCAATAAAACTCAATTCTTTCATATAAAAATAAATTTAATTAGTACTGAAAATATATAGAGTAAGGTTTTTAGAGTAGATGATTTGAGCGAAAAGATTAATAGGGAATAAAAATGCTCAAAAGATACTTTATTTCCTCTAAGTATAGAGATAAAGATAAATGTATGGTTGTAGATAACCTAACAAGTCTGGACCGGACGGTCCGACTCGACACCAATCCTTTCGGTAAACCTCGAGACGCGGTCAATAAATTGAATATAGCGTTTGTATTATCGAGTGTATGTTTATAAAATTTAGACACGTCTAAAAGGGTTACCTTTAAAAATACAAGTGATAATTATATAAACTATATGGACAATTTTGTTTATCAAAACTTTTTAATATTTTATAAAAGTATTGTGAAATTTATTAAACATGGATTCTTAAATTATGTTTAAAAAGTTAACATATATTTTCTCCGTCACAATATTATTGTTCACTAGACAAAAACACATCGTTTAAGAAAAATGTAGTTATTATAACTTTGATTTTTGTAAAATGTATAAAATAATATTTTTATCTTTTATCAATTAATTAATGATATAATTTACTTTTATATATAATAATTTTAGTTAAGGGTGTTACGGTAATCTTTAATAATTATATTTATTATATTTAGTAGTAGATAATAATTTTGGGACAACTTAAAAAGAAAATAAGGACACTAATAATGAAACAAAGGGAGTATATTTTCGTATTGTAAAAAATATATTAATAGTAGTTATCCCTCCCGAAATTATAATTAGCAAACTCCAAATAGTGTTATATATTTATAATATTTTCATTTTTGTTAAAGTGTAAGTTTTGTTTTGTTTGATGGTTTTTCAAAAAAGTGCAAAATCAAATTAAGGGAAACACGTATATGAAATGACATTAACTGAGAAAATAAATGAGTTAAAGAATCAATGTCTGTTAAGTAGTCAATTTATGTTTGTTTTATCATGATTTAAATTCATAATTTTAACAAATGATATATAATTTTAATTGTTAGACTTAAAAAACAATCTGATATAATATATTAAATAGTTGTCTATTTTATATTGCATTTGAGAAGAGAGAAAATATGTTATATATTTAATGTATTAAGTATAAATATGCAATGCATAAAGTACAAACATACAATGTATTAAGTCCATTTGTAGATTTATAAATTAGGTCTATTAATCATTTTCTTAACAATACCGGACACCCCGTATATTTACATTAATACTATTAATACTGTTAGACGAAAAGTCTTGTAATATCCTTCTTCTTTTTTATAAAGTTATTCACAAGATCTTTATATAGTTCTTAAATTCGTGAGATGTACTCGTTAGTAAGACGATTTTGCCTTTTTAGGTTACGAAATATTAAATATTAAAATTGTGGAAAGGATATCAAAATTTCAGATTGACGGCTTTCCGTTAACATTCTTTTCGGTAAAAAAAAAATTCGCTTGATTATCGCATTGCAACTTGCGATTGTGAAGATTAAAAGTAAAAAAGAGACTTCATGACAATGACAAAATTCTTTATGCTAAACTTAGATGGTCTCATTGTGCTTTACTTTAAACCTAAAACCAAATGGAAAAGGTGAATTTGGAATATATTTAAAACCATAATATGCTAAAAATAGAGATTAGTCTAATGGGCTGGATCTAGATGGGCCCATTTAAGAATAATAACATGGGCCGGGTCATGTAATTTAGTCCAAAGAAAACTTGGTCAACTATCCCACACCTTAAATAGAAAGTAGAAGAAATAGTACTAAAAAAGTTCGTTATTAGTTAGTTACCATCCTTTTTTCACTCATTCACCACTAATAAATTCAACAATCTATCGACACATTTCTTTCGTAATTCCACGAAACAACCAAGCTTTCGGATCCTGTTTCTGTCGAATTTCATCTCAAATCGTCACTTTTCATCTAACGTTTGTTTTTCAAAAGAAATTTTCATGTTTTTCTTCACTTTCTATACATAAAGAGTCGTACATATATTCAAAAAAACAAAAATGGGACCTAAACACGAGATTTCAATTCATGACGACGACGATGACACTAATTATCCTGTAGGAAACTCGAATTCTGGACTCTATGGGGCTGTGTTTAATCTAACTACAACGGTAATTGGGGCTGGAATTATGGCATTACCAGCCACAATGAAAGTTCTTGGCTTAATCGCGGGAGTTGCTATGATTTTGGTAATGGGTGTTATAACGGAAGTTAGTATGGAACTGCTTATGCGATTTACCATTCAATGCAAAGCCACATCATATGGGGAAATTGTGGAAAAAGCATTAGGTAAACCCGGAAAAATCTTGTCTGAAATTTGTATACTCATAAATAATGCGGGTGTTTTGGTCGTTTATATGATTATTATTGGTGATGTAATGTCTGGATCTCCTGGACATATTGGAGTGTTTGATCAATGGTTTGGAAAAGGATTTTGGGACGATAGAAGAATCGTCATGTTTGTTGTGTTAATCTTATTTCTTGCTCCACTTTGTTCATTGGATAGAATTGAATCATTGAGTATGAGTTCACTGGTTTCGGTTATTCTTGCTGTTCTTTTCGTCACCATTGCTTGTGTTATCGCGTTTATAATGTTAATAAAAGGTAAAATCGCACCTCCTAGATTACTCCCTGATTTCACTTCAAAAGCAGCGATTCTTGATCTCCTAGTTGTGATCCCAATCATGTCAAATGCGTACGTTTGTCATTTTAACCTTATGCCAATTTACAATGAACTCAAAGGTGGTACTCATAAGAAAATGAATAAAGTTGGAAGGATAACGACCGTTATTTGTGTTCTAATCTATTGGTCAACTGCGGTAGCTGGTTATCTTTTATTCGGAGAAGACACGGAAGCTGATGTGCTAACAAATTTCGACAAGCCTCTTGCTATTCGGTATAGTACAATATTAAACTACGTTATCCGTGTGGGTTATATTTTTCATTTGATTCTAGTGTTTCCCGTGATCCATTTTTCGTTAAGACAAACCGTTGATGCATTGGTTTTTAGTAAGGCCCGCCCACTAACGGAGAGTAGGACGAGGTGTTTAGCCTTAACATGTGTCCTTTTGGCGCTCGTATTTATAGCAGCGACAATGATTCCTAGCATTTGGATTGCTTTTAAGTTTACTGGTGCAACGACAGCTGTGTCGTTAGGGTTCACTTTCCCGGCTCTTATTGCGCTACGGTTGGGCCGCGATATGAAGCCTCCTCTTACTAGCCAAGAGAAGTCGTTATCATGGGTGATGTTGATTCTAGCTATCATCACTAGCATTGTTGGATTAGTTAGCAACATTTATAGTCTCCAAGATTGATGACAATTTTTGCATTTCAAATTTTGAGTAGTTTAGCAATAAGGTTTTTTTTTTTATAAATAATTTTTACATTATTAATAAAATTCATTTATTTGTTACTACAAGTGATGTTGAGTACATTAAAGCATTGATAAAATATGCAAACGTAGGCAACAAATACCCCAAAATCATACACCAACTTTACTTTGTGCGTAACATTCTCTTTCATAAATTTTTAACTTAGCTCTCCATTAATAAATGATTTGTATTATTTTATTTATTTATTTTCTTGAACAAAAAGCCTAAACCTATTAATTCATTATAAAAATCACTCTCAAAAATAGTTAGAACGATAAGAGAAAAAGATTCCCTCAAATCATCATAACGTGATGGAGAAACTTTCGTAGAAAACTCTAGAAAGAAAAAACCTGAGACGGCTAAGTTTTTTTTTTTCACCCCTTACCTAACTTTTCTACCAATAATCTCATTGGATTTAGATCCTATGATTAATGTAAAAGGAAAATAGGCATGCTTTATAACTTATAACGGACTTCTTAAGGCAAAAAAGTTTAAGTAGTATAATTTTCAAATAAATATGAAATTGAAAAATAAGTCTTATAACAAATGATTAATTGATCTAATTTATAGACCAGTAAATGAACCAGCATTGCATGTTTATATATTATGCATTAAAAGTATAACATGTTTTTTCTCCTCAAATATAATATATAATGGACAACTTTTAGATTTAATAATTACGTCTCTATTTCGTTTCTCAAAGCTTTGGATTGTAAGAAGAAAGTGAAGATAGTGATTATTCAATTATTTTAGGCATAATGTGGACATCATGATATTATTTTTATATTAGTTAGTAATTATATATGTTGCATTTATAAACTCCCACAAAAAAGTTTATAGGTTTGATGTGTTTGTAGAAAGAAAAATAAAACTTTATGATGCATAAGTCACCATCCATATTCACATGGGAAAGAATGGTCATATTCCTTGGTTTGTTTTACTCCATGTCTTAACTTTCATTATCCTCCACGTCCAAATGCATTCCATGTAGGTGAGATCTATATCATATGAATCTTTAACTAATATAGAAAATCAATTGATAAATTTGTAAATGAAGTTATGGAAACGTTGAAAGTTTTATAAAACTATGCAAATTTTAAACAAACATAACGTATAATCTGTTGTTTGTTTTTAAATAAGTGTTTTTTGGACATTTATGTCTGTAAACATGCAAATATTTGTTTTAAAAACTATTTATTTATAAAAAGACATAAGACAAGAAAAAATCACTCTTTCTTATCTTAATTTTGAAGATTTAAAAAAGAATTAATCACCAGAATAATCACCTATTACTTACACTTTACAAAAATAATCACCTGATTCGCGACGAATTTCTTGCGACACTTTATCGTCGCGAGAAGTACATAAAACAAAATCAGACCAATAAAAATCAGACACGTCGTCGGGAAAATGAATATTGACGCGATAAATGAATAGTGTCGCGACAACGTGACGAATTTTTATTGGTCTGATTAAAATATGTGTACTTTCGCGACAAGAAAATGTCGCAAAAAATCCGTCGCGAATTAGGTGATTATTTTTATAAAGTGTAAGTGATAGGTGATTATTTTAGTAATTTGCTCTTTAAAAAATAAATTATTATCAATTCTCATTTGTTATCTTCAACTCCACATTCGCAATATATTTATCCTAACTTTTATATTTAACATTCAAACATAGTCCCCTTTTATTTACCTCCAAATTCCTTATATTCTATCCCAAAAATCAAACACAAATCCAAAATCCCAACACTTGTATCACTATCACTACCTAATCAAAATTAGTAACAAACCAAAAATCGAAAATCTTCAAACTTACAAAACTCAAATAAATTGACGAACCATGGAGATTTTAAATCAAGTAAATAACTCGTCAATTTGAAAATGGAGGCTGAGGGGCCGTATATTTTGTTGGAGGATTTACTTTTTTTTTTTATGAACTATCTACATAAATGGTCCTCATACTTTTTATTAATGTATATCATAACTTTTCAATATATTAAATAAGTACCACGTAGGCAAGTCAACTTTAATAAATATTTGTTACCGATTACCTAATATAAAGGTCATTTGTGATACACAATAAACAAAATATGTTAATTAATAATATCGTGATATTCGATAGACTTTCGTAACAAGTTTATGACATACAAAGCTATTATTCCAAAATGAAACAATCAATGTGTTTGAAAGAAATATTTGTAAATTGATTCTAAGATATAATATAATTTCAGTTATAGAATAACTTAACAATGTTGTTTGGGATTGATTTTAATTAAGATGAATTTGATTAATTGTTTTAGATATAGTATTTGTTAAAGACATATTTGAGAAGTGGTTTTGTTTATAAAAAATAAAATAAACATGTTCTTTTGCTTCATAATAAGACTTTATGGCCGCCACCATTGAAAAAGAAAGGGTGAAACAGGCATAAGTGGTTCGAGGTTTAAAAAAACAAACACAACCTAAGTGAATTTAAAGGTATTCACAAGCACTCATGAAAAGGTCTCCTAAACACGTTTGTTTGGGCAACGTTCGAAAACATGCTTTTGTGAATAAGGTAATGATAACAAATTATAATAGTTCAAGTCGATTTGGAGTTTAGTGGATGTTTGATTCATATCACAAAACATATGTATTTATATATGTTGTTCTGATGTAAAATTAACAAACACATATATTGACTATTTTTTGTGCACGTGACATTGTTAAAATAGAACATGTAGTGTGTGTTTATTTCTTTTTAATTTGTTCTTTCGTAATTTCGAGCTCATCTTGACAAATGCACGAATTATCTTATAAGAATCATCAATAGATATATGATATTTTAAATAATAAATAATAATATCATATTTAGCTCTACGTTTATTTCTTATAAACAAATGACAAAAATTTAAAGATACAGTCGTTTATAGATATTTATATTTATAATTAATAAAAAGTATATATTTAACTATTTTTAGTAAAAAAAAAAAATGACTTATCGCACGAATACTCTCTTAGACATTAAATATGAATGCAACAAAATTTAGCAATTTGTGGTTACGTGCCATTTTCAATGCCTTGATTGATGCCTAAATTTTCAAAGAAAGATTTCTTAGTCTTCACTTAACTTGCCCAATTCTTAGACTTTTAAATTGCCCTACAAACTTCATTTTCTTCTAATTCCAACCACCAATTCGAAAAAGTCATGTTCCTCATCCCCTCCATCTGAATTGTTGAGGGTTCCGACACTTATCGTTATCGTGTTAAATGAACTGGTAATTGTGTTCGTGTATCGGGACAAATTCAATAATGTATAAGAAAAAAAAAGTTTATTATCAAAATTATGAGTTAGTGTTTACCTACTTTTATTAATGGCATGTTAATTACATCTTATTTTAAAAATAAGTTATCAACAAATTATGTATTTTGTTTCAAGTACTTTAAGTTAGAATCCTCAAATAATTTCAACTAATTAAAATGATTTAAGCATTATAAATGGTTCACAATTACCAATATCAAATGATCAACTACATTAATTCTTCTTATAACTTTTAACTTGATAGAATTTGAAAGAATTACAACTTGATAGGATCTAAATCCCCATATTTTTCTTTTACTTTTTTGTTTAATTTTGCCATTGTACTCTTAAAACAAGTTATTTAGGTCATCATAATTATTAAAATCACAACTTTTTAGATCATTATTATAAAGTTAATCTATATTGTTTAGTTTTTATACTAATTCTAATTGTATTTTAATGCTACATATTTACTAGATAGTCAATTTTAAATGTCCAATTAACTAAATACAAAGATAAAACTTGATGGTACAAAGACAAACATTTATTGGGAGTATTACAAAAATTAACTAAATAAACAAAGATAAAACGCCTTTAACCTTTAATTTAAGAGCAGATTACGAATTATCACATGATATGTCAATATTTTCTTAAAATAATCACCTGATTCGCGAAAAGTTTTCGCGTCACTTTTTTGTAGCAAGAATAGATTTTTCGTCGCCCCACATTTAGCTCAACATTACTGCGTCTAAATAAAAGGTTTAAATTGTGTCACGTTCTCGAGTCACATTCTTACGTCATTATATAATACAATTTACTTCTTTTGACGAAAAAATGGTAGTTTGACTTTTCGCGAATCATCTGATACTTTTATATATTTTTTAAGGTGATTATTTTCGCAATTTCTTTAGTTTAATACTTCAAATATATCGTATTATAAGTTAAAAATAATTTCAATAATTTTATTTAAAGAAAAAAATAATGCTCGTTATTTAGTTATATTTTGTAAAAGCTTTACATGTTTTCACATATTACTTTGCTTGGGTATTTTGTCACATATATTTGTTTAATTAACATGGTAATTAACTTGCCTATTTTATCATCTAACACGAAAATTAACAATTTTCTTTAATCCTTTTCCTTTTTTTTTCCTTTTACATAGCCCCTTTACTTTATATAAATATAAGTTATCTTCAACTCAAAGCAACACAAAAACAACATCAAACCATGGATTGGTTTTCATGGCTCTCAAAGACTCACCTTGAGCATTCATCCATACACGAATACGCGGAAGCATTCTCCGTTAACCAGCTTGAAAAAGACGACATTGCGTATTTCAACCATGAGTTCCTTCAAAGCATGGGAATCACCATTGCAAAACACCGGTTAGAAATACTTAAACTAGCTAAAACTTCATCTGGTCCACACCCAATGGCTATGTTAATGAGAGTTGTCAAGAAAACGAAGCGAACATTGGTTAGATATGTTCAAACATGGGTGCATAGGAATGATTCGGCTATGGTTAGGGTTAAGAGAAGGGGTTATAGTTCAAGATGGAAAGGTGCAATGGTTAAAAGGAGTAATAGGTTGGTTATGAGTAAACAAGGGTCAGGAACTCTTTTGATTACTAATGGTTATCTCCCTGTGGTTCGAGCTAATGGTGGTGCTAGAGTTACTAGCTTTTCGAGTCCTATGGTTTATAATTTTCGACATGATGAAAGTAAGGAAGATGGTGGTCATGAGTATAGACATAATTTGTATAGTGATGACGATGATGATGATAATGACGGTGGTGATGGTGGCGGATATAGCGGCAACCGCGGAGGTGGTGGTAGCGAATATTGGTCTGATAGAGGTGTTGAAGAGATCAAATGGGATGCTATGTTTCAAAACTTGAAACCTACTTAGATTTACATTGATCTCATTTTACTTATTTTTGTTTGTTTTACTTTTTGGGATAGTTAAGTAATAGTAACATATTATAAAATGTTATCAGAAATAACAACGTACATTTATTATTTTTCCAGAGTTACATTGTTATTTAGTAAAAATAATAAAGTAAAAGTATGTTGTTATTATTGACAAAAAGCGATAAGAATATGGATAGTTATCAAAGTACGTTGGTATTATTTGCAAAAAGTGTATAAGAACGTTGCTAAGCAACTATGCGCAATTAAACTTATTTCATCTTTACTAATTGTTCTATCCATTCTAAAGACCTTTACTTTCTAACAAGATTGTAGCATAAGCCGCCGAAAAAGTCTTTCTTGAACATGTCTCGTTACCCTTTTCGGATGGCGGAAGAGCCTTTTAATTTTTTGGTTTGGATAAAAACCGAAAACCAAACATGATTTGTAGTATCTCGTACCAAAATATGTATTTTTTTTTTAATTAAAGTTACTACTTTGAGTTTTTTAAACAGTATCTAGCAACTTTTCTGGTTAGATGTAGAAGTTATGTTTGGGTATAAATGTCTTTGATTACCTTACAGAATTAGGGACCACCTTAGCCACATGAAGTGGTGCACTTGGTCTGTCTGACCTAACCATGTGCATGGACCATGGCTAATGTATTGATGGTGGTGATGTGGACTTCTTACCCAACAACCCACTTGGTGTGCTTATATGAATATTTGACTTTTTCATAAGCTTCAAACAACAACTGTGTCAAATATGATGTTTTTGGATGTTAATGTGACAAAACAAAATCACTATTATGGTTGTTTTCAAACAAGACAAGACTATAAGGATAGATAGATTTGAGCTATATTTTATCCGTAATTCCGGGGTGAGCGTGGTGGAACCAAAATTTTTGGTTTGTAGAAGTTATGAATCGTTCGTTTGGTTTTTCAGTTTTAAGGAGTCGGCTACGTTGGTTTTTCAATCAATATTTTTTTCCGGACTTAGGTCAATTCAGCTCAATAAGTAACATCTAATTCATTTTTTCTTCTTACAAATACGTATAGCTTTTAACTTGATAATAGTAAGTAAGAAAGATTTTGCCTACTAGTCCATAATGTTTTAGACCATCATCATAATAATTACATATAGAAGTTTAATTTGTAGTGGTGTAGTTTAGGGTTAAATGTTATGAGCCGCACATTCTATCTGTCCAAAAACAACCCATTTGATGTCTCTCGTGAACGGAAGCTCCAGAAGCCTCTAGAAAATAATCCGCTAATCATGGAGGAAAGTACTAGATCTATGTTAGGAAGGATCTAGAATATGCCCTAATATCTAGACAATATCTAGATTAGTTAGACCTCTCCCAACCGTTGTTCATCCCTTCACGGTCAGTTTTTGCCAACTCAGCGCCACGTCAGCTGACACCCAACTGACTAAATCACTGCCAACAGTTACCGGTCAGTCAGTTTCTCTGGACCCCACATATTTTATTTTTACATTTAAAATATAACAAAACTTATTTAAACAACTTCATTAAAATAAAAAACATTAACACGATTACATTAAAATAAATAAAAAACAATACAATAAAAAAATTACGAGAAATAAATATTACAATAGAAAAAAATAAACCTCTAAATTTTGAAACATGTCGTTGCTCACCGAAAGTGTTTTTTTCGTTTGTTTTCTCGGCATTTTTTCGAGTTGTGTTTGAGTTTGAGTGTTGAACGTAGGTGTTTGAGTGATGAATGTGTGTGTTTGAATGATGAATGTGTATTGTAGATATATGTTGTGTGTTAAATTGTTAAATGAGTATTGTGAGTTGGTTTAGAAAAAAAAAAAAAAAAAAAAGGGGGGGCCCACATTTTTCATCGGTTGAAGCTTCTCAAAAGGGATGGATGGCAAGGAATGATGGCAAGGGATGATGGTGGTGCCAATTGTTGGGAAAGGGATAAACCAAGGGATGATCCAAGGGATGATCCGTTGGGAGAGGTCTTAGTATGCTAGGTTTCTCTAGAAACTACTTTGTAATCCTAGAACTAGTTTAGTACCATAGTGTCTAGTGTCTAGATTATTCTAAATCTAGACTTTTCTTATGTAGCTTGTAAACATGCAGATTTCTCATAATGTAACCACCTTGTTTCCTTGAATCAAATAAACATCAAGCTTTACATTTCTCCTTGCAAGTGTTCTCGTAAAATATTCCAAATCCTTTTCGGCTTACTTAGTCGCAAAATATCGGTGATCTAAGTGTCACACGGGTCCAAAAATCTAACCCCAGGACATAAAGCTGTTAAAATATAACCTAATTTTTTTAAATGGGAAATTTGTATAATGTACTTTCCTTTTGTTCATTTGGATACTTGTACTTTTAAAAACGATTATTTAGTCAAAACATATCACTAAAATACAATAAGATTTAAAGAGTACGAAGACTTAAATACATCACAAACATTAATACTATGAGTCAAAAAGACAATTTTAATAAGTACCGTTATTAAATCATTTGTTTTTAAGAATACATGTATGCATTTGAAGAAAGTATATGTTGACAACTTTAATCCTATAGTTTAAATGATTCACTTCGATTTTTGTAATAAAACCAAAACCGATCCGAATATTCAGTGTTTTCATAAATCCAAAACCGAACCATCGGTTTTTACTTTATTTTAGTTTTTGCGATTTTGGTTTATATTTTCGTTTTTTTACTCACCCATAGTACTAACTCGTTAAATTTAGAACATTACTTAAACATTAAACACAGTGAAAGCTTAGTAATATAATTTTTACTATCATATTAGTACGTTATAAAGTCAAAAGATGGACGAAAAAAAGTGTTTGTGGGTCAACCCAACCGACCCAGTAAGAGATCTTATCATATTTTATTCTTATAGAATATAAACTTACATCAAAAGGACAACAGAAAAATACCTCAGCGGAAATATTGCGACATTTTAATTATACAAAAATCATGATAAAAAAATCGATTTTTACATAAGAAGCATGTTCATAAGCTCTTACACAAAAGAGCTAATGTAATCAGTTATACATAGTTACAACAAATACATAGGAGCCGTAACAGGGTTGACATATATCATTTTGTTTATCGTTGACGAATCATCATCACCATTCATCAATGAACCGAACTTTGAGGCAACCGAAACGACCCACCAGCATAGAGCATTTGGTAAACGGGTCGAATTCTAAGGGTTAAAATCAAGCTCAAGATAGTGCCTAAACCACACACACAAGCAAGAACAAGAAACGTGAACCTAAAACAAGCGGGACCCATGCACGTGGTCCCACCTTGTTTAGCTTCCTCTGTGTCATAAATGTAACCCGCGAGCATACCAGAAAATAGAAGCGCGCCAAGAGGGTTTCCGAGTTGCATAAAGTTGAAGAAAAGCCCGAAGTTTTTTAATCCAAAAAGTTCAGAGGATGTTGAGATCATAATAGCAATTTGAACACCATAACATGTTCCAAGTAAGGCAGTTGCAGCGTATAATGTTCCGTCTAAAGCTGATGCGTACAAAAGATATGTTAATACCATGACGATTTGTGTTGCCATTGTCCAGAATGTTCGTGGGATTGCGTTTAACCTGCACAATATAACCCAACTTCTGTAATGGTTTACAAAAAAACATATCAACAAGTAGTAGAGGCAATTTCGACCCATTTATATATAAATGAGTGAATGAGGTGATTTACGAATATGAATAAATAGCTTAGAAAGAAATGTGTCATACTTGAAAGTTGCTAAAAGGTATTTTAATGCATACAACTTCCTAAATCGTTTTATTTCAAATTTTATTAACTGGAATTTTCCTTTGAAAAAGGGATTAAAAAGTGTTTACGTCAGCATAACCAGATATGCACTAAAAAAACTGCTCGCTTTGATCTGAATCTTTGTTGATCCCTTACACTCTGTATCGGGTCAAATGGGTCGAAAAGATGCAGAAGTGTTTTTTTTTTTTTTTTTTTAATGTAAAAATCTCCTAGAATCATTTTATTCAAAAAACTAGATTATAAATTATTAAAACTTTTGTTAACTGCTACCATCTTTGACCAATTAATTCGTTAAAATATTTTAAACTTTTGAACAAAAATTGTTCTATGTCAACCTAACCCGCCCCTTTTGATCTTACCAAAATTTACTCGTTTTGACCCAAACCAGATTCGACCTGTTAACAGACCCGCCCGACCCGTTTGCTCCCTTCGACAACAAGAAATGTGATGGAAAATAAAGATTACCTAACAAAGTATTCAGAAACAGCACCACCACATAGCCGGCCAAGAAAATTGCAAAAACTGAACAAACTCAACAATGTATTCGTATTATCAAACCCGAGCGAAGAACCGATTTGAGCCAAATTGTTCAAAACTGTAACTCCGGACCCAACACCAAGAAAGTACGCGGTCCACAAAAGCCAGAAATCAGCCTTCACTATTGCTTCACGAAAACTAAAATCCTCCCCTCTTCTAGGCCTTCTTTTCTTCAACTTAATAGCACCTTCACCAACAGCAAGAAGCATATTCACCTGTTCAGAATCATCTTCGCTATCATTTAGATTTGTGTTTGAAGGCGACGGTTTTAACAACGAATCGAGTTTCGAGTCCAAACTGTCTGAAGATTCAGCTGCCCGAATAAGCTTCTTTCGGGCCGGGAATAATGTCATTTTGATTGGAATTGCAAGAGGGGATAATAAAAGAAGCACCATCACTCCAACAAAAGTGTAGGAGATTGTCTTGTTTAAATTTAATGAGTTTTTTAAAATAGTGGTGGTTAAAAGAAAGACTGCTAGTAAAAGACTAGTTCCTTGAGTGAAAAGAAAGTGACCGTTTTCTGACGGGTCGGGTTCGGAAGCGGGTGTACATGGGCGAACATAGTACATTAAGGAGAGACAAATAATTGGTATTCCTAGTGTGAAGACTAGCAGAACTGCGGACGCTGATTCATTTAGTAACATAGTGCATACTTCTGTGAAAACTGCCGCACTTAAGGCAATGTAGCCTTTAAGAAGACCGGCAACAGTGCCACGACTTAAAGGAAAGTTTCTTAAGTTTGTAACAAGTACTGCGGTTCCTAACCACGCGCTACTGTTGGCTGCGAGAACGAGTGCAATCCATAACTGCAAACAACATTCAAGGGAAGTTAGTCTTAATAGATCTAAGTTGGGATCTTTAAATGATGTACTTGATGTAATGAAATTAATCAAGATCATGGCTTTATCTGTATAAATAATGGCTAAAAATGGCGATATCTGTGAACAAAACCTCACATTCTGATTATCTCTAGTTGTAAGAAAAAAGTGAAAAACGCAAGAAAACAAAGAAGGTAATAACCACACTAACACAAAGAATTTACGTAGTTCAGCATGTGATCAACCTAGTCCACGAGCCGGAAAGAGGCACTTTAACAGTATGGAACTTTAGCTAATGAATATTCATAACCGGATATTCTAGCTAATATCAACATGTCCGTTTGAAAATTCTATTTTAGGCTGTGATCCCTTAACCGGGTCAGGTCAAAATGGCAATCGGGTCAAATCCTGAGCTAGAAGTGTCTAAAATAATAAATTATTTTTTGCTAAACTTCACTATCAGCTCAAATCTTGGAATTTTGAGAAAAAGATTCACTTTTGAACTAATCCCACTAACTATTTTTTTAAAAAGAAACAAACCCAAATTAAATCATATGAAACTATCAATTCGGTATGCAAAAGATTCAAACTTTTTTCGAAAACTCAACAAAAGATCATATGTTATAGCAGGTATTAAAAATTCGGTTAAGCTATTTATGAATAAAGATTCACTTTTGAGCAAATCCCACCCAACTTTTGTCACACAGATAAATAAATTGCCAATTGTGTATGCAAAAAATACATACTTTTTCAAAAATTTACAATAAAAACAGAATTTTAATAAACATAGCCACAGAGAGCTATGTTTAACACGTTCATACATTCATAAATTGTTCATACACTCATAAAATGATTGTACATTAAAAATAACCGTCAACAAAACTCAAAATTAAAAATTTAATGAAGAAAGATTCACATTCAAGCAAATCCCACAAACCATTTTTCACAAAGATAACAAAATTACCAAAATTGAGTAAGCAAAGATTCAAACTTTTTCAAAAATTTACCAACAAACATTCACTTTTGAGCAAATCCCACAAACTATTTGCCAAATGGGTATGCAAAAAATACAAACTTTCTCAAAAAATCAACAGAAAAAATATAAACGGTTTTTTTCCCATTAAAATACACCGAGTTACATAGTCTAATCAGATCTTTACAATAAAATAGCAAGCAAACGAGCAACAAGTTACGCAGCAAACCCTTTTTGGATGGCAATACCAATCCTACTAAAAATGAATTTTTGTGACTTAGGGTAGAAGAATTACAGTAAGTTGGCACATGGGATGTCCCGTAACGTAAGAGACAAAAGTGTGAATATTTGATGTCGTAACAAACAAAATGAGAAAAAAAAGAAAAAAAATACTTACAATCCAATAAGGCATATTAAGAACAGTCTGAGAAACAGCAAGCCAAATAACACCATATCCAAAAAAAGAAGAAAAAACACCAACAAGTAACACAACCCAAGGTGGGAAATAATTACAAGCAACACCCGGCAAAATCCCAGTATTCTCCCCAAAATCATTAGCAACACCGAGTATTGTAAGCTGTTGTTGTGAGTATCCTAGTACTGTTTTCAAAGCATGTGAGTAAAGTGGGAAACAGTACGAGTTTCCGGCGGCTATTCCGACCCAGACGGCGGCTGCAAATCCTACCCATGGTGGTCGTGTTCCGGCTTTCACAGCGGATTGCATACTGTACTATGAAACAAAGAATCAAATGTTGTGTGACTTGTGACTTGTGAGTGTGGTTTTATGCGACAGCATAATTTTGAGATCCGATCATGGTTTTAAAAGTGGCTTTTATACTTTTTTTTAAATAGTTGTTTTGGTCGACAGATTTACAAATCCCGATAAATTATAATTAATATTCACATTTATATAAGTTGTTATTAAAGTATGTAGAATTTTGATAATAATAGTCTCATGACTCTTATACTAAAACAACAAACGAAATAAATAAGTAAAATATATAAAACGTAAATTTTTAATTCTAACTGTTCGTTGAGAGTTGATATATATTAAAAGAAATTCATAAATCATTAATTTTTACAGTAAGATGACACAAATCTAATACTTTACATATTATTAGAAGAATAAAAAGTAAATATATATATATATATATATATATATATATATATATATATATATATATATATATAGGTTATATATTTGTAACGTATTTGTGATTCAAATACACTGATCCTATTTTATAAATATACAAAAAAAACCATTCATATAATAGTTCTCTTAAAACAATTCGTATGTTACTATAATTATTTTCGTACATGTTTTATTTTTCATACATTAATATAAGGATTTTCTAACTTGTGTCCTACGACACATGTCAAGGATACATTAAATATGTAAAGATTCGTCTCGTAAATTGTAATATGTATTAAATAGAGTAAAAATACTATTAATATTTTTCTTGAAAATGTAAATTTAAGTTCAGTTTATATATATTAAATGAATATTACATATTACGAGAAAAATATACTTTAATTTAATAAGGCTTAGCATGTGTCTTAGGACACATGTTAGCCAAACCCTTAATATAAAATCATCAGTTATATTTTTGAAATCAGTAATCCATAATAATAAATGTAGAATAAAATTTATCTTTATAAATGTTTTTGTAGAAACAATTTGGTTGTCAATATCAAAAACTTTTATATATAATATTATAATAATGATTTTTCTATATAATATTATGACATGTGGACTAAGATTAAATATTACGACAAGTATTTGTCCAAACTTAATAGCTACTTGGAAAAATTGTATGGTGAGTATTATTATACTCATGATTTATGAACATATATATATACATCTTGTCAGAAATGTTATGGGTTTTAAATTATTTTTAAAGCTCGGGTTTTGATGATTCAACTACTGGTTACTAGATACGGATACTTAATACTAGTAAGTCATAAAGTGATTTAATGTTTTTTTTTTTTTTTGAACGGTAATATTAGTGATTCGGGGCCACAGTGACATTCAATTGGGCAGTATGCGAACCACGAATCTAAGGTGAAAACTCCAGAGAAATGTTCGAACCCAAGACCTTTTCTATGGGAGAACAACCTCCTACCAATGGAAAAAAAATGTTATTTTATGATATAAGAATTTGATATAGAGTTTTATTTAAATAAGTTTAAGTCTTAATAAGTCTTAGTATATATAATAGAATCAAACTTTGAACGAAATCTAGGTTGTGTTTGTGAGTGCAGTTTATGTGACCGCATAATTTTCAGATCCGATAATAGTTGACATATAAAGAGGTTTTTCATGTTTTAAGATGATATTTGATAAAAAAAAATTATATATATATATATATATATATATATATATATATATATATATATATATATATATATATATATATATATATATATATATATATATATATATATATATACTAGATTATTGTCCCGCGATAGCACGGAAAAAAATTAAAATTGAATTGTAAACTTTATGTTTATGTAGATTTTAGGTTTTATAAAAAGACAATGTTATACGTATAATAACATATATATACCTTTACGTTTATACACATGTTGTTTATAGTTATAATAACATAAAAACTTTTACGTTTATACACATGTTTTAATATTTTTTATTAGGAGATTTTAAATAAAAATAATGTAAATCATAGTTCAAACTGAGAGAAATTTTTTTAAGTAAATTGGAATTTTGTTTTTATTTAAGTATAAATTGGAATTAAAGAGATAATGTAATTATGTTTTGTAAAAGGGTGTAAAATAAAAATAGTATTTGATGACATCATCAATTTGATCTAACAGTTGAAATCAAATAAGTTAACCCATCTAAGGGTCCTTACTTCGTCATGTTGGCATTTAAGACAACACCCGATTCATAAATAGGGTCGGGTTTCGGATAGAATAGTTCCAGTTTGTCGGGTTTCGGGTTTGACCAGATTGACCCGAAAATTACCGTCGAACTATATTTTAATCCAAAGGCATATGATATATATAAGCTAGAAGTCTGAAAGAGTTTCATACATGAAGCGATGTGGGACAAAGTAGGAAAAACTAAAGGAGATAATGTAATTATGTTTTGTAAAAGGGTGTAAAATGAAAATAGTATTTGATGACATCATCAATTTGATCTAACAGTTGAAATCAAATAAGTTAACCCATCTAAGGGTCCTTACTTCGTCATGTGTCATTTAAGGCAACACCCGATTCATAAATAGGGTCGGGTTTCGGATAGAATAGTTCCAGTTTGTCGGGTTTCGGGTTTGACCCGATTGACCCGAAAATTACCGTCGAACTATATTTTAATCCAAAGGCATATGATATATATAAGCTAGAAGTCTGAAAGAGTTTCATACATGAAGCGATGTGGGACAAAGTAGGAAAAACTAAAGGCATATGATATATATAGGCTAGAAGTATGAAAAAGTTTCATACCTGAAGCGATGTGGGACAACTAAAATGAAAATAGTGTTTGATGACATCATCAATTTGATCTAACGGTTGAAATCAAATAAGTTAACCCATCTAAGGGTCCTTACTTCGCCATGTGGCATTTAAGGCCTCTCTTTTATTATATATTAAAGATATATATATATATATATATATATATATATATATATATATTAAAAGGACAATAATTGTTTCCTGAAAATAATACTTGTTTTATTTTGATTAATTTGTTTATAAATCTATGTTCACTTTTCAACTACTTAGGGTGGTGTTTGGGACTAGTTGTTAAGAAATTT
The DNA here is from genome assembly GCA_910822075.1 of Senecio squalidus. NCBI lineage: Eukaryota > Viridiplantae > Streptophyta > Magnoliopsida > Asterales > Asteraceae > Senecio > Senecio squalidus. The sequence goes on from CAJVGC010000065.1 coordinate 62,269,365, forward strand.
ATGTTTTGAGATAAGATTATTCTTCAATTATTAAGATGGTTAATTAAGAACTTTAAGTTTTAAACGGACATGAGATGTGGAGTACATAATTATTTGAAAATTGTGATTTAGAAACCTAGACATGAATAAAAATGTTATATTTTGTTAAATTTCGAAAATAATTTCTTAAATGCACGAGGTTGTTATTAATATTTTATATGTAAATAGTGTACGTTTTTTTTAACCACAATCTATAAGATTGTTGTTATCAAAAGATTAATTTTTAGTGACTAATATGTTAGAAACTACACAATCTGTATTATATAAGACGTGGGTTGTATTGTATAAAACATGAATTTCACCGCTTCTTATGCTCGTATTGTGTCTTATAAGATGTTTAGCTAATAGACATTGAAACGACACAATTAAAGACGTGCACTACTAATTACCAATGGTTGCATTGTCAAAAGTGGAAGTGGTTACACTCCAAAAGTCTTGGATTTTGAAGACGTAATACCAATAAAGGAAATCACAATATTTTTAGGTTGAACATGTACATCATTCCATTAACCATTTCACTAGTTTAATGATAACTTAAACCTAACATTTGTACATAATCGTAAAATTTGTTATGTTTGTCAAAACATCAACGCTTTATTAGTAAGGTTAATTATATTCCCATTTACATCAAGGACTCCACTATCACGTCGGTGAGTGTTCATTGCAATAAGAGTGTGTTAAGTTATTTTCACATACTTATTAGCTTATTAGTTTATATTTAAGAGAAACCATAGTTTATCCGTTTATAAGAATAAACAATTCAAACACTTATGTTATAAGCGATTAAAACTCGTAAAATAAGCTAATCACCAAACTAATAGATTAGAAATATGCCAACTCGACAAAACCAGCCAAATTATTTAGGTGCAAGTAGTTTTCTCACATTAGGCAAGATTGTACTACATAAGGTTAAACAAGAAAAACATAAAGGATGACTACTACTACTATGAGAGTGTTTAAACCGACCCCTCGATAACTTTAGGGTCATATAAACAAAACATGATTTTTGTTTTTTTCGATGACAGTGAAAATATGTAAGACAATGTGGGGTCACATATGATAATTGACCCACAACTTATTATCATCATGATTGGATTCAACGTGTCAAATATTTTATCATTTTGCACACTAACAACTTTACTATTTTACACAAGGTTACAAATAACACAAGGCGTGACGTAATGTATGAGTAAGCCTTAAATTTTGTAAAAAAATTGGGAGACATGACATTTTTCAAAGCGTGACAAGACGATAAAAAAATTTAATATATTTTATAATTTTATATATACTTATATATATTTTTACTATTATTAAATTATAAATATAAATAAATTATCAAAAAGTTTGTTTTAACGTTTAAATATATATATATATATATATATTCTAAAATATAGTCACAAATTTGCAATCAAATGATTTTTATTTTCATTTTTAACTATTTTTAAACTTTTTTTTTAAAAAAAAAAATTTCATAACGCGTTACAAAAAACTCGCGTTAAGGCGCCATGACCACATTTTTTGCCGTCACGCCTTGCATGTTTTCGTAATTTCTCGACGCCATGACGAGTTATTTAGAACCTTAATTTTACATCATAAATGAATGGTTTATAATCTCAATCGTATCGGTAGGCAATGACGGAGCTAAAAAAATTTTACGTGAGGTAAAGTGTGTTGTGTCCGTCCCCTGCATGTGAGCGAATATATGAAAAAGGTCGTATTCAGTTTCACTTACTTCAACTTCTTTAATCATTCTAGTAAATCTATTATATGTATCTAATTTAAAAGTGTTATTGTATATATCCGAACATACATGACATCCATATAAGTTGTTACACGTCAGATGTTTTGAAAATTTAATTGTTTGATATATATGAAATAAGATATATTCAAAACTTATAATAAATTTATTTTAAATTGGATACATAATAGAGATTTAAATGTTGTTAGAAAAAAATTATTTAGTTTAATATTTTTTGCGTAAATCGTTATCAATAATTTATAAAATGCACGATTTAAATTCGATCTGTCTACTTCTTTTGTGATTCTTGATAAATATGTCTATTTCAATATGGATATGATGAAATATGTGATAACATGAAATATGAGATAACATATGATAAGTAGCAAAAAAAAAAATTTCTTTAGGAAAGAAAATCATACAAGCGACAAATGGGATGGATGAGTCATATTTTTTGGTACATCATTTGGATTTGAAAATAAATAATGGTAAAGATTTGAAAATTCAATTACTTTTACAGAAAAATTCTATACTATGATGAGAAAACTTCATTAATTCACAAAACTATATCGATGAAGCCTCATCCTATCATCTTTGATTTTAAACCAGTCGTATTAAGTTTTGCTTACCTTTGATTTCATAAAATTAACATTTCTCGACAACAAGGAAACTACGACATCATGAATTCTAACAATAATTGTTTGATACATACAAACTAATTTAATTTGTTATTGTATGAATCCGAATATAAGTGATATCCAGATAATATCCATATAAGTTGTCATATGTTTTGAAAATTTAATTGTTTGATACATACATATTAAGATATTTAATAATTCAATACAAACAATTGACTCATTTTAAATTGAATATACATTAAAAGTAATAATTTAATTCAATATTTTTAGATGAGTTATGGTAACAAAACTAGTGTATACAAACAGACTTAGTGATTGACATAAAAACTCGTTGATATTTTTGCACAATCGTTATTTTCTTTATTAATTGTTTCAATCGGTTGAATTTAAGAAAAAGGGAAATTACACCCACGTCCTTATAAAACTTCAATATTACGTCAATATCTTTATAAAAATCATAATTACGTTAACATCTTCTCAAAACATTAAGAATTCTCATATATATCCAAAATTATAAATTAATAATATTTAAATGATTTTAATATTTAAATTATTCATCTAAATATTAATTAAATGATTTTAATATTTTAAGTTATTAAATAAACCAATAAAACTAATTCAAATGCTTATTAACCAAATATATCAATGAAGAATCAAATATCGAATAAATTGAATAGATTAAATTAATAAAGAATTGGTTTTACATATATATATATATATATATATATATATATATATATATATATATATATATATATATATATATATATATATATATATATATATATATATCACAAAACATTAATCAATCAAGACGAGTGAGTTTTGCACATATTTATTCCGGTTAATGCGTAAAATTATAAAAAATAATATTTTTGAACTCTATATTGCGAGTATATGAAAGTGAGATACATTGGTTAATGTTTGATTAAACCTAAATACTTTAGTACAAAAGTTAATTAATATAAAGATGAATAATTGAAGTGTTAAAATCATTTAGATATTATTAATTTATTATTTTGGATATATATGAGAATTTTTAATGTTTTGAAAGGATATTAACGTAATTTTGATTTTTACAAAGATATTGAAGTAATATTGAAGTTTTGTAAGGACGTTAATGTAATTCTCCCTAAGAAAAAATAGAATAATTTCTTGAAAGTACTATTTTCTAAAAATGAATACTACACGTACAAACGCTTTACAAAAAAAGTTTACAAAATGATGTGTAATCTGTTTAGAACCAATTATCTTTTACACTAATTATCTCTTCTCTCATTTTCATCCATTTATATCATGTTATGTCATTTTATGTAACTTCTTTTTGTAACCCTTTTATAAGTATATCATTTCTCTTTTCTAAAAGTAGTAATTTTGAAGAATTTAGTGGTTAACTATAACTAACATTTTTCAAATCTAAAGTTACAACATTAGTGTACCTTAACATATTTAGCAACAAATATATTTACAAATTCTTTCATATTTTTACAAACTTAGTTAATTTTAACCTTTTCAACTCATAAAATAATATCTCAAAATTATCTTTCTTGGAGAATTTAGTTTCTTAAATATAGTCTCAGAATTATTGTTAAGAAAATTCGTTTTATATAACATAAATTGTATAAGTAATTTATAGAGTTAATTACATAAATCATCCCTAAGGTTTATCTTAAATTACGGATTTTGTCCCTAAGTTTAAAAAATTGCATGAATTATCCACTTTTAGAAACTAATTATCTTTTTCGTCCTTAAGATTTGTTCCAATTACGAATTTCGTCCCTAAGGTTTGTCCTCAATTATGGATTTGATCCCTAAGGTTTTCCCCATTTACGGGTGCAAATTAGAAATTATGGACGAAAACGTAATAAAATTAAAAACTTAAACGATTTATTTAATTTTTTAAAATTAGAAACGAATTCCATAAATTTTGAGTAAAACTTAGGGACGATTTATATAATTAACTCTAATTTATAAAACACACACTTTAGGTTTGACTTGTCTATTTATTGTTGTGATTCTTGTTAAATGTGTCCATTTCAATGGATATGATAAAATATGTGTGATAATGATAAGTATTTTTTCTTTGGGAAAGAAAATCATATATGACAAATGGGATGGATGAGTCATATTTTATAGCATTATATAGAAAGTGTTTGTTTTCGATTATAAAACAGACTTATAAGTTTATATAATTTTTTATAAGTTTATAAGTTCATTTTATCATCTTTATTAAAAGAACACACATTCTATTCAATTTGGTCCCGTTTGATTATTTTCTGTTGAGTAGCTTTTCAAATTTGTTGTTTGAGAATTTTGATTCAGTAAGTATGTTTAGTGGAAGTTTTATAAGTTTTCAAAATGTTATATAAACAATATAGAAACCAAATTAGAAATAAACGGATAAACAGAAAAATATCATGTTTAATATTTATGTTTGTAATGTATAAATTATGGGCACCTTACCACTAGATCATTGTAGAAGTAATAATTGTATAAGAATTTCAACCTTGATAGCTAGAATAGTTGAAGTAAATGAACACATTGAAGATTTAAAAAAAAATATTCTAGAATTAAGGTCACCTCATTTGAAGGTGCACCAAGATTAAATCTTGTCGATCCATGGATCCAACTTTAAGCCATTAAATCTTATCGATCCATAGGGTTCATAAAGTTCATATCCTTCGCTCTCAAGTACATGTTTAACATCCGAGTTAAAACATTTCATTAACTCATCTAACAATTTTGAGTCGGACAGTGTAAACTCATCATGTCCAACATATAGCGAGAGCTCCAATACGTTTATAGAAGATATGGTTTGGTCCTCATCACAAGTAGTCTCCTTGTCTTCAAAAGCCTTGTTGTCTAGCAATTCATGGCTTTCTAAACACATATCCATTTCAATAATGTAAGACGAATCTAAAGAACAATTCGTCTACGCACTTGAGTCTTAGTCTCAAAATTATAACCTTCAAGATCCTCAAGGTAATTGTTGGTCTCTTCTACTCATTCAAGTGGCGGATTAGACCACGAAGCATCATTATTCTTTCCTCACCTATATCCATTTATCATAACCACTCGAAATTACAACTTGATAATTTTTTACGGTTGTTAGTTGTCTTGTTTCCCAACTAGGCCGGGGAAACTGAATCATGCTAAAAACATGAGCACTTAAATTAAATGTCATTATATAATTATGACCGAGTATGTTATTTGATTCATATCTGACTAAGATTGTGTTTGATTTGAACTTAATTGACTTTATATAAACAAAAAAGCCCTAAGAATGCTAATGACTTGACATACTTATAAAAAAAATGTGTTAGGATACAATATCATTCCAAGAGCATGTCTTCATGGAGTAGAAAACAATTTTTAGCAACTCCAAAATTTGAGAAAGGTATACGCACAAATGTTGTAATTATCCGTGATTGGGTTAAAACCAAATTCATATGCTAACCATCCTTAAGAATGTTTAGGAAAGCTTAGTTTGCGCCTAATTAAAGGTTTCCATGAACTTAATGAACGATTTTTTGGACCACCAAGTGAGCCTAAAATCGGTCAATTTCCCAAAAGACAATTTCCATACTACTGCTACACGGCTCACATTTTTCATTTATAAAGTCGAATCGATAACCTCTTAATTTATATATAACTCACACATTGTTAGGTCATAATCTTTTTAGTAAAAGAAAATATGATATTGAATAGTCAAAAATACTATAGATACTTTAAGTTTAATTTAGATGATTTGATCATATTGATAATATCATCATCATTAATTTTATTTTAGTCAATTTATTTTAAATAATTTAACCCTTATATTTAATAATATTCAAATTCAACTAATTTTCCATTGCAAAGTAGTAACAACTGGATTTGTTTTTAATTTTAATTTAAACTATTTGATCATATTGATCATCATTAATTTCATTTTAGTCATTTTTTTAAATAATTTAACTCTTATATTTAATAATATTCAAATTCAACTAATTAACTCTTATACCTTAAATATTCTAACAATCCTACTTTAAATTATTATTAAAAAAAATACGAAACATATATAATGATAATATATAGAAATCTAATAACATAAATATAAAGCCACTAACAATGTATGATAACATGACTAATGGCGCCAAATTTTATGCCATTTCATCTAAATGCAAGTTACTTAAAGTTTGACATGCAAATCTTTTGTTATATGCCTTAAAGTAGTCGATTAATTAGCAAGAATGACAACCTAACGGGTCCAATATATAGCTTTTGCCTTCCTCTCTTTATCAAGAACGAATGCAAAAGCAACTCTTATTAGAAATATATGTTTGTTACTTATGACATATAGTTGTAGATAAAGTCGTTTACGTATAAACGAAACAAGACAATATTTGCTAGCATAATCATTTTGTCGACATAACTAATAACTTTCTTTAAATCTTTTTATATAGGTTATGTTATTTGTTTAGCATTATATATTATTTTTGATATAAATCTTCGTGTATTACGCATGTCAATAAATTATTTATAATTATAATTATTATGGGTTCAAAATAAAATTATTTAAGTTAATATAAAGATTTTGAGCACATCTTATTTGATGTTAAGCTATTTGATTAATTATTCAATAGATTTTTATATAGTTACACGTTTGACATGTATAAATAAAATACAATTAATTTGATTTACCTTTTTATTAAAAATTAATAAAACGTCTAACATATTTTGCTATTAAACGTACTTTTTTTTTTCTTTTATCGATTTTCATAACAAGATAACTTTTTATATATTGGTAAAATATACAAATATAGATTCCTAACTCTTAGTTATACCTTTTTACATGATAACAAAATCGTGACATATTACAATCTAACTATGTGTCTTTTTTATCCATCGTCTCTTTCCACAAATTTAGACTATTTATTTATACGTGTTCACGATATTAAAGATGATTTAAATTACTTGTGATAATTTTAGTAGATTTCTTTACCTTTTCCTTCATTCAACGTGTGCACTCAAATCAAATAATGCCTCATCGAAGTTATTAAACGATAAACCTCTTATCCCATCTTTTTCCTTCATTCAACGTTTGCACTCTAATCAAATTATGTCTTATCGCGGTTGTTAAACGATAAGCCTCTTGTCTCTCTTCATCTTGCCAAAGGGTCTGTTTTGTATGAGTTGTTAAACACATTTAATAATACAAATTTGTCAAATATAATTGTTCACCACTTAATATTTTTTTCCAGATTTATCAAATACAATTGGGCAAGAAAAATTCAATTATAAAACTTGTAAAATACAACTTGGAAGAAGGGGTCAAATGTGTCAAAGTACACAACTACACATTTAACAAGTAATTTTGTTGAAAACTTTTGATATTATAATTTCATGACATACTAGTCCTTTTCATTAAACAAAAAGGTATTACAAGTGACTTATAAACTATACTTTTTGTGTATGAAAAAATCGGATAAGGATCTGCTAGTGACAGATCTGTGAATATTAATATTGCATTAGTTAAAATGTCATTTGCAAAAATACTTGTCCAAAGATAAGGAACCTTATCTAGTTCTAAATTAATCGAACTTTTAGCTAATCGTTTGTTAATCGTTTCAGAAAATTTGGTTATATTCGTTTCTTTATTATATACACGAATGTGAATACGTGAATACACTTTTTTGTCATCTAAGAGAGTACGTAGCGGGTTTTTAAACTCTCCATAACACCGCCATGACTGGCCGACCGCGTTATAGGCGACGCCATGACGGCCGCGTTATATACGCAAAGCGCATTATGTGACGATTTTTTATTTTTTATTTTTCATTTTTTCTCTTTTCTAACGGCAAAGTTAATTAAAAAAAATTAAAAGTTAGCCGTTGGAATTTTAATTTTAATTTTTTTTTTCAAACTCTTCAACCAATTCTATAAATATCCAACCTTAACTACAAAAACATATACCAAATCATCTTCTTTTCCTCTAGAATTCAAATAAACACCACAAAAATGTCACAACGCAACGATTATTCGCCATCCGATTCCAACTCACCTTCCTCCCCGGGTTTCGCAAATTTCTAAACACAACCCGGTGGCTTCAGTTCACTACTCTCTGGAAACACCAACATGCAACCTTCACCCCCATCAACAAGTCATGAACGAATGGCAACAATTTCAGTTTTGGCAATAGCAACAACAACAATCATCACAAAACACAATCATTCCAACAACCACGAACACAATCATTACAACAACCACAAACACAATCATTCCGACCGTCGCAATCGTTCCAACCACAATAAGCAAAACCTAACAGCTCTTGTAAGAGAAAAGATAAAGGTAAGCAAAAAAACCAAGTCGTGGAAGTCGAAGCCCTACCATCGAAGATTCAGTGGTGACAAGCGCAAGAACGACGTTTGTCGGAGAATTGGGTTCATGTATCTAAGTGTAGGAAGAAAGGAAACTCACAAAACGGACCAACTTTTTGATATCGTGTACTTGGTCATTTCAACGAAGGTTTGGCGGAACCGTTCACAAAAAACCAACTAACGTGGAAATGGAGGGCTATGAGCAAATCTTTGCGGTCTTTCATAACATGTCATGACCGTGCCGAACGAGATCGATCAAGTGGTGAGGATGACAAATCGGTTTACACAATGGCGTTAACAATGTACGAAGCCGAGGTCAGACGCCCATTTCGTCATCATAGTGCGTGAGAGGTTTTGCATAAATCACCAGAGTTTCTAAATCCTAATTTTGTTGACGAAGCAGTAGACCTTGACGAAGACGGCAACGAAGAAGAACCGGAGCTCTTTGGTCATGATGAAATCCCAAGACCTTTAGGGAAGCCACGAGCACCTGAAGCCACACGGTCTTCCTCGTCCTCTGATGTATCTTCAAAGCGTGACCATTTTAACGACAACGTTGTCAAAGAAATTCGCGAGCTTAGGATCGCTAAAACAATGGAGATCCAAGACAAACCGTTTTCAAAAAATGGAATTTCTCCGTATGCCTACACATGATATGGAACCGGAGAATCGGGCTGAAGTGGAGAGGATTAAGCCCGAAATACTCGTTGAATTTGCGGCCGAACGTAACATTTAAGTTTAGGTTGAAATAAGTACCTTGTTTTTAATTATTGTAAACGTCTTCTATTTTTAAGTATTATTGCATCGTTTTTTATTTTTAATATTAATTTAAGTTTATTTTTATTATTAATGTTTTTTTATTATTAATAATGTATTAAAAATAATATGATAAAAAGAAAGAAAAATGAAAAATAATAAAATTGGTGGGTCCCAGAATACTGAGTTATGACTGCGGGGTATTTTTGGTGTTATGTTATGAGATGAGTTATGCTGGCGTGACCATAACACTGAGCGATTCGGTGTTATCACTGCGAACGCTCTAAGTAAATAAGAAACGACCAAAGGCTTTCTTCGGTTATTTATGTTTCCGAACCTTCATTTATATTTAAATTCACGTGTCAAAGAAATTTGTACTACTATATAAAGCTAATTTGGTATTCTAATTTTAGAATACTTTTAAAATTAAGTTTTTGAAAACTTAATTTTAATGGAAATTTGTAACTCTAAAATAAAATGTCAAATTTATAGCAATGATCATTTAAATTTCATAATAGTTTAATAAATTATATGATAAGTTTTTAAATTAATAAAAATAAAAATAATTAATTTTTAAAAAGAAATGATGCAAATATTTTAATTATAAGTGTTAATATTTAATTACATATTTCTAATATTCATATATATCTATACTACTATATAAAGCAAATTTTGAATTCTAATTTTAGAATACTCATAAAATTAAGTTAACGCACATTTGTTTAAGTGTTCATGTTGTTTGTTTGTCCGATTAAAATTAAACGAACGAACATTAATAAGACACTCTATCTAACGAATTAATCAAATAGAAAATAGTTATTATATTTATTTTTTTTATACAACAAATTGTATAAAACTACTACATTTTTTATTTTTTGAAAGCGAAATTTTTACAAAATAACATGTGTAGTGGTCAATGTGCATTCTTAATACATGGAAGACCACGTTCGACTCCCTCCAATATTATATCTATCATTTACAAAGAAAAAGTTAGCATATGTTGCCCAAGTGGTTGAGACGCATCTCCTTTTATTCGGAGACTCGGGGTCAACTCTTTTCCCTATATCCATCCTTTTAAACTTTTTTTTTTTTTTTTAACATAGGTTGCCAAATGGTCGAGATGCATCCCTTTTCTTTGGACACTCGAGGTCGACTCTTTTCAGTGACACATTTTATGAATTTCGATTGTTAGAAAGGTTTTTTTCTTTTTAAATCAATTGTTATTATAGGAGTGTTGTTGTTAATTTTATTATGATTTATATTTTACTCATTATGTATTCTTAACAATTTCTTTTAATATACGTTTCTAATAATTAAAACAAGCATGGGCACAAATTTTACGTTTGAAATAAAAAACAAATTATTTAAAATCTAATGGGTTTGGTCATCGGAGGCCCAAGCCCAAAATTGTATTGCAGGCCAGGTGAAAGGTGGGATATATTTGATAAAAGATTTTATTAAAATGCTCAATACATTTTTAAAATATGTTCTGGTTTTTAATTGTTGAATATTGTTTTAAATTTAAATTTAACTTTAGTTTCTAAATTCATAAAATGTTATTTAATAATGTTTAATATCGTCTCGAATGCATAATAGCAGTCATTGGATAGGTCTAGTGCCCAAATGGATAGTCCTCGAGCTTTGTTTAGGAATGCTAAACACTAAAACAAGGTGATTGCGCTACTAAGGGACAAATCTTGGCTATAAGAAATTATTTGTGTTCGATTCGAGTTACACCAATAGTTGTTTGGTTTACGTCGTTTTTCACTATAGGATATGACGAAGAGGATTTCTCATTTTTGTCAATTAAAACCAAGAATCATATAGCTTCAAGTTTTTATTCATATTTATCTATCTCAAGTATCAGTATCATATATCAAAGTATCAAACGAGTGAGCTTGTGTATAACTTGAACACGTTTACTCGTTAAGATTACACAACATGAAACCTATACTTTGTCGATCAAATCACTAATTTGAAGACGTAGAAGCAAATCAAGAGCTTAGTCAAAATTTAATAATTTTTGTAAGGCCAATAACGCGTCAATATATGTTAGAAAGCAATTTAATCTTGTGGTTTCTTTTTTAAATTCAAAAGAAAAAAGTAAAGCATAAAACAATTCGTTTTCTACACGTTTGGGCCCAATTTTAAGAGTTAAACAAATTTAAAAACATAAAGCTAAAGAAAAATTATGGTACTAAAAAGATTAGGAATATGTATTGATGTCACTTTAATGATAGAGTCCACTTTTTTTTAGTATTAAAAATCTACCCTATCATATCTTTGATTTATTAAGGGCTGCTTGATTGCACAATAGACTCGGATCACGTATTCGGACCACGGACTCGGTCCGTGATCTACACGTTTTATAAATTAATGAAAAGCTCGGTCATGGACCGAGTCTTTGATTTTACCTCGGACTCGTTGTGCAATCAAACAGTCCCTAAGGTCTTTTTGGTAGTGTATAACTCGTGCAAGAGTTTAAGTTCATTTTTCCAAAGTTCGTATTTATCATAAACTTAATTATTCAACTCAGAAAGTAAACTCGGTTCAAATCTACAAACTTTATAGAAATAATAAATTCGGACAAAATCAGATTAAGAGCAATTTATAAACTATCACTCTTTTCAATCGTTTATTTTCTCTCACTACCATAGTAGTGAGAATTTGATAATTTGAGAAAGTTACCCCTTCCCGAAAATCTGTGTCATTAGTTGCACTAGTCATTTAGACGATAAAGGCTCACAACACTAGCCTAAAACCATGAGTTTTGTTTCATATCGAACGGTTCTAAACAAGTTTCCAACCAACACCAAAAAGATATATGATATGACTATGATAAGTTAGCTTTAAACGAAAACGGAAAACCAGAAATAGATTATGAACCAAAAGGAGCACACAAAAAAATCTTTTTATTTACATGTTTTTGATTTCATCAACATGTAAAACTAACAAGAACCCACAAATCGAGTAAAAGTAACTTGAAGAAACATGAAAATAATTCGATATTATTATGAATTTTTCGATTTGTTTATATATGAAATTATTTCCATAAAAGTATTCATATATAAACAAATACTTTTTTTATTATAATTTTATTTTCAACCGTTTTCTATTCTCGTTTGAACATTTACGATACAATCATACAACTATATGTCTAAAGAAACGACCATTCTTTTTTAACTTGTTTTCTTTTATGGTAAAACAGACATTCTGAAAGTTAAAGTCGGTCGTTAAAACAAAAACAACAACTCATATTAGAACATGACAGGATAGAATCATAAAATAGAAACATGTTAGATCCACCATACACGTGCACACAACAGTCAGTGACACGTGTTGGTCACCTAGTGACTCTATTATGTCTTCTAACTTTAACTAAAACATAACTTCGACTTTAAGTAGTTAGCAAATCACATATTTATCGTGATTCTTAGACACAACTAAAGATACATATTTTATTTAAGACAAAAACTTGATTATATTTACCAATTTAATATATATATATATATATATATATATATATATATATATATATATATATATATAAAAAAGGTTCTTATAAACCAATATTTAAAGTAAATTAAGTAAAAAAATATGAAAAAATAATTTATTTTATGTGTAATTTTGTATTATGTTTATTTATTTAATTATAACAAACTTTAAAAAGGCAAGTTTTGATATGCATCAAAATATATGTCGTTTAGAGGTTGTGCATCAAATTCATTGTTTTTGTGCAGTAAATATTCAAATTTGATGCACAACGATAAAACTACCCATTTTTTGATGTACAACAAAACTTCGTTTTTTAAAGTTTGATATATGGTTAAAATGAATGATAATCCAAAATATCTAACGTTATAAATTATTTTTTAATTTTTTTTTACTTATTTTACCTTAAAGTTTGTTTTACAAGAACCAACCTATATATATATATATATATATATATATATATATATATATATATATATATATATATATATATATATACACGCTTGTCTAAGTGGTTATAGCATGCTGTCAATCTGTGAAAGGTCGAGAATCTCTCAGAATGAATAATTTACAGACATATGTCCAAATATATTGTTATGTTATGAAACTAACACTTAATTTAATATAAGATTAAAATTGCCTCTCTTTTCATAAACATCTCCTAAAAACAAAGACACTCATAATAAAAATTCAAATAGAACATGCATAATATTAAGTTGATTTACAAAACAAAACCAGATCAAGAAAAAAACAATAAAATCTGGTCTAGATCAAAAACAAAACCATGATCAAGAAACAACCAATTCATTATTATTACTACAATGATCCAAAACAGCAAACCTGGTCGGTTTCGGTTCGAAATTCCTTCTCCTTTGGACATCATGACTAGACGGTTTTATTATTTTCATCAAAAACTCTTTCACAAGATTTGTCTTCTTACTATCCAGTTTATTCAGCTGTTCCGATATCGATTTTCGCCCGAGTTTTGGACCCGATGTGCGGTGTCGAGCGCATCGGAACGAACCCGGGTGGTTCGTTGGAGCACAAAGACATGTTCGACGAGATGATGGTGATGGTTTCCGGGATGAATCCATCGGTTTGTGTGTGTGTTTTTGCATGTTTTGATTGTTTCAGAGTTCGTAATTGAAGGTTTGGTTGGTATTCAATGCGAAATATTAGGATTCGGAATTTAAAATTTAGACCTTAAGTATTTACTTTCTTCCCTTTTGATCTCGTACTTTGATGTAGGTGTCATAACGTTCCTTCTAGTTCTAGAATTTGTTTGACACAAGTATAACAAGCTGAAAATACAAGCTGGAGTCGTATACACGTTTTGTAGTTGAAGCTTTATTTACGAGTTAAAAGTTGAAATTCTTATTATTTTAAATTCTATTTTCATTATTTTTTTAGAAAAGATTCACCGTTTAAATCAAAGTTTTGGCTAATTTTCGATTTACGTTATTTTTAAGATATTACTCATTTTAAAATATCAATAGTAAAATTATAATAACTTTTTAAATATTTTTATATATTTTTAATTTACAAACTCTAAGGGTAATTAAATACATTGATAAATAGATAATGTAATAAAAATAGTTTATTAATTATATCTATTTTATTTAAATATTTTTTAATTAAAAAAAAAATAGAAACATTTTTTGGAAAAAAAAACTTAAAAATTTCCAAAAATAGAAAATAAAAATGGAACCGAAAGTTATGGCTTGGTGGGACCTTTGTTTCTCTAACTCCCACACATGACGCCATACTCACTGCATAGTCATCGCCACTTCATTTTATAGTCGGCTGAATCTATAAAATTTGATTTTTTATAATAAAAGCACTAACATTGATGTGGAGTCGAGTCATTTCTAAATGACTTGATTTTACATGGACGACCGATGCAAATAGTGTAAACCACTATAATAATTTAGGCTTTTTGTACAGAACATCAAAAGTCTTGAGATCGGTCCTGAAACTGATATATTTATTAATAGGACACGATATAAAAGAACAATGTGCTTCTATAAACGTTTTGTCTATGAATATGAATATATCAGTTCATTTTTCATTTTTTCCTAAATGAAATTTCCGCGAGTTTTGTATACTTCCTATGCCTTCTTTCTCGAGCATACAACACCCATAACACTAACGAAAGCATTACGGCTACTGACACTATGGCTAAACCAATGTAGACCAGCTTGCTATATTTTGTGAGTCCGGGACAGTGATGTTTTTGGACCTTGGTGATTGTGTCTCTAACGAAAGAGCAATTTAGTAAGCCGACTAGAAATGGGCTGTAGTTTAATAAGCCTGAGCTCACGTTGGCTGCGGATGACATCTGGTCGTACATTGTTGGAGTTAACCGTCCTACGGTTTTGCATTTATCTTGTGGAGAAACTTGACATACATAAGACTTCCATACCTGCAAAGTGCAAATAACATCATTAAAATGGCCTGGTTTGACTTTTAAGGTCAGTATGAAAAGCTACCTGGGTTGCATTACTGATGTCCAATTCACCAGGTTGACATTTCCTATCAGTTTTGTCAGCGTTTAGCGGGTTACAAAGTATAGGAACCAACGGTCCTGATTGATTGTAATTGAGGAAACCGGGAATAGGAGGTGGTTCAATGTTTGCTACATTATTGATGATATTATTCACCATTCCTACCAACTGAAAAGTGACATCTTTGCTTTGTAACAAGGTTTCTTGAGCAGTTGCATTGTCGACACAAGGAAGGATATCGTCTAATGCTGTGTGAGCCGTAGGGTTCTGAACCCATTCATCCATTGCAACACATGTGTCGCCCATAACACTGAATACATAAGTAGCAAGCATTTGTTTAGCTCATTGGGTCGATTTAGTTATATTTTATGGGTCAACTAACTCAGCCCGACTCATTTTAACTTAAATCCGTTTTAACCAGTTAGCTAACCCGGCCCGCCCCTATTGCCAACTCTGAGCTATTCTAGTGATTGGGATTTTAAAACATACTTGTTAAGTGTGATAAATATGCCACACAAGATAAACGTAGATGTAACAAGAATCCACCCAAAGACAACCAATCTGCAAGGATCAAATCGGAATGGGTCAAGAAATGAAAGCACAAGTGGTTAAAAATTTGAAATGTATATACTCGTGATTATCACTTACATGTAAACAAAAACCTGCAAGCCAAATATAGAGAGCACTGCAACCAACACTCAAGAGCATGAGTTATATAAAAGTATATTGAACGGTGGACTTCAAAGCTTTAAGTAAATTGGGATCTTTAAGTTTAAAGTTAACAGGAAGAGTTATAAGAAGCGTAAAATCTTTAAAAGATCAGATAATAGACGTAATTTACCAAGAATAACTACAACAAGTATAAAATCTCAGAAAGATGGGATCTTTAGACTAGCGAAAGCTCAAGCTCAAAAAAGGCATTCTATAGCTAAAATTCGGATCTTTACGCTTGAAATAAACAATATAAAAGCTAGAAGAAGCTTATAACCGTTAAGAGATAAAATATTTACGCTTAAAATATAAAACTAAATGCAAAACCAAAGTATAAAACATCCAAGGCTTACAAAAACCAAGAAGAGCTACGAGGAGCATAACAGCAGCGATAATTATAAGAGAAAGCCTCCTGCAGGCAAATCGACAGTGTTCACTACAATCTAAGTTCACATGTCTAGTCAGCTTAAAAAACCCTGCTGTGCCATAACTTAAAAAATGTAGATGTTGCAAAAGGAGTGGGTTTCGTAACGGGTCAAAACGTTTACCTTTTTAGTTCGGGTTGAATATTATAGATGACTAATGTTTACAAATATTATACGGAGTATTATTTTCCATTATGATTTAACTGTTTATCAAAAAACAATTTAAGAGTATCTCCTTTAACTTGTTTGACCCGTTGAAGACAAAAACACACCCAAACCAACTCATGTATATCAGTGTAGAAATAGCGAACTTTACATAAGTTATTTTACTTACACAGAATTCAGTGCATCTTGTATGTCTTTTTCATTCTTTTTGGTCTCAAACTCGAGCTCTTTAGCAGCTTTATTCACCATTTTATCTACCCGATCAATATTATTCTTTATATTCAAAGGTAAAGAAAATTGATCAACTCCAATACCCTTTGCCGTATCAAGAATACCAATCACATTGTTAAGATTATAACTTGTATCCTTCGCTTGCCTCACAACAAAGTCTAACGTATTTGTAGTACTATTATGAAATTTCCCCTGACCCGTGTAAAGAATCACACACCCAACACTGAAAAAGTGAAAACACACATTACACTTACTTACAAACGTTAATAGTTTATTGAACGAGAAAAAGTGCTTACATTGCAGAAACGGTGAAGATGGTGAGAAAAGCGAGAGAAAGTGCATAAGCAGTTTGAGAATATCCATAAGGCTTTTTCCGAAAACAGCAATAACAGCAACAGATTAAGAGCAAAGTAAGTCCAAATCCCACAAACCAGATTCCCGCAATGACAAACAATGGGATAGCGATATATGACACAGACTGCATAAACATAAAAAGTTAGACAAATTAACAAAAGTAGAAGCAACAATATACCATAACGAGAAAAACCATGTTCGGGTCAAAAGGGAAAATTTTTGTGCATGTCGAGCAGGGTTTAACCCGAAATATTTTTTGTCCATATGATTACAAGAATTATCTCATTTCAATAATAACATAACATAGCATAACATAATATAACATAACGTAACGTAACATAACATAACATAGCATCAAGTTATCGTTATTATTAAAAAACCCGAACTATGATCATAATATAACTTACAGAAAAGTAATGACGAT